>OU892280.1:40580820-41180820 GCA_917834065.1 Ceutorhynchus assimilis | reverse complement strand
GATGCATGCCTACTTGGTTCCATGCGAAGTACGGTAATAAATAATTTAGGTTATGTGACTGTACTACACGCACATCAGACTGAAAATTGACAGCGTTGAGGATGGGTATCAATTTCCCAGCACGCGTGCCGGAGTGCCACTTCGCTACAAGATTGATTGAGGACGTATCTTGAGACAAAAAAAGCAAAAATCAGTCAAAAAATTTAAATTTTTAGAAGGGTGGTCAGGTCAGTCCTTCAGCAGGAGACCCTGTAGATTACGGCATTGGAAAACAAGTTGTAATTCGAGAGTTTTGTGCAAGTTTCTAGTAGATGATCGCATATTGAATAGCTTAATAACGTTTCATCCAATTATTGATTGATAATTTACTTGAATTGAAAGAAGAATAGATTTTGGTCGACAAATCCTTCTACCTCTAGACTTTTGTATTCGTAATCCTGCTCCTTTTGAGCAGTCGAAAGTAGATTTTTAGAAAATGAAATTGACAATAAGAAGGCAGTAAAATTATTATAAACCCTCCCCAAATACAAATTTAAAAATAGTGGGACAATGAACTTTGCCTTGGTAAAAAAATGTTTATTCTATCTATACCTACGTAGGTAGAATTTACAAATATGTAGCTTAGACTTAACTACATATTTGTAAATAAATATACCTACTAGCACTAAACTGTTTACAGTCTAGGAAAATAGTCGAAAAATACATGCATTGCAAAAAAAAAATTCCTACCCAAATGAACTTTTCAGGGATGATAGGGGGAGGGTGGGTGATCATAAAACCGAAAATATCAAACATTCACCCCTCTGGCGTTTTGCGCTATAGGGCTTGAAAGTGCGCCATTGGCGATTACTTGGTACCTATTGATTTTACAAAAAAATGTTTAAAATAAAAGATGTGCAACATTATTTGATCTACAAAGTTTATCTGAGGACTTTTTTGATTAAGGGCTATCTGTGGTCATAAGGGCCGTTTGAAATTTTATAATGAAAATGAAAAATTTTAACCAACGTGAAAAAAATTTCTACAACACATACAACATTTTTGCTTTATGAAATTTTTACTCACCCCCTGCCGTTTTTCAATAGGGGTAGTTTAAAGTTTTTTTATTTTTTTTACAAAAAAAATTTCTTAATAGAAGTTTTATAAAATTACATTTCCTACAATTTTTCCCAATCAACTTTTTTTGTAACTCACCCCCATTCAGCGGGGGGGACACTTCCCTAAGAGAAATTTTAGTTTTAGGGTATTTTTTATTTTTCTTCTTAGTCAAAAATTGACTGAAATACAACGCTGTGAAATTTGCCTATGACGTCACTTATCATATGGATTGATGACGTCGCACATGCTCAGTATATCTATATATACAAAACCTAATATTTGTTTGATTTCCAGAATAATCGTCCTAGAACAAAAAAAAAAAACACGCCTCGATTTTTTTTCGATTTCCTACAGTTTGCAATAAACAATAGGTAATCAATTTAATTTTTCAGGCAAGTAGGTACTCCATTGTCATACTTTAAAATGTTGACAATAGGTCTGTTTCTGCAAAAATCACAAACCAGTCAGTGCGAATTTCATTGGTTCATAACAGTCAGAAACAGTCAGAAAACTAGTTTCAACCAATGAAATTCACCCTGACTGGTTTGTGATTTCTGCAGAAACAGATCTATAATTATAGCAAATAGGTACAATAAGTTTTATGAATTTATTGTCGTGGTTTACGGTTTAAAGTAAGACATGAAATAGATAACAGAAAATGGAACTAATAGGTTTGTTCCACCCGGCAGTAATTTCCAGTAATATTACTGGCACACATGCGCAATTGTGAAATGCTGTTCCAACCAGTTAAAATTACTAATTTGGAATTGACGATAATTGACAGTTCGTCGTTCCAACCGGAGTTACGGATAGTAAAATTACGGTTCAAACGATTCTTGCTTGAAAGGAAGAACTGTTGGTTCTAAAATTAGACGCATGCGTAGTGAGGTCGAAAATAGGTCAGTGGTTGAACAACAACGAACATAAATAATAATACATAACCCAGAACCTCAGTTTTTTGTTTATATAAATTATTTATTTGAAAATGACTGCTATAGAAGTTAAGTAATTTTATTTTATTTGTTCTCAGAGTTAATAAATCTGATTTTTGTCTTATATTATTAGGTTTAGAAGAATTCCTTATTGTGGTGGAAGATGATTCACCTGCAAGTATGCAAGTTATGTTGATGTTGTTATTTTCATCTTGTGTTGTGAGTACTACTAGTTCAAAAAACGTTCCAACAAGTTTTTAAGTTATTTAGTATAATATTACTGTTTTTGATTGCGCAGTCGCATTAGCGCGGTTACGGACGATAATGTTACAGTAATATTATTGCAGGTTGGAACAAACCTAATGAAAATTTTGACAGACATCACGTGATCACTTATCTTTTTTTATGTGCCAAATCACATAACATCTGTCAAAATTTGCTCTTTTTGGTTGCAGATGCAATTACCGAACCCAGCCTTAATATTAAGGTCATATTATTGGTTCACTGCGCCAACTATCGAGATCGAGAACAGGTTCAATTGCTTTAAGCTTCAACCTATTGAGCCATGTTGTGATTCAATATGGCAATATATAAAGTCTGTTTTTTTTTAAAGATAAAAGTCAAAATGACATTATGTTGGCAATACAATGTAAAATTGTCAATGCTTTCAAATGTTTTATGTAGAAAAGGCTTGTGTTGCCAACATAGTTACTGAATTTTTGACTTGGGAAATTATCTTTAAATAAAAAACAAACTTTAGTTATGGGCTGATGGTTTATAATCTTGTCAAGCCAGCTTTTGGGAGAATTTTGGAAATGTTTCTTGTATATTCAAGTTTAATTTTTTTTTTCTGATCTTCAATCTCGCGAGGGCTCCTTGGAACGTTGGGCCTGGTTCTATAGAACCGATAGAACCTAGAACCCCCCTTAATCCAGACCTGGGATTAATTCGGGGTAAGTTAACACGGAATTAAATGAGAGGGGGTTAATTCCGAGCCAGTAACACGGAATTAAATAAGAGGGGATTGATTCCGAGTTAGTTAACACGGAATTAAAAAGGAGGGCATTAATTCCGAGTTAGTTAACACGGAATTAAATAGGAGGGGATTAATTCTGAGTTAGTAACACGGAATTAATTAAGAAGGCATTTATTCCCAGTTAGTTAACACGAAATTAATTGTGCATCTATATCAGCAAATAAAAGTTTAATAAATGTCCCCTCTACGCCTTCCTATAATACAATGTTAATTGCAACTTTTTATATGCACTAAAGGCGATTAAAGAAAAAAAAATTAATATAAACCCCTAAAAACTAAAATTTCCCTGAGGGAAGTGTCCCCCCGCCGAATGGGGCTGAGTTACAAAAAAAGTTGATATGGAAAAATTGTAGGAAATGTAATCTTATAAAACTTTTAATAGGAAAATTTTTTTGTGAAAAAATAAAAAAAATTTAAACTACCCCTATTGAAAAACGGCAGGGGGTGAGTAAAAACTTCATAAAGCAAAAATGTTGTATGTGTTGTAGAAAATTTTTTCACGTTGGTTAAAATTTTTCATTTTCATTATAAAATTTCAAACGGCCCTTATGACCACACATGGCCCTTAATCAAAAAAGTCCTCAGATAAACTTTGTAGATCAAATAATGTTGCACATCTTTTATTTGAAATATTTTTTTGTAAAATCAATAGGTACCAAGTAATCGCCAATGGCGCAATTTCAACCCTTATAGCGCAAAACGCCAGAGGGGTGAATGTGTGATATCTTCGGTTTTATGCTCACCCACCCGCCCCCTATCATCCCTGAAAAATTCATTTGGGTAGGAATTTTTTTTTTGAAAATCGACAATTTTCCTAGACTATTAGTGCTGGTGAAATAGCCAGTTTATCATGTATTGGTTTCTGAAAGAGGCCTAATTACTCGATCGAATTCTTTTTTATTGAACGACTCTGAAAAAAAATCGTATCTGGCAACGTTGCATTTGGGCGTTCCCATAAAGACCCACGCGGTCAGTGCCACATGTTTCGGCATTCCAACGTCGAAATTGGTGGCCTTCAAGCCATTATTTGCCATTATCTAGTTTATACGAAGTCACTGTAACAGTGTAGGGAGACTTGGCGCTCCTTGTTGCCAGGTTGTTTTGAATCGAACAAGTTCTGACGATTTCTTGGTTGCGTCTGGGCCTTTTTGGGGCAACATATCCCGTTTATTTGTGACCTCGCAGAATTTAGTCTCACCGATTGGCTTCAGCGTTGCCAACTTAGCGGATTTCCCGTCATATCTAACGGATTTTGGTGAAGGGGAGCGGGAAAAAAAACAGTTTCAACGGGTGACGGATTTTTTAACGGGAACTAAGTTTCCGTTTAAAAATTTTAAATTATATTTTATAAATGTAATAAACTGGTTGTTCAGCGATTCAAGCTACTTTTGTTCTGTAAACGAGCCTTTACGGAAACGTTGATCGTTGATCCGACTAGCCCGATCACCAGCTGATGTTATCTGTCTGTTTTCAATGGTTTCATTAGAAAAGGATACAAAACAAACAGCCGATGCTCGGGTGAATCGGATCAGGGCTTCTAAAAACGCCTAAAATCAAATGGCATTGTCGTCAATGTCGTTAACTCTGCATGATTTGGTTGGCCCTACTGAATACATTCAATTTGTTTAGCGCATTTCGCATTTTTCATTCTGACGGATTTTATTGACGGAAAAAAAATGGTTTAACGGATTTTTGACGGAAATTTACAGCAAAGCTGACGGAATTAAAAAAATACTGTTGGCAACATTGGCTTTTGGCTTGTGTTGGCGCGTTGCCGATGAGCGGAACGGAGTGAGTAGAGTTGCTTCGCTTTCTGCACTTTGCACTTTTTCGCGACATCGACTATCTATCGTGCCGTTCCCCGAAGATGTCCGACGCGACGAATCATTATAAGATGGCGCCGAAAATCTTTTAATAAGCGGCGACCGCATGGGTCGTACGCAACGTGGTTCGTGAACGTTTTTTCTTTCCATTATTTTTCGAGATTATTATGTATTTATATTCAATATTAGTTGAATAATCTGTTCCTTATTAAGTGCGTAGTAACTAATTACACCTTATTTTATATATTTTTGCAAGTGTTTTTATTCTATTTTTTATTCTACACATGCACTTTTTTACAAAATTTTAACCTTGTCCCCATAATATAATATTATTAGCAATTCGAATGTGCCCATATTTGGGAAGATCCGCCCTGCTCAAGTGCCTGTGATCCGTTTTTAATGTGATTTTATTATTTAATTTGCACGTGTATCTTTATCTAACTTTAATTCATATTTCTCGTGAGCATATTCGCAATTCGCATACATATGCGAAAATAGATCTTGGCCATCATGGAAACGGATGATGGATGGACCACTGTAACCATAACCAAAAGCAAGGGTAATTAAATTATATAATATCATAGAATTAGTATCGATAGAAACCCCAAAAATGGATTCCCATATGTCTCTTGATTTTCAGTTTATACTTGCACACAGTGCCAAGTTTTCTTGTTCCATTTTGGGGTGTGTTCGTTATTATATTACACTTCACTGCACTCATTAGTTTTGTTTTTATTAATAAATTCATATTATTGAAATGAATACTGTTGAAAAAACGTGGTTTATTGAATATGGAACACACCTTCTCTTGTTCCACTTTAGAAAGTTGCCTTGTAAAATTGGCTTGTGTGACCTTGTAGATTTCAGACTGCTGTATAATTTCGATTTCATTCATTTTGTCTGTGCCTGTCCATTCCATTCCCCTTTATGGTGCGATGGTACCATAGTGAAGATCATTATAAGTATGATGTCATCATCTTTAGTTTATCAGGTTTCATCAAAAATGATTAATTTGTGACATTCTATCCCTGTTTTGAGGATTCGAAATTTATGGCCAGAATTATTGAACTCTTAAATCCTTATTCTCAATTCATGAGAAGTTAACAAGGTGATTTTAATAAAGCCTGTAATAATAATTTGTCAATGTACTAATTTTCCATAAAACTGAAATTTGTTCATGTAAACATGTTTTATTCCAGAGTTTTATCACTAGTTATTGAGAATGACACCAATGACCCAGCCAATGACTTATTAATACCTTTGTTACACACATATTAGCTATTTTCGGGTTCGAAAAAAGGACGGTTCTAGAACGGTTCGAAATAATCGAACAGTTCATCAATCAACAAAATGACAGCGGCGCAGCTATCACAAATTTCAATAATAAACTGTGTGATTGTTTTGAACCGTTCTAGAACCTTCCTTTTTTTGAACCCGAAAATAGCTATTGATACTTGATAGCTGACACAAATCTTTGCAATTTTTTTTTTCTTTTGTCAAGAGGAGTTTTCAAGCGCCTGACTGACCGAAATTTCCATTTGCTGTTGGTATTTATTAATCAATTTGATTTGGGCATTTGTGGTCAACGTATAAACGAGCCTTTGGTCTTAATTGTGACATTATTTGACATTAACCAGCATCTTTATTTCAAGTATTCACACAGCTTTCTACATATTCTCACCCTCCCACTAATTTCTGTTAATGGCATGACATAATCAGACAGGTAAGTAACAGCTACTTCCCTAGGTACTAAAGTCTTTCTCAAAATTATAGGGCATGTCCATGTGACGTCACAAATGAGTTTGACAATCTCCCTGAGGTAAAACAAATCATTTATTTAGATTCGTGTAGATTAGGCTGGTTATGTTTTATGCGCTTTTTTACAAGTTCTGGTGACTTTGACAAGCGAAATATGGCCGGCAGAAGGAACACAAACTACTATTCACATCCACTTTTTGAATACACTATTCCTAACATTATTAAAAACAACAGTTTTAGGTATAATAAATAATTCACAATTAGCACTATTCAAAACTCATAACACCATTTGCTGCACATAAACAAAGGGTTTGTATGCCTCTTGGCGGACATTTTCATTTAAGTTTGACAGCATCTTGGATAGTTTGATGCCCGTATTACATCTGTGTATTTT
Organism: Ceutorhynchus assimilis; assembly: GCA_917834065.1. NCBI lineage: Eukaryota > Metazoa > Arthropoda > Insecta > Coleoptera > Curculionidae > Ceutorhynchus > Ceutorhynchus assimilis. The sequence goes on along the minus strand of OU892280.1, from coordinate 41,173,779 downwards.
TCAGTGTATTTATTTATGTAGTTCAGGGTGACAACCGAAAAACGTCAAACGCAACATAAATCAGCATTATGAGAAACAAAATAATAATGGCACCCTGAACTAAATGAATAAATACACGGAAAAATACACAGATGTAATATGGGCATAAAATAGGTGTTTTCAAGCGATGAAATAGTTTGCTGTTTGCTTGACTGCAAATGTCCCTGATATGGGGAGACCAGGAAAAATCACTAGATACCAGAATGCCAATATCATTATGCTGCTGAACACTGGACAATACAATGCCATTGATGGAGTAATCTGTTTGTGGGTTGTTCTTTCCAAGGTGCAATACGACACACTTGCCCACATTTAGGGGAAGTTATCAGTCCTCACTCCACTCATAAATCAGGTTAATGTCTTCTCGGAGAGGCGGCTGAGTCAGGGGCAGGACTGTAGATCTTTATGTCATCAGCATAACTAGCACACGAGGATTTTATAGGCTCCAGTAGATTCAGCGCGTATCATCGCAATACTGATTTTCTTTGGGGGTTGAGGAACATTCAATGTCTCTTTCGAGGGGGTAACATCTTCTTAAATTTTGTGACAGTATTGCGACAATCCCTATGATTTCCCTACGATTGCTGCGATTGCGACTACAATCCCGGGATTGTGATGCGATTGTTGGATTGCAATGTGCATATGATTGTGAATGATTGCAGACGATTGTAGGCGATTGCAAGTGACCAAGAAAGGTTTTTGGTAACTGCTTGAGTTACTGAGTTACACTGAAATATAAACTAAGCAGCAGATGAAGTGGGACACCTGAAAAATTGCCTAATTTTGACTTGCTATAACTTCGACATTTCTCTGTCGATCTTGGATTATCAGGCAGGGTTACAAAGCGCCATCTTTGGTCTATGCGTCAGTGTCGTCGTACATTTTTTAAAAAAAATCCTTCTCGTTATACAGGGTGTGAATGTAAGGCGGCGAAAAATATCAATTTTTTGGCGAAGAATATGGGAAAGATGGAAGGTCCAATAAAGTTCTTTCTAGTGGTGACTCGATCACTAGGTCAACACCTCGAGACGTCTTTGCCATTTTTTCGATACATTGCGTTGCTATGGAAATATGGCCATTTTATGGTATTTCGTTTTACTCTTGAAATTAGCGATTCTTTAATTAAACAATAACAGATTCCGTTTAAATTGCATCATGGAATGACTTGTATAGAAAATGGTTAACACCAGTGGCGTGCAAAAGGGGGTTTATGGAATTAAAATAAAAAAAATCGATTTTATCTGAAATTTTTGCGTTTTGTTAAGCTTTAAAATTTAACGCCCAAATGCACCATAAGGACTCAATTCAGATTAGTTGCTGAAACCAGGTTAGGACTTCTCTTTTATATATGCAAATTTTCGAACTAAGTGAGAATAAACTTCCAAGTCCATACAATGCATATGAGTGTAACACTTGTAAAAGGTGTATAAATAACTCTGATATGGTGTCATTTTGGTTCTCCTCTAGCCTGAATAACTGCGTGACACCGCCTTGGCACGCTCCAAAATTATTCGGTTAATTAGCTCTATAGTAACTGACTCTCAGAGCTTCAGAATCATGTCCTCGAAATCGTCTAGAGCTTCTGGTTGACGTTCTCTCCGGGAAAGCTCTAACTTCATTCAGCTTCAGAAGTGCTCAAAGGGATTCGGTACGATTAAATTTTTGCCCTTGCAGATACCGGTTCACTAATGATGCTCGATGATGCTGAGCATTATCGTCTACAAGAACAAAATCCCCGCCATAATTTCGAGCATGCCGGAGAACTAGCGGAATCTGACATTTATTCAGGGATACTTGGCCGTTAACATTGCTCCGAAATACCATGATACGACGAGTTCTGTTCTGTGACCCAATCTGTCAATCCTCCACCGCCAAATACAACTTGGGGACGCATGTTTTCTTCTAAAAAACTTTCTTCCCATCTCCGCCAGGTTAGCAATCGAACGTCAGAATGTAGAGGTTAAAACGGCATACATCAACGAAAAGACAGTCTCTCCACTTGAAATCCCAATTCGGGTGTTCCTGGGCCCATTTTTTTCAGTTCCCCCGGTGAATGTTTGTAAAAAGTGGACACTTTGCCCGACAGGAGAATTTAATCCCTGATCATGTAGGCGTCTTCTAATGGTGTCTGCTGAAACATTCAACTGCAGATGCGTTAGGATTCTCTTGACAGTCCAAACTCTATTTTCAATTGTAGTACGTACTACTAGTCGATCCTGACGAGATTTTGTTCTTTTTTGAGAGCCTCCACCGTGTCGGTGAGCACCAGTACCGTTGGCAGGTCTGTTCACACGTTAACATTGAATAGCATGAAAAATACTGTTTTTTTTTCACTAAACGCTTCTGAATATCAAAATCAAACTCATCACAGTTATTTATAACACCTTTTTAACTGTAACGCTCAACAAACCGTTAAAATTTTCAAATAAATCGATTTTTTTTATTTTAATTTCATGAATTCCCTTTTGCACGCCACTGGTGTTGACCATTTTCTATACAAGTCATTCCATGATGCAATTTAAACGGAATCTGTTATTGTTTAATTAAAGAATCGCTAATTTCAAGAGTAAAACGAAATACCATAAAATGGCCATATTTCCATAGCAACGCAATGTATCGAAAAAATGGCAAAGACGTCTCGAGTTGTTGACCTAGTGATCGAGTCACCACTAGAAAGAACTTTATTGGACCCTCCATCTTTCCCATATTCTTCGCCAAAAAATGAAAATTTTTCGCCGCCTTACATTCACACCCTGTATAGCGAGAAGGAATTTTTTAAAAAAATTTACGACGACACTGACGCATAGACCAAAGATGGCGCTTTGTAACCCTGCCTGATAATCAAAGATCGGCAAAGAAATGTCGAAGTTATAGCATGTCAAAATTAGGCAATTTTTCGGGTGTCCCACTTCATCTGCCGCTTAGTTTATATTAGATTATTATTCCCAATGACATCAAAACACAGATAGACGGATCATCCCATTCATAAACTGTTATTTGTTGTGTTGACAAGACCACCCATGGGCCAGGGGAGGTGAGTTGCTCGCGGGGTCGGTGTAGGGAGACATCATTGCTCAAAATGGTGTAAAAAACCCCGCCCACACGTGAATATATCTCGAAATTTAATTGGATGAATAAATAAAATAACTAATTGACAAATAAACTGAAAATATTCGATACGAACCCTTTATTCTGGGAGTACCAATATCGTATCGGTCGTTTCTTATTTAACGCTAATGAATAATCCCTGTTTGCGATAAAGATAGCTAGTTGCTCCAACAAACACCTGCCTGCCATTCAACAAGCCGCTTCTGGGCGGTGTTTTGCTACAATCTGCTGTTGCCAAATTGAGTTCAGAAATAAAATTGAAAACGTTGATTAGAAAAGGAGAAAAATATATTATTTAGGGATTCAAGACAAAATTTGGCATTCTCAGTGGTGGGGATAGCACAAAGACCCAAAAGAGACAGAGAGATGTTGTCATACGAAAATTTAGTTTATTGTTCGGTCTATCTGTGTTTTGATGTCATTGATTATTCCACAAATAAAAATAGGAGTAAATATATGAACAAATATATATTTTGCTATTCTCTAAAGGATTTCACTCGGGATTTCAAAGTAAGTAGTATTTTTAATACCCATTTAGAATAATTTCATCCTTATTTTTTATCAATCAGATGAACCAAAAAATTACCAGCAAAAACGAACGTCGAATGCTAATACGTCAATTTCATGTACGGGTTATTGGTTATGAATGTCACCCCCTCTATCTTTTTTAGTTGATATTTTAGAAAAAAGTGTCCCGAATAAAAAAATGATGGTTGAAATTGCATTTTTTGAAAAAGTCACTTTTGCATATACAGGGTGTTTCAAAAAAGTTGGTCGTGCTTCAACTTTCTTATTTTAAATTGAATACCCTATATATTATTTAATATTCAGATTTTACGTCAAATTCTGATCAGATTTCATGTGATATACCTACCCTATACCTAAGTTCAACTGTTTTGGAAATATTGACAGTTGAAAATTGAGTTTTTCGCAAATTTGACAGGCTGTAAAACCTAAACGATTAACTTTTGAGCAAACCCGATCTTACATTTTTTTCTAAGATTTTCACAAGTTATCATTTGGCACCAACTTTGAATTTAACCGAAGATTAAATTTAATTGGAATTTTCAATCAGGGATTAAATTCAAAGTTGATGTCAAATATTGGTGTCAACTGATAGTTTATAGAAATCTAAAATAAAAATGTAAGATCGGTTTTGCTCTAAAATTAACCGTTTAGGATTTACAGCCTGTCAAAGTTGCAAAAAAGTCAATTTTCAACTGTCAATATTTCCAAAACAGTTGAACTTGGGTATATCACATGAAATCTGCTCAGAATTTTACGTAGAATCCGAATATCCATAATATACAGGGTATTCTATTTGAAATAAGAAATTTGGAGCACGGCCAGCTTTTTTGAAATACCCTGTATATGCGAAAGTGAGTTTTTCAAAAAATTTAATTTCAACCGTAAAACTTTTATTTGGGACACTTTTTTCTAAAATGTCATATAAAAAAGATAGAGGGGGTGGCATATATAACCAATAACCCTGTACAAACAGGAAATTCCTAACCTTATTTTATTTTTGTATTCAAGAAGCGACATACGTTTAGTCACTAGAATGTTTGGTACTTCTAAATAGGTATTAAAAATTCTATATAATATGGGTATGTACAGGGTGTGTTCCTTATAATCAGTGCGGCTTCTACAACTTGTGAAAATAATAAAAAAAATTAAGTAGACACAAAAGTTTCAGGGTTTTATTGATATTTCTACTTATTATATTTTGCACATGTCAAAAGGGGCAAATGACAAATGCCAACTGTCATACACTTGCATTTTTCAAATGGAACACCCTGTATATTTGTTGATAAAATGATAGATTATTTTCTTCTGATTCCAGATATACCAAAAATGTTGATATTTGGTTTAGCTGTTTTTCAATATTTAAGTTAAAAAATGCATTTACCGAGGCATTTACATTACCTTAAATCACGTCTGTTGCCAGTTGCATATTCATTTTTTGTTTCCAGTTCCTGATATCAATGGTGAGGCTTACTTGATGCAATTTTAAACTTAATTAGCGTAAAAACAGCTGAGCCAAAAATCAACATGGTATATTTGGAATCAGAAAAAAAAATCAATCATTTGAAAAAAAAAATGCGAGTCTTAGTCATTATGACAGTTAGTACTTATAGTTTGTCCGTTTTGACATAAAGGAACTGTCTTTTGATCTAATTAACAAAAAATCAGTTAGTTTAAGCAAAGTTAATGTCCCAAGATCTAGAATAAACAAATTTGAACAGCCCGACAGTAATGCGAACAGGGCGCCATCTATCATAAAAATGCCTTAAAGCACTATGTAAAGTAGGTATCTGTAGCGTCAATGTAAAACCAGTAAATAGTAATATTTCCAATATAGTAGATGGCGCTGGCTTGGCTCAATTTTGTTGACAAAAAAATTTACACTGAGATGTCATTCTCGACAGTTTATATAGTATTTATCTCTGGTTTTGATTGTGGTTTTGACATGTGCAATATAATAGAAATAAAACCCTATAACTTTTGTATTTAACTTTTTTTGTTCAAGTTGTAGAAGCCGCACTAATTATAAGGAACATACCCTGGACTTGTAACAAAGTTGAATGGATACATACATTTTTGGGATCTTGAACCTATTTTCTCAATATTCACCTTGTCTTGCTTTCTAAGATGAATTTTTTTTCCTTGCAAAGCAATGGGACCACAAAATATATATTATTTTCGCAACTATTTGTATATCTTCATCTTGCCAAATGTAATCATCAAGACCTCTTCTGACATTTTATACTTTATATCAACATCTAACGTCTCTATGATCCGGCAATTACATCATGTATCATATGCAGCAGCTTCATTTTTCAGAGACACTTCTTCGCAAAATGTATTTTCTTCTGATTTCATTTCCCAATTCATTTTTTTTCTGAATAGCTCCCACTTTCAGAGGTTTTGGCATCTTCCATGTTTGGAGCCCTTTTTGATTGCAGTTTCTTATTTTTGCTCTTTTGATAGGCTCTATTTCTACTATTCTGTTACTTTATTTATTTTTTTGACAACTTTGCATACTTATGCATCTGAGATTTCTATTTGTTGATGATAACTCGGTTGATAACTTTCCGTTTTTATTAGAAAATAGCCAGCACAGTGTTTATTTTTTCACCAACAAATTTTTGTCCTAAACTTTTATTTTTAGAAGGCTAGGGTCTAATGTTTTTGAATTATTGTGATCAGTGTAGTCCTCAATATCTAGTAAATCGTAGTTTGAAAGTGAATTCAATTATTCCTACATAGCCAGTGTTGCCACAAGCTCCTTTTTTATTGGGGTAGATTACGGCAAGATAGCGGGGTAGAATACATTCGTTGCGGGGTAGCAACAAAAATTTCACCTACGAGCGTGCGGTAAAGTTACTTTACCGCATAGTCTGCGGTAAAGTAAACTGCAGTATGCGGTATAAGATAAGTTTCTGCAGAAATCACAAACCAGTCAGAGTGAATTTCATTGGTTGAAACTAGTTTTCTGATTGTTTTCAACCACTGAAATTCGCTATGACTGGTTTGTGATTTCTGCAGAAACAGACCTATTGTTACTTCAGTGCATAGTGTGCGGTAAAGTAGACTAAGCTTTGCTGCTTTCCGCATTTGTTAGGTAAATAACTACAATATATCAATAATCATACAAATTCAAAGAAGGCACTGAAAGAAATCCCTAAATGAGTTTATATCATAGGCGACAAAGCGTAGACAAAAAACTCGATGAATACAGTTCAAATAAATATAAATTGCGTCTCATAATTTGGATTTTGTAAGTATTTTTAATTAGCGATAAGCAAAAGCATTCTTTTTGTGTTATAGCAAGATTGTATTTATAGAGCGGAGAGCGGGGTAGATTTAGTTGAGAGGAGCGGAAGGGCGAGATTGTTTTCAAAAGGGGTAGATCTACCCCGAACGGGGTAGCTTTGGCAACACTGTAACATAGCATTTAGCTCTTCAATGGTATCTTCACTAAATAATTCATTTTGGCTTGACATAACATCTTCTGGCTCAGGTCATTTGTACTCAAAATATTCTTTAGGGTATTCCAAAGTGCGACTTCCAGATGAATGAAATGGACTTGAATTTGATTTGAATGAAGAAGTCCCGCTAAATCGAAATTCTAAACTTACAAATGCGGTCAACGGTCAATTAATATTTTCTATAAGAAGTAATTTAGGCGCAGGCTTTTACCTTTAACGCCGATTCGCTCGTATCCAGTAGCTGGCGCCAGTCTCACTGCATGTCGTTCCAGTTCTGGCATCGTGGGAACACTTACCGCAGTGAAAACTCACGATTAACTGGACTCATGTAGACGACCTGGGTCCAGCGCTTTACCAGCCAAAAATTGGCATGCCATGCAGCCAGTGAGACTAGCGCCAGCTACTGGATATGTGTAAATCAGCCTTTATAGTAATAATGCCACCACAGTTTAATAACAGTTTAATCGCAAATAAATAGCATAAAATAGCAAGAAATTTGTCTGTCAATCTTTCTCTTTGCCGACTGCGCTGACTCTCGCTATTTACAAACAAATAAACGCGCGGCTGCGCATGCACACGATTGTACCTGAGAACAGGTGGAGGCGTACGCGATTGCCAATGTGATTTTCAGATTGCGAGGCTGCGAATGCGATTGCAGGATTGTTTTAAAGCGATTGTGAGATTGCAAACGCAATTGCGGGACTGCGACTGAGATTGCCACGGCAGTTTAAGTGATTGCAAGCGATTGTTAAGAATTTGTGACAGTATTGCCGTCAGATGTTACCCCCTCGGTCTCTTTGTTTCAAAAAAAAATTATGTATAAGGATAAGAAGATCACCTCAAAGTCGCATGATGCTCTGTGTAACATTTAGCATTTTTTTTAACACACCAATTGACATTTCGAATCTTATAGTACTAAAATATTATCTAGCTGACCTTTAACTTTTTCATTCTGATACGTAAAATATAATTAGCTTGCCTGTTAGTTAATTAATGTGATGTTAATATCATTGCCAATTTAAAAAGAAAATAATAATTTCTATTATTGGCTAGCACCGAGTCTTAGAGTCACTGATTAAGCTAAATTTGATGCTTGGATTAGTGCTAAAGAAACTTGAAGATGAATGATAGCAGCTTATGCCCCAAGCTTGCTTTTCATGGCTTGTTTGGGTACCTTGTGAGGCGACAGTAGGTACTCGAAAAAAATTAACTATGCTCTTTTGAAACCAACTTCCAAACACTCAATTGGATTGATTAATACCTTCTTGTTAAAATTTTGCATACAAGCCATATAAAATGAGTATTAAGAGGTTATAATAATTGTTAAAGATTGCTCGAAAGATTGTTATATTCACTTCTGTGAATTCTATGGTTCTTTTTCTCAGCTTTTAACAGCAACATTACCATGAAGTTATCTGTCTATTTGGAGGATTAAGGGCCAAATTATGGACTGACTGGTAAACGTCTGGTTGTTACCTAGCAGGTACTTTCTATGCACTAGAGAATAAAAAGTACCTGCTAAGTAACAACCAGATACCTACCAGTTGGTCCATAACGCTGACGTCAGAAAACGGGTGTACGTCATATCTGAACCAATGACGACGTTTACATTGTCAGTTGTACGTTACGTACTATCTTAACAAACCGTACCTTTACTCATTCTGATGCAATGAACTATAGCCAAAAACTGGAATGCGCACACATTGACATGTCTGCAATAAAAATGAAGCCATGAAAGACAGATGCCACAGAGGGGAATGTTGTTTTTTTCTGTTGCTCGCTGACATATGACGTTTTGGAAAGTTTTGTCATATTTACCTTCACACGTTTCATCAATTGGAATACGTGTTGGAACAATTTTCGCCATTTAACATAATGAGTGTGACAAAAACAGGTATCCCCTCCGCAGCAGTGGCACTAGGCTTCACGTTTGTCAAAATGTGTGCGCATTCCAGTTTTTGGTTATAGTTCATTGTTCTGATGACATGATCATATTGTCAAATATAGGTTGCTATCTAAATTCATCAAAATATAGCAAATTATTAATTTTATTTACGATTGATGTATAATAGTCCAGCAGGCAGTGAGATTTTTTAGCACTTATTTTCCCAGTTGGTGTCAATGAAATAGTTTGTTCTCCTGGTGATACAAAGCAAGAATTTTTGAGTGTGGCTAAAATTTTCGGATTGGTTCACAAGATCAATGAAAAATACAAGTACGCTTATTTTCCCAGACATAAATATTTCACATTTACTACAATAGAACATAAAGTATATGAAAATAGCAATTTGGCCTATCTCAGATAGTGGACAGTGAATCTGGTTGAAAATTTTCGATCTTCAATTTTTCACTTGCCAGAAATATCATCCATACTAATAGATTAGCCAAACTATTTTTTTACGTAACTTCAGTATACTCCTCATTAGTAGACCTATTTTTATCACTGAAAGAAAAAGGGCCGTGCATTAGTAAGCTTTAACGCATTTTGCGCCTCAATCCATCGGAAGACTTTCTCAAAAAATATATGAATTTTGCTTAGAATTACTAACCCTACAATTCTATCCATGTTGTCTGACTGGGAAAATAGGTGCCGAAAATCGTCACTGCCTCCTAGACTATAATGTAAGCATTATACTTGTGATTTTGGCAGTCTTATGACATGTGTTATTCCCCCAGGGAATAATGACGAGTAGCGGGATTGGTGGTCATTATTCCTGAAAAATGTCAGTGTCAGTGTCAAACGTGCAGTGCTTGTGGATTTGTAATGACATGGATGAAATTTGCTATTAAACATCTCAAATAAATTAATTTGTCGTAATTGAAGTAAAGTATACTACTCGCAATAATGGCTATTATTCCCTCGGAATGTTACTCCTTCGCCGCTAACGCATCTCAGTTCGTAAATATTCCTCAGGAATGATAGCTATCATTATTGACTCGTGAAATAATCTACTATAACAATTTTATTTATTATTCAAAGATGATTCAGCATTAGCATTACACATTTATTAATATTAGCAAATTTTTGGACCTGCGCCATTGTTTTACAAGCGGACATAAATTTTATTTCAAGTCTGATCCATTTGCCAAGATAATTTATCTTTTTGGAATTAAAAAATCAAAAGTATTCATTTAATCATTTTATCTAGGTTTAGTTTAGTTGATTGTGTTACTGTTCGCAAGCACAATAATATTTGTCTAATATTATGTTGGTATTTACTTAATTTTGCTTTCAAGTTACAAATTTCACAAGATAAATTCATTGAATCGACGCAAAAATTTTAAAAAAATTTAACACACGTAATAATACCTCATCATCAGAGTTTTATTGGGAAACTTACTATGATTTAAAAATGTAAAATGTTTGATGATAATAAGTTGCTTAGGGTAACATCTCGAAAAAAAGTATGTATCATCATTAAAAAATTCATTGAATAAACTGCCTGAACAATCAATATCTAATTTAAAATTAAAATCAGTTCGTAAATAAGTATGTATATCGGAGTCATAGGTCAACAACAACCTCCACATTTTTATCCAAATGATGCTGGAAAACAAGATTAAATTGTAATAAGCAAAACAACTATAGCAAAATAATTGAAATTTCAATACATAATGTGTTCCTTTCTTATTGCAATCAATATTCCATCAGATAGTTACAATGTAACAGCTGGCTAATAAAACATGACATTGATTTGAAATATCTATATGATGTATATGTCCTCATTTGAGTAGTACTAAAGGGGACGTTAGAAATAGAATGTTGAAGCTTGATATTAAATTTTACATTTTAGGATTGTGTAGTTTTAAAATAGATTCGTTATTGTTCCTAAGTTTTTTTTTCTTTTTTTCAGGAAAATTAAAAAATAGGAGTAAACCGGTTAACAATCAAAATGGCAAGCAGCAACAGCAGCCACAGCAGCATTATCCCCAGCCACAGCCACAGTTGCAGCAACATCATCAGCCAAAGCAGCCACCACAGCAACTACAACCTGTGCCTCAATCACAACCTCAGCAGGTGGCATCCCAAACTCAACCTCAGCAGGTTGCACCTCATCCTCAACAAGTGGCACCCCAAATTCAACCTGCTGCTGTCGTAGTACCCACACCTCAGCCTCCCAAGGCAAATAATCGATCAAACAAATTCAAAGAGCTTAATATAAAGGGTGCCAACAAAGAAGGTACTGATATGGATGCCTTCAATGACAATTCTGTTGGCAAAACTGAAATAAATGCCAATGTGCTGCCTACTGATGACAGTGGTACAGTTAATGATGCCGCTAATGCCAATCAGGTGGCTTCAGTCGAGGCAACAGTAGTTGTTCCTCCAACTGAGACTGAAAGAAAAGACTCCAACGAAAATGTCACTACGACAATCACACCTGAACTTAACTCAAACAATGTTGTTACTCCAGTCACTGCCACGGCCACAGTTTCTCCTGTGGTTGCCACAAAACCTGTAATTAAACCCTTTGATGTCACTAGCATTATTAAGGATAGTGCGCCCAAAAGTATGCCTCCATTCCCGATTATTAACGACAATAGAGATGAAACTGATAGGGCAAGTGTTAACGACAAACTCGTTTTGGCTAAGAATGATGTTAACAATAAGGTTTCTAGTAAAGAAAGTACAAATGATGATAAACCTCAGCTTCCATATAAACCAGGTGAGTTTATTTTTTAAATCTTTTCGAGGTTCCCATTTCATTTGTTTGTGATGATATTTTATTAATAATCGATGAAAGTAGTGATCTGACATCATATTGAAGACAAAATAAATCTGAAAAATATATTTGTAGAAACTAATATTTTTTTAAAATTAAAACAAAAATATTAATTTTAATTTTTTTTTTTTAGGGCAGTGGGCTCCAGACAAGCCTGACGGTCTAAAAGTCTATGAGAAAGACTTTTTGTTGTCTCTAAAAAACCTGCCGCTTAGCCAAAAAAAGCCAGACTGTAACAGTTTGCCTGAGGGCGTAATCCCTGATGAAAGATCTCGTCAAATGGATCCTAGACTTTTAATGGGAGGTGGAAGAACTGACTTTATGAATCCACCTTTTGCCAATAATTTTGGAGGAAAATCAGGATCACAAAGAGGGGTAAGGATGATTTTTGTGTTTCTCTGTTCTATGTTCGATTAATGATTGGAATGATGATACAAAAAATAAAATCGATGAAAGTAGTGAACTGAAGATATTTGATGATATTTTACTCTGACAGCATATATTGAATATTCATTATCGTTTCATAATGGAATATTTCAATATTTATATGTAAACATTGTTATTTTAGACTCTTCCCAAGCGCCCTAGTCAATCTGGTAAAATGGGAAATAGAGTTGGTGACAAAAATAACTCTAAACCTCAGCCAAAAGTTAGTATTTCTCTACGTGGTGATGTCAAGCTCCACGAGTCTGAGAACGCATGGAAACCTGCCAGGTTCAACAAGGGTAAGTCAATAGGATAGGACTATGGTGATAGGCTGATTTTGACCATGCCAAAACTTCATTAAATCTTGACGTTTTGGGTCATTTTAAGCCTTTTTGGCAAGGTGGCATATTTCCGTCTGTGTGTGTATGTGTGTGTGTGTTGGCATTTTTCTGAGAAAACGGCTCGATGGAATTTGATGAAATTTTGGAAATAGGTATAAGAAAACGTGTTGGGAAAAGTTACACAGAGATATAGGAAAAAAAAATTCCTCTCAAAAATATGACGTCATTGATCTTTTTTTTAAATGGAAACGCCATCTTTTTTTTTTCATTGATTGGATAGAGCTTATTTTGCTTTATATAATCTCAAAAATCTCAATAGGTTTCATTGGGACATAAAAAAAAAGAAGTATAAATTTGATGAAGCAAGCAGCGTCACGCGCGGTTTGAGGTCCCTTTTCAGTAAACCACTATATAATAATAATAATAATAATAATAAAAGGACTTTATTAAAAAATTGAAAAAAATACAGATACAATAAGTTGAATACATAATTTTAAGTAAGGTTGGTATAAAGAACGGGTTGCTACCCCGTGGCGAAGTCTAGCACCAGGAGCTATTTTTACTCAACCACAAAGTAGGCCCATTACTTTATGTAAAATAAAACAGGTGTTCCCAAATGGTACCGCACCAATTAAAAAAATTCCATTTTTTGTTGTTTTATTAGTTGTTTTTTTCTTGCTCTTCCATGCATCGACCATCCCACAGCACAACATTTCACTATCACTCCAATCTATCTTTTTCTTTATCTATTATTATGGGATTGAATAGAAAACAGAAACTGCCGGTATTTAATCTTAAATTGATGTACATTTAGTTGTTTTAATTCATCTAGAGTCTCATTATACAATTTAATGGCATTGTAAATGCAGCTCCTTTGATACACACAAGTTCTGAAACGAGGGACCTGATACTGTTTTTTGTGTCTAATGTTTGCATTATGAAGAGTGGACCGAGGAATAAATTTATTTTTTAGAATTTTAGATGAGCTATCCGTTGTTAGAACACAATGGACAAAGTTGGCGAGGTGGTGTTTCCTACGGTTTTCCATATTTAGCCAAGAGGCATCTGTCACTTTCTGGGAAATTCTGTCAAACTTCTTTAGACCGTAAATCAGTCTACAACAGTTATATTGCATTTTTTGTAGTCTGAATTTATCGTTGCTGTAAAGGCAGTTGCTATAAAGAAAATCACAGTAGTTATAGTTTGACAGAACCAGGCTTTGGGTGAACTTACCCTTACAAAAGGACCCTTAGGCGCGGTACTTTCACTTGCAGATAACGATATTTATTCTCCAGATTAGAGAATATCCTAGAGATAAAAAAAACGAGTGTATTTTCACTTCCGTATAGTGATATCTATCAGATAAATGCGGGCTAACCTTTAGTTAACGTATCCTGTGATCAGACCTAAGAATAACTGGTTTTATTTGCCGAATAGCTCCTCGCGCAGTGTGTTTACTCTGATTTGGGTGATAACACAGAATTCTAATGAATTAATTTTCTAAGATTTGTATTTGTTTGAAAAATTCGTTAAATAGCTGTTTTTTTTTTGTTATTTACAATTTCATTTTTGTACTTAGTATTTCAAATTTCAATATTTGCTCTTGACAGCCCCTTGCTGATGATACCCTTCAAAACATGACTGGGGATGGTATAGCAAAGGGAAAAAACTCAACACATTTCTCTGAAGTTTAAAAGTTTTATTTTCTGTTAGAATAGTGTATCAGTCAGGTACAAAGCCTAGCGCACCTGAAGTTTTTTGGAAATACCAAATTTCCAGGTAGAGGTACGACCATGTAATTTTGGGAAAGTAATTAGTATAGGGTGCCTAAGGACTACTAGAAGCCATAATATTATAGGGTTTTTCCTTTTTGATTTATTTGCAAAAATAATAGGCATGTATCTCTCAGATACACGCGCGACTAATGCAAGATTAATCAGCCAGCACTCCCACTACACGATACAAAATAGTTATTTACCTAACAAATGCGGAAAGTGATACTTTACCGCACGCGCGAAGCGGAGTCCGGTCAAGCCGTTAAGGGCGGTAAAGGCACTTTCCGCATGTGTTAGGTACAACATTTTACCTATGAGCATCTAACATCTCCAAAAAAAGGCATTAATAAAATCAATTAATAAATCAGATTAATTAATGAAATTAGATTAGATTTAGAAATTATTCAAAATCCATTTTCTGAAAAAGAAAGGATTTTTGATTATAAATATCAAATTCTACCTTATCGCACACCATGCGCACACTTTGTAGTCCACTTTACCGCATACTATGCTGTAAAGTTAACTTTACCGCATACTATGCTGTAAAGTTAACTTTACCGCATAGTATGCGGTAAAGTGCTACTTTCCATTTGCAAATACGTGCGGTAAAGTACACTTTACCGCACGCTCGTAGGTAAATTATTTAACATAAACGCACCTTCTCTCTCCAAAAAAAACATAAACAAATGAATGTCAAACTCAAATCCACCACAAATCAGTCAAATGACAAGTGGAATGCGATGGCACGACAAAAACAAGCAACTAGACAAGAGATATATTCTATCTTTATCTGAAGCATTCAACTTCCCATAAGTTTTACTCACTTTTCGTTTTCTTTGGTTGGTAACACTAGCATTGCCAAAATACTGAAGGTACCAGCAACGGATTGTTATCCCGAGGATAATTTTACCTGAAAATACCCCTCGGAGATATACTACAGATAGCAACCTCTGGTTTACTTATCCGATAGATAGTTATTCGCCGAATAAATTATATTTATACTGAGGTGAAATTACCGGGCCTTCGGGTTTTTCGCTTAGAATAATAAAAATAATAATAATTATTGCTAATGAAATAAAATTGGTACGAAACCACAGCAAACAATTCACCATATTAGTTAGGTTAGAATCGCAAATTGGCGCAGGTTCCTACTTCAAAAATTGATACATTGATGTCTTATGGGGATTCAATTTTAAAAGCGCCTGTAGACGTGATAGAACGTTTGTTAGGAAAGTGAGTTGTATAAATAGTTTTTTTAATATGTTAATTAACTGAGAGAGTGTTTGAAAGTTGAATAAACATTGTTAAAATAAAAATATTACCAATTTAAGAAGCCGATGTTTGTATAAAATATGTATGTCGTTGCTTGATCCATAAGTAAATATATGGGTTCCAATAATAATTATAATAAAATAAAAGTGTACCTACATACTTGGTTAGTAGATGTACTTCAATAATCCAAAAAAATGGAAAAACAAATGACTGAACTAGTGATAAATAAATAAATAAATAAATAAACAATTCACCAACAATCATAACGCAACACACAACCTCACTTTCTGACAGCTGGTTTTAGACCCGACGTACGTCCACCGAAAACAGACACTTTCAATTAAAATCATTTGTATTTTTAATTCATAGGTCTAAAAAAACAATAAGAGCATGAATTATAGCGAAATATGTTCAAAGTTTGACGTATATAGGTTCAAATACTAAGAAATGCCCAGAACCCAAGATATTCCCGTCTGAAAATCACTCTTTTGAATCCCCCATAAGAAATACATTGCTGTCAAATTTGTTGAAATGTGTTTAGGAACCCATTTTAAATTTCGCGCCAGATTTTTCCTAACCTAACTAATGTCTGCCCAGCGAGTCTGTGTCTACGGGGCAACGGTAATGCAGTTGTGAAAAAAAATGGCTGATTTCATTCATAAAATACCCAGCTGTGTGCGGAACTTTTTGGAAGTGTTATCGTATTGCAACTCGTACACGAAAATCAGCAATGACCAAATCTGCGCCACTGGATATTTCAATATAAACCGATATTCCAAGATGGGAGGATAAAATGACGTCAGCCCTGGCCAATGGCAAGACGTAAGGTGACGTTAGCTCATTGACAACCGTATGGTTCCCCATGACAACGGCGATCCTGCCAAAAACTTCAATCAGGTTCATCCAGGACGGATGCTTGCCAAATTGTCAAAAGCTGATGGTATCTTTAGAAAATGTTTATTTTTTACAATAGAACAAATTGAAGCAATCAGGATTAAAATAAGGATAGATCTAACAACCACGTTGAAATATTTAGCATTTTATTATTGTTATCAATATTTTCTCATTAAAAAATGGATTTTCAAATTAACTATTCTAGTATTCTAGTATTTTCGCTTTTTTATAATTAAACGTGGCAACATGGCACATTTACGTCCGAATTCCTTTCGTAGACTCAGATCCGCTGGGCAAACAATAATATGGTGAATTACAGTTTACGAAGATATTCATACAGATTACAGAAAGTCAGGGTATGTACAAATCAGCCTATTAACATGTTAGTGTGTTCTCATAATTTTGAATTTATTATTTTATAGTTAAATGACCATAAACATGAAAAATTTACTGTAATTTTGAAGGTCTCGTGGTATTATGTGGTATTATCCCCGAAAAATGATATTAAAACCTGAAAAAATGTCAAGATTTATTAAAATAAGGTAAAATTATCCTCGGGCTAACAATCCGTTGCTGGTACCTTCAGTATTTCGGCAATGCTAGTGTTACCAACCAAAGAAAACGAAAAGTGACTAAAACTTATGGGGAGTTGAATGCTTCAGATAAGATTTATTAAAATGCACAGATTAACCCGTCCTAGGACGAGTTAATCTGTGAATGTCATGGATAAGGGATACAAAACTCTCTCGAACCTATAATATAGATAGGCAACTCAATACAAACATTTTGTTCTACAGTGACTCTATTACCTACAGTGGCGACAATTGCTGTCTTATTTTTGATTGGTTCTAAAATCCCATATATTTATATTGAAAACGCCGCCATCTTGTTCCCACCTATTGCTTATTTCAAATATAAATATATGGGATTTAGGTGAACATCCATCATAAAACATGGAAAACAACGTATTTGATGGACCTAATAATAGTCATCAAATACGTCGATTTCAATTTTTTATGAAGGATGTCCATTTAAATTCTATAAATTCATATTTAAAAGTAACAAGAGGTTGGGAACAAAATGGCGGCGGGACCTCTATTGTCGCCACTGTATGTAAAGGTTTATTGAGCCACTGTATTTTGTTCCTGATTACAGCGCCCTCTCGCGTGTGTAGTCAGCAACTTGAGAGCGCGGGAAGCACTCCTTTTTAAATTTAATTTTTTTTTTCTTTAGGATCCGTTTATCATTTTTTATTGTCACTAGCACTGAACAATTTAATATGTTTCTAGTGGAAATAAAATTATGATAAACAGTATCTTGATCACATACCGAAGAGTTACATACTAATTAATCCATGTATTAAATACAAAAATAACAATTTTGAATTACTTTATAAACTACAGTATAATATCAATCTAATCAATGATAGGTACCTACACTACAATGAATAAGATTTTTTGATTGTAAACGTTTTGCAGGCATAAAATGAACACCTAAAAAGAAAGAAAGTTACAGTGGTAAAATTACAGGAGATAAAATCCCGATTTTGGTATAATGTAGGGATTGAAACATACCTGTTCATCATTTTTCGGAATTCGATGAATTTTTACTCTGTTCCCTCGGCTTTCACACATTTCCACACAACAAGATAAAACCATTTTGCTTTGAACGGAGAAAATTTTCAATCTCTGATTCAAATTATTGAATAAAAATGGAATGTGTCAAAATTTGTCAAAATATAATGAATAAGTAAAAGTCAGAAAAGTGAAGCGATGCTGCCACATGTCAAAAGCATGGGATATTGGTTTTGAAAAAGAAATGTAATTTCAAATCGTACTACTAACAATTATATGTTAGCGAGGTACACGACTTTTTTTTTCCTATTGTTGGAAGCTTTTTAAAACAAATAAAGAATAATCTGGAGTTTTTATGTATAAATCTGACAACAGCATTGGACGACAGCGCCTCTGCCGTCTGTAGTCGCAAGCTTTTAGTGGAACAAATTACGCCATAAGAGTTGCACATGCATGGTGAATGTATGGTTTGAAATGACAAGTAATGACAATATGACCATCATTAATTAGGTAGTTATTTGTCTAGGAAGCGTTATGTCAAAAATTTGACATCTGGTTTTTGTTTTAATGTATTAACAATTTTGTATTCTGTAGTTGTTGGTGAAACCATGACTGAAGACGACAAGAGAACCGAATCTCTATACAAGAAGGTTCGGTCCGTGTTGAACAAACTCACTCCCCAGAAATTCGACACTCTAGTTAATCAAGTTCGTCAATTACAAATCGACAACAAAGATCGCCTGCAAGGGGTCATTGATTTGGTGTTTGAAAAAGCAATTGATGAGCCCAGTTTCTCCTTGGCATATGCCATGATGTGTAAGGAGATCCAAAGTATGCAGGTAAGATGATACTTGATTTATAATGTTTGGTATTTCATTTTTCAATAATCGTTCCCAGGTTTCAATCGGGGAGGGCGAGAAGAAAAATCTTGCATTCAGGACACTTCTTGTAACAAGGTGTCAAATTGAATTTGAAAAACAATCTGTAGACGAATCAGGTAGAGATACCAAATTCCAAGAAATGGAAGCATGTACGGATGCTGTAAGTAATATATGTATTTTTTAATTTTTCTATTTATGCACATGAAAGTCAACAGGCCAGTGTATTTCTAAGCTGACAGGTGTTAATTATGTGCTAAATTAACATATTGGGGTGGATTCGCTAACACCACAAGGCTAAGGCCGATGAATGGGGTTTGATAGTAACCTCCCCACAATAAAACTTTCAAATAGTCACATATTCACTTATAAATCCGAGTTTTTTTCAACATGTAAGTAAATATTTTATTTATTTCAGGAGAAGAAAAAAGAGCTTTTATTCGAATTGGAAGAATCAGAGAGACGTCTCAGAATGAGATCTGTAGGTTGTATCCGGTTTATTGGTGAACTTTTCAAGCAACAGATGTTAACTGCCAGTATTATGAGACGCTGCTTGCAGACATTACTCGATAACAAAGACGAAGAAAGTCTGGAGTGTTTATGCAAACTCCTTACCACCGTCGGCAAAGAACTAGAATCTAAAAACGTCGAACTAGTTACTATATTTGACGAAATGAAACGCATAACTGATGGCAAACGCCAAAAAGTCAGCAGTCGTATTCGATTTATGTTGCAAGACGTCATCGACTTACGTAATTCGAAATGGATACCCAGACGAGGCGATGCCAATCCAAAAACCATGGATCAGATTCAGAAGGAAGCTGAAAATGAGCAAATGAATATTCAAGTGATGAACATGAATCCTCCAAGGAGAGATGATAGAGGAGGTGGTGGAGGTGGAGGTGGTGGTGGTCCAAGGCGTGGTGGTAATTCTTCTCAGAAATCTAATGATGAGAACTGGAGCACAGTGGGCTCAAGGAATAATCGCCAACAGTTTTCAATACAAACAGACAAAATGAGAGTACCTAAACCTGTAAGTAGGAATTTGCAAATGTTTGATTTTATTTGTTCTGTTCTAAAAATTTAGGTTGGAAAGGGGTGAGACATTTAATTCAAATTACTTAAAGAGTAATACATAAAATTTATTTGGTTAGAAAGTATAGATTTTATTAGTATATTAAATAACTTATACTTTGTGACATACACAGATGCATATACTGATCTGGGTGCATTTTTATCTTTTTTTTTTTTTTTTTTGAAAAAACTTTTTCATTGAAGAAGCTGTAATTTCTTTTGTACTACTTATAGCTAATAGTTAAATACATATATTGAATTTAATTGAATTGAAATGCATGAATAAGTCAACAAATCAGCTAAATTAGAGGCTGGTGTGTGTTAATTCTATGCTATAGTGAAGTCGGGGTGGATTCGCTAACACTATGAGGCTATGAGGCCAAGGAATGGGGTTTGATAGTAACCTCCCCACATTTTTATGATACAAGCAGACTTACATTGTTAAAATGCTGGAATTGCATCTAGCTAGGCAAATAAACTAAGGCTTCTTTTTACAGGGAGTGGACGAACTTTTTGGACCTAGTAAGCAGTTCTCGAACTGGGCCAAAGGAGCAGGTGGTTCCAAGAACCCACAGTCTTCATTGAATACTAGCAACAATATGTACACTGCTTTGGAAAATGTGGACATGGAACGCCGTCCTATGAGTAAGTAGCATATCTGACTATCTGACCTTATTAGTTTTTACTCTGAGTATTTTAATATTGGTTAATAGCTTTAGGATTTTTTTTGTATTCTATTTCACAACTATTCACAAATAATGTTTTTTTTTGTCAATAATTCCAGATTCTCGAGGTAATAATGATCCGTACAGCTCTAAAGGTCCAAGTATAGAACGTAACCTATATAATAAGAGTTACGACGGACGAGGAGGATCCAGATCTGGATCGCAACACAGAGACTCCAATACTCCAATGCGGAGCACCGGGCCTCCTCCATCCTCTATGATGCCTTCCACCATGGCTCCTCCACAATCACAACCCAAATCGCAGCAGCGTTATCAGCAACGGCCTGACACGATGGTTCAGCCGGATGTACCTACTGCTACTCCAGCGCCTCCATCAGTGTCCAAGCTTAGCGAGGAACAAATTGAAAGACGGATACGTAATTCGCTGGACGAATTTATCACTGGCTGTTGTACAACTGAAGAATACTTCCAAGATGTTGCTTCTGCGATAGAAGACCATTCGAGAGTGGTTTATGAAAGGTAACTTTTTTTAGCAATTCTACATTTATCTGGGAATTTAGATTTTCTATTGCAGGATTCCCAATCTGCACAAAGTTGATATTTTTTTAGTGCCATCATAATATTTCTCAGTATTTTCTGTATACAAAAAAGGTTTTTAGATATACATGTTGTGATAACCACTGCTATTTTGTGCACATAAAAATAAAATTCCTAATAATTTTTATTTTTTTTTCAGTTATAATTATATCTTGGAAAAATCTCAATCAACCCGTTTAAAAACTGGCGAACTGTTTGCCAAATTAATCAAAGCAGGAAGTATATCAGTTGATGTTTTTGCTAAAGGATTCGAGGAACTTCTTGGGGTTTGGGAGGACTTAGTCATAGATATTCCACAAATTTGGCAGTACTTTGCCGAAGACTTAGTTGCGCTTCTTCTAGAAGAAGTTATGCCGTTCCCTAGACTGCAAAAACTGTTAGATAGCCTCATCCAAGTGAATGTAGCCAAAAAATTGCTGAAATCTCTTTTCGATTTGGTTATCAAAGAAAAAGGTTCTAAATTTTTGCAGGCCAGCTGGCAGGCTTCGGGTATGGAACTATCCAGTTTTATGCCTAGTGAAGATGTTGTGCCATTTGTTCAAGAAAATGTAAGGAATTTTTATTGCCCTCAAATAAATTATAAATGTTTAATTTTTATTTTTCAGAAATTTGATTTTCTCTTAAGTGGCGAATCACCAGTAACTGAGAATTCAGTATCATTCGACGCCATTCAGGATAGGCTTGCTGAATTTTTCAAAAATAAGGCTTCATTTGACGATATTGTTAATTGGATATCGGTGAGAAATAATTTCAATTCATATATAGTGTGTTTCAAATACTGCAAGATTTCTCGCAAGACCAGAGTCGCAACCAGTGTTGCCAGTCAATTGTAACAGATGTTACTTTTTAGAGGAGTTTATTACCTTTTTAAAAATTCAATTACCTTTTTATTATATGTTTTGTTATGCAGTTTCTGCTCGTATCATTAAAGATATCGATTTTTTATATCCTAAAAGAAGTTCTAAGTTCATTTTTATAGTTTTAAGATGAGAATCGTAGGGCCTGTCCAAATCACTCGCCAAATCATTATCCATTATCCAAATATATCTCTAGTTTATGGCCGTTTGCACCGACCATAGCCGCTTTCCAGTATGGGAGTGTGACGCCCGGAGCTACTTGGGGCGTTGAGCTCCCGAGCTGTACGTACGCGTCAACCTGTCAGCTGTCAAATCCGTGGGTGGCTATTTATTTATTT
This sequence comes from Ceutorhynchus assimilis, assembly GCA_917834065.1. Taxonomy (NCBI): domain Eukaryota; kingdom Metazoa; phylum Arthropoda; class Insecta; order Coleoptera; family Curculionidae; genus Ceutorhynchus; species Ceutorhynchus assimilis. Next base: position 41,151,204 of record OU892280.1, on the reverse strand, counting down.
ATTTCTTGTTATATCTCAAGATTGAACATTTTAAAATGTATAGTTTTGATTCTCTTTCATTTATGATAAATAAAAAAACAAACTGCACAAACAAACAGATAAATATTTTTAAAATTTGACATATTTGACACTAAGACAGGCGTCTCACGTCATGATACTGGAACGGTACAAATCTAGTGCGTGGCGCCCAATGTGCATACTGGAAAGCGGCTCATATTAGGGAAGTTTAACGATAACTATAGCTTAAAATGACATTTTCACATGTAAAAATGTCATTTCAAGCTATGCTCAATACTTTTTTTTACCAATCACGGGTTTTTTTTTTTATAGAAGAATAACACTATTAAAAATTAATCTCAAATATTATTTATTCATGATCAAAAAAAAAAGTTAGGTACTTGAAGTCCCATATATGTCGCCAGCAGTAAAAAATAGTACATTATACACCTAGGGACTGAAGTTATACTTTTAATACCAAGACAAAAAGTTTATATATATAATTTGTCGAGGGATTAAAAAACACTTTAGTCCTGAGGTGTATACACTATTTTATGCACTTTACTTTATTTCCCAGAGATGAAATAAAACAGGGAATAAAAGGGTACATTTAATCCCCGGGAAATAAAGTAAAAATTTAATCCCCGGGAAAAAAAGTGAAATTTATTCCCGGGAATTAAAAGACCCTCTTTATTCCCTTAAAACAGGGATTAAAAGTACCCTTTTAATCCCTAAAGTGCATAAAATCTATTACCATTTTTTAAAATCTAGTACCATTTCAAAGACGCACCTGTTACTCTTTATGAAACCAACCTGGCAACACTGGTCAGTTGTCCACTAGTTTTGCAAGTGTAAGAATGTTATTGGGAGAAACTTGGTAACTTTTGTCTTGCCACATGATTCATTGAAGCCCATTTTCTCACAAAAACTGCCCTACACTGTTTCTTCCCGGACAACACAACATTAGTCTCATTACTTGTATTAATGCTTAACCGATTGTTAGTAAACTAAGCATTTACATTTTCTAGAAACCTTTTGCTTTCTACGTACATATGACTGTTTTATACTTATCTTTGATTTGGCTCAGCTGAACTAGTGTAATATATTATAAATTGTTAAAAATCAGCAAAGATTATAATAGGCGTAATATGTAATAGTGTCATACTTGTAGAAATATCTGTACAGGGTGCTGCAATTTGGAGTGTTTCAACAGGAAAAACATACTTGCAGACCAAATAGAGGAAAATTGACTTAGACGTCATGGGATCGATTTTTGAGAAACGTCAATTGTCAAAAACCGTATCACGATATCTTCAATGGTACCATTGATACAGGGCGATTTTCGATTTTCCCCTATTATGAAAAATGGCTATAAGTTTTTTATTTATCAATTTTTTTTATTTCTGTAAAAACATTATGGAGACACTTTTTTGAGCACAATCCAGTGGCGGATTCAGTTTTTTTCTATATCGCTCCGATTTTGAGATATCGACCAAATTCCGATATTTTCAAATGAAACACCCTATATATTAATAGCTCATTGGATAGCTCTGTTTTTGCTGATTTCAATGATATAAAGTTCGATAGGTTTATCTCTTAACAATTTTCGAGAAAAAAAATTATATTTGTTTTTGTCGTAAGGACCAATGTGTTAGAAAAGGATTTTATATGTGTAAGGAGAATGAGGAAGGTCTCTGTCTAACACATTGTTTCTTATGACATAAACAGATATATTTTTTTCTCGAAAACTGTTAGAAATAAACCTATCGAACTTTATATCATTGAAATCAGCAAAAACAGAGCTATCCAATAAGCTATTAATATATAGGGTGCTTCATTTGAAAATATCGGAATTTGGTCAATATCTCGGAATCGGAGCGATATAGAAAAAAACCGAGTCCGCCACTGGATTGTGCTCAAAAAAGTGTCTCCATAATGTTTTTACAGAAATAAAAAAAATTAATAAATAAAAAACCTGTAGCCATTTTTCATAATAGGGGAAAATCGAAAATTGCCCTGTATTAATGGTACCATTGAAGATATCGCGATACGGTTTTTGACAATCGACGTTTCTCGAAAATCGATCCCATGACATCTAAGTCAATTTTCCTCTATCTGGTCGGAAAGTGTGTTTTTCCTGTTAAAACACTCCAAATTGCAGCACCCTGTACATCCTACACATGTAATTATTTATTTCATATTTTTTTTCTTCTAGGCTAATGTAGGAGAGTCTACAAAACAACCAAAATTCATTAGAGCACTAGCAACAGCAATATTTGAGGACTCGATTTCAAAAAGCAAACTTCAAAACGAAGTACTCTCGAGTCATAATAAGCTGATTCAGAAATATGTAGATACACAATGGGATTTAGAGTTGCAATGTTTATATGCTTTACAGGCTTTAATTCAAAAGTTGGAACATCCGCAAGGTGATAATTTATATGATTTGCATTTGTGAACCATATTAATTCTTATGTTTTTCTATTTAGGACTCTTACTGTCAATCTGTGATAAACTTTATGAAGACTCGATTTTCTCTCAAGAGAGTTTTATCGCCTGGGAAAACAGTACGGATCCTTCTGAACAAGAGGGAAAAGGTAAATTGAATTCAATAAATTTCACAATAAAGACATTGTAGGGTAGTAAAAATAACTAGTTATTGGTATTATCCTGTTATACAATCGTTCTATGAATTAATAAATTACAGTGAAAATTAATCTACAGAGCCGAGGTTGGAAAAGTTATAATTAAAAATGTATTCGCATAAAACTTGAATATTGAACATTGAAAACCCTTGGGCTAAGTCACAGCCTCCTACATTTAACAAGCCATGAAGTTAAAAAGGCAACACCTCAATCTTACCGCCAAGTGGTGCTGGTGGTGTTTGTTTTTATAAATATATATTTTTTATTTTAATAATATGAATCACGAAAAATGCATAATTTATTGTACTAAAGGGCCAAAAACAGTAATTCAATGAATAATATAACTATTTGTGTAAATAAGAACAGTAAATAATTGATTTAAATGAATATATTTCTAGAGTCTAAACTGTTATAGGCCTATGTTTCAGTATGTCTTTTGAAAAATCTAACTTTTTCTTTCTTCGGGATTTTTTCGGAAGGCAGGTCCATTCAAATACTTGAGCTGATTTTCGAAAATAAGAGGTACCTACTTTTAAGAGTTGGACGTTTCAGTTTGAACTCTCGAACTACGCCTTTATCCTTGTTTGTTTCAAATCTAATTATTTCGGTTTCTTCAAAATGTTTACAACACACCACAGAATTTTTCGTTATTGTATAATCTCGGGTATAATTATCTTGGTGTATTGCTTTCATCCACATTTTTTGCAATTCAGAATTTTTTTGGAAATGAAAATGTTTGCATTTCTTCAGTTTTTAAGGAACTCCTAATAGTTCGATTTGCACCCAGGAACACAGTAGTTTCATGGCATCTGGAACAAGTTTAAATATCTTAGGTAATATATCGAGACATATGCTCTTGCAGACAAATATTAATATTGTTTTTATTGTTTTATCTCACCTTACCTTCATTTTTGCTCCTGTACCCATTTGCTAAAAAATTGCAATCAAAGCACAAAGGAACAGGTATCAACTAAATATGGGCAATATATTGGTGTGTTTCTATCCACTTTTTCGTCAATAATGCCCACAAAAATACTAAACTGCAACAATACACAATGAAAGCAATACACAGAAACACATAACCCAAAAACAAAATAGCACCATACGCGACGTTGCCGTCATTTCCAACTTCATGGCTTGTTAAGTATAGGAGGCAGTGGCTAAGTTGAAGGTGGAAAGTGGTTTTAGTTCAAAGATAGTTTTAAATAGTAGAATTGAATGATACAGAAAAATTTGACCCATTTGCCATGACACACAACAAATGGTTTCGTATATTGGTCATTTGCCTAGATTTATTTTATGCCTACTAAACATGCATAAAATTAATAAGAAAAAAAATCTATGAATCACATTCTTATTATAATACTTAAGTGCCCTAATGTATTGTCCATAATATTTTCACCTTTTTTTTCATTGGAAAAAGATGAACACTCAAATAAAATTATCTATATCATAAATAGATTGCAACCACAATATGAGCACTCATACGCCACACGTACTTATACCAAAATTGTATTCAGATGAAAAACTGCATTCTGTGGAGAAACCAAAATGGTGTCGTCAGCATATCAATGAAGTCCATAGCTGACCTTGTTGAGCAAAAGCAAAACCATCACATATTACACTATAGGTCATAGAATATAGCCTGTAGCATGAGTATCAAGGCCACCCTTCAGACCCCCAGCCTTGGTCTGAAGAAGATTGTTGATCATAAATGTTGCTGATTAATTGTTTCTTAAGCCATATTGGTTCGGAAGAAAAAAAAAATTATTTTCTCAAGAAGCACTACTTTTATTAGATCTTTCAAGATTGGTTTGAAAAAGTTTTCTTTGTTTGACTCGATTCTTTAAATTGCATTTTATGAATTGGAAGATTTTTTTTTTTGTGATGATATTTTTTTCCAAATTTTGGATATTTCTCCAGAAATGATGATTTGTGATATCTAAAAAAAGAATTCTTAGTGGTTTTTCGTTCCTCCTTATGGCAAAAAAAATTAATTTAGTTTTTCTGAAAATGTTAGGAATTTTCAATTTTTTTCTATACAAATATTGCGCAATTTTTTGGACATAACCTACTCGAAATCATGAAAATGAAAATGTATAATTTTATATTTTTCTTTTTTTTTTTGATCATTTAGGATGAACTTGTCTGGTCGCTTGAAACATGCAACCTGCTTGCTGAGTTTGTGCCTCAGTTATTTAATCGGTGTCGTCTGCAAAATTGTACTATATTTTCCTCTAGATATTGCACCGGGTGCACAGATCATTAATAGTGTAAAGGTAACATTCTCTTTAGTTAAAATCACTGTTTGTTTTCTTGACGAGAGATATGATCTTAGCCACTGAATTACATTTCCTTCCACACCATAATATTCAATACTATCACTGCTCACTGCTCATACTGTTGATTCACACCTTTGAAACATTTGGTTTAGAAAATGAAAATACAAAACCTACTTTTGCTGCGGTTATAGTTATTGAGAGTATTATGAGCCAAATAAGGTCATTACTGTCAAATTTTTGATCAATCGTGAAGGTTGTTGAAATCCCTGGTTATATGGTTGATCCCATTGATAGCAATCGATCTTGTTTGTTTGTTTTAATTGCGATGCGATCCTTATCTTGTACCTATTAAAATTATAAGACAGTCAATATAAAGCACAGAATAAGGATAGCTTTACCGAACTGTGAAAAAGGGGCTGTAGAAAATCTCTGTTTTGTAATTATGTATTACCTTCCTTAAAAGCACCAGTTTGATGCTTAAAATTCATTCTGGTTGTCAAATGGAAGAAAAGCAAATTTCAATTTCTGGGTGCGGATAAATGATTTAACTCAAACTTTCATCCTCAATCTGAGATTGTACATTGAAAAAAAATAGACTCTTAGCGTCATTGGCTTTTAGAAAGTCAGAATTTGTTTAGTAATTTGATTATTTTTTTTCTTTAAGGTGTTGCCTTAAAACAATTAACGTCATTCTTCACTCAACTAAAAGAGACCGAAGAAGAAGAAGACTATTCCTCCAATTCAGAAGATGCCTAGCGGTTAATTCAAGTGTTAGTGAAATAGCAAAAAGGGACTAAAAAAATTTTAGTGATAAAGTGAACATTATTTGAAAATTAAATTAAAACAAAAAAACAGAAAAACTGCAAAAAACCCAACTTAAAAAATTAGTGTATTCAATAACTAATTGAGTAACCAGAGTAAAAAAGAGTGTATATACGTACTTTTTTAAAAATGTAAAAAATGAAAAATGGTATTGAATTTTTTTAACTCGTCTTTTTATCTGGGCTCAGTGGTTCCAGCAAAATACTTTTTACCAAACTATTTTAGTATTTATTTTGAATTATATTTTATATTTAATATACTATCCTTTTTATTTTTTGTTGGATAGATGTTTTCGTTTTTAAGTAATTGTGCTTTTTTTTTGGAATTATTGTAAATGAATAATTTAATTATTGTACTGTGCCTGCTGAGCTCCTCAGGGTTAAAAATATTTAAATTGTACAATTTTATTTTGTGTTAAATAATTTGTTATTTTATTGTTAAGTTGTATATTACTTGATTATCTGTATAAAAAAATATACAAATGCACAGAAGACTATAGGATTTCAATATTTGTAAAAAAAATTGCTGGAAAAATGAAACCAACTCTGTAACTAGTCAAAAGACACCTTTTTTGGTTGCTTGAAAATATTGTGTATATTTTTATTTAATGAAGCATATACAATATTTTTCTGTGAGGACTAAATAATAATAAGAATAATAATTTTTAAAGGAAGTACCAAAATTGTATTAATTACAAAACACCTCTGAAAATAAGTTGTTTTTAATTTATACAACTATCAAGTACTTTCTAATAGTTAAATTTAAAAAAATACAATATTATCGCGGGCTGGTTGGTTATTTAATTTACCTATACATTAAAAAAAAAAAAAAACTACGAACTTTTTTTGTAGATCAGGGACAACATTAAATTTTCTTTTCTTTACAAAATATTTTTAAATTGTGTTTATAAAAGTGAATGACATAAAAAACATGCCTACCAAAAATTTGTTTTGTTTTATTTTAAATGACCCTAACTTATGGCGTTTCCGATTGGTAGATTCAGTGCGCACTGAGTGTATTTGCATCCTTTTAATCGACCTGTAGAAGAAAAAGACAGAAATAGAAAAAATTGCACTAGTTCCGCACTAAATCTACCAATCGGAAACGCCATTAGAATTGTGAGATTAAGATTTACCTTAATTAAGAAAATATAGAACTTCAGGTTTTCTAGCGGGTAGTTCAGTTATTCTTTGTTTACGAATCTTGTAATGGTTCCATTCTTCTAAAATAGTTTGTAGTTCACGTTCCTGGAGAGCTCCACAGCAAAACATTAATCATTCAACATAAAGCAGATAATCATCATTTTGTAGGACCTAGTCTTCTGTGTCTCAGTTTTTTAAAATAATTAATCCATCAAGCCCTCTCATTTGCGACCACCAACATTCAACTCTTTGATTAGATGTGCTTTTGACTTGTATAAAGCTTTTTTGGCGTGAAAATACTGAAAATAGGTTTGTGATAGACCAAGATACATATTTTCTGTCCCTAATTCAGTTCTCATAGATTCACAGACAAAAAATTATAAAAGTTATAACTCAAGTATATATATATGTCTGAGTTGTGACACAGTTAATCAGAAATTCCGAGTTATGACATCAGAACTATGAACTGAGAACTCTGAAGACAGATCACCCCATCGGGCTTCCTTAAAGGGGGTGTCAACTGTTTTTGAGTTAGGGCGGTTTGAAGTTACGAACGTCGGGGCCATGACGTCACACCGGCTTCGGAAGCACAGTTTTAATACGTGTAAGAATTTTCCAAACCAACACTGAGAACTGAACGAACAGAAGGCTGCGATTTCGGCGTTTAGCCGGTGTGACCAGGCCGCGATTTTACGTTTTCGTGTTCAATTCACACGGACGCGGTCTTGAAATAAACACGGGAAAGTATTGCAATATTCACTGGCAAACCCGTGTTGATTTCGAGGCGCCAGACAATGAACCACGCACGGATTTGTTTAAAAATGACTGGCGGTACATGTTCACGTTTCCGTTTTCATTTCAATGAGAATCTTGGTACTGAACACGGAGACGTTACACAAAAAGGACAACACATTCGTAAATGGCCTAATTTTTTTTATGAAAGTAATCTTCGCAAAAAGGATCGCATAACTTATCTTCAAAGCAGTGGAACAAAATTGTTTTAAATATATATTATAACAATTAACAATATAAAACTCATATCATGTATTGATAGCCATCAATACACGAGAATGTTGTAGGATATGAAACGAGCAGCAGGTGAGTTACGTATACAGTGTGATTTTTTAAGTGTGCAACATATGGGAATTTTTTTTAGTGATAGCACAACCCAAATACAAACAAGGCCAAAAGTTGGTGCATGTCTGATAATCATATTAGGTGCACTTAGAATGGTTGCAAGTCAAACAGCATACAGGGTAGCTCAAACAATATCAAAGCTGTACTGTAAAGTACCCTTATTTTAGAAAATTCAGCGAAATGTTATAGAGAAAAGTTGTTTGGAATTAAAAGTTATGCCTAAGTACCAAAACATAGCCTCCTAAGATTTTTTTTATTTTTTTTCGAAAAAAATCTATAATTTCTATATTTTTTTTATTTTTTATTTCCGCCCTTAATACTTTCAAAAATTAATTAAAATCAAATCAATTTTACATAACTTTGTTCAAATTCAAGCATGTTTGTAAAATTAACTTAGATTTTTAATTTTTTATGGAATCACAAAATTCATGTTTGTTGCAATGATATTCAACACAACTTTAAAATGTCGCAATCTTTTTTTTTAACAAGTTAAAACATTACTAATGATAATAGCCATATTAAAAAAACTCTCCTTAAAGTGCAAAAGTTTTATTTTATTCAAGTAAATATTACTACAATTTTGATATTTTTTGAGCTACCCTGTATGCTGTTTGACTTGCAACCATTCTAAGTGCATCTAATATGATTATTAGACATGCACCAACTTTTGGCCTTGTTTGTATTTTGATTGTGCTATTACTAAAAAAAAATCCCATATGTTGCACACTTAAGTAATGACACTGTAGAACATGCGAGTGTATTAATGGCCATTACATGAGAGTGGCATACACTATTTTTTCTACCTCTATTAATAAACGAAATAAATATTTATTTTAAGATCTAGACGTCATTTGGGCATAAATTCCGCACCCGATTAATTAATTTCTTGTTGTTTCTTTTGGTAAATACTAATATAAACAATAGAAACAATTCAAAATTCCAAAAGTTCCGATGTAAAATAACGCACATTGCACCTTGCAATAGTTCAGTTTAAACTTTAAAATTTCAGTCTTTAGTGTGTTCAAGAAGGAAACTTTTAAAATGTTCCAAGACTTAGCCGGCAAATTAAAAACTGCGAAAACCTCAAACAAAACGTAAATAAAAGAATTTTAATCAACTGTTGTTACAGTCGGCAAATTGTTACAATGGATGAGAACAAAAACGGCTTTTTTCCAAACAAATCCGTGCGTGGTTCATTGTCTGGCGCCTCGAAATCAACACGGGTTTGCCAATACTTTTCCCTGTTTATTTCAAGACCGCGTCGGTCTGAATTGAACACGGAAACGTAAAATCGCGACCGGCCCGGTTGGGCCGGCGAGTTACCGAGTGCTAAAACACCGGTACGTTACAACTGAAATAAAAGGAGCATCAGCTACCGCTACCACACTACCACGGTCAGAGGGTGTCCTCAAGGGGGTGTTCTTTCTCCACTACTATGGACACCAGTGGTGGACAAAATCCTTACCAGACTAAGTAGTGCTGGATACCAGGTCATAGGCTATGCAGATCAAATCAAATCAAAATTTGCTTTATTATCGAAGATATACGCAATCTTATTGCCAAACTTAAATCTATAAACACAGCACTAAAAAGGCTTAAAACTAGTTAGGTACATAATAGTAATTTATGTCATACCAATACATTATTGTGTTTTTATACCTTAGATACCATCTACGTAATTCATTACTTTATGCCCGTGCGGGCATAAAGTACACATTATGGCCCGCGCGGGCATAAAGACGCAAAAAACAGTTTTCAATTAACTTATTATTTATTAAAAAAATATAAGTTTACGCTTATAAACATATTATTCAGCATATTATTTTTGTCAAAAAATAATGATGTTTGCACACTGATACTGATGACAATTTGCAAAGTGACACTTTTTTCCCAGGTATTTATTATTCACAACCAACTGGTATGACATAAAAGTTTGTATGCACCACGGGTACTAATAGATATATATACCCTCGGGCGACTTACGAACCCTCGGGCCAGAGGCCCTCGGCTTTGTAAAGACTGTCGCCCTCAGGGCATAATCATCTACTTAGTACCCTTGATACATAAATAACTATTATGTATCAAGGGTACTAAGTAGATGATTATGCCCTGAGGGGAAAATGTCACTTTAAGGAATAGTTACCTTTAAGCCTCGGGCATAAGGTAATCCAAACTTCTTATATTATATAATTATGTTGCCTTCTGCGTTCTGCGCATTTTCGCTCGCAATTCAGATTTCAGCATAACTCTGAATCCTGGTGCTCTTGAGTTAAAGAAATAGTTTTTAAAAAGTTTCACTTCTTAACACGTGTACGATGCTACACATGATTTTTTTGAAGTGAAACTTCATAGGCGGCGGTCTGATTTGGACGAGAATGGAATAACACGTTTTGGCAAATTTCGGCACACGACAGACGAGAGAGAAGAAAGATATAACGTAGAGAGGCGGAGAAAGCCATCGAATGATAATGACAGCCGACGAACGATTGACACAAACCAAGTGAGAGAGCGTGACTCACGGCGAGTTTTTGTGAACCCAAGTAAGAATAGGTAATGCGCGTATTACTTCGCAGCGTGACGTGACGTAGTTTTGGTTCTGCGGAACGCAGTGTATTTGCCGCAGTGGCAATTTTTCTCGTAGAGTCAAAGTGCGTGTTCTGAATGTTTCGAAAATTAATTGAGCCCGTGCGGATTCGACAAGTTTTGCGAACAAAACTGAAAACTGAAAAGCAGCAGTTGCCATTTCATCTACACGGGTCTGCCTGCAAAGTGAAAACTGTCATTGTATTTGCGCGGTTACTCTTGTCAAGCGCCGATACCCTTGTAACGTCAATACAGATGCGCGTTTATCTTTTATGTAGCCTTTTTATACTCCGACTCATTCGCTACATGTGATTTTTTTTTATGTTTTAATAAAGTTGGGAAAATTAGGAATATCACCCCCCCAAACCAGAGGCCTTCGCTACGTCCCTGCCTGAGGGCGACAGTCTCATAAAGCCGAGGGCCTCTGGCCCGAGGGTTCGTAAGTCGCCCGAGGGTATATATATCTATTAGTACCCGTGGTGCATACAAACTTTTATGTCATACCAGTCGGTTATGAATAATAAATACCTGGGAAAAAAGTGTCACTTCGCAAATTGTCATGAGCACAAAACATCCCCCCTTAGAAATGTAAGTCTTATGAGAGACGTCAGTCTAGTCGTTTCAGCTTTCCCCTCCAATCACTAGAGGCGCTTCAATCAACCTATTAAAGTTTTCTTTTTCCTGCCGGACCGTGCGCCAAGATTTGAAGTTTATTTTGTCATTTCCAGTCGTCAAAATTTAAATTTTGAACTTCTCCCAACATTTAGAATTATCAATTACCTTTATCAATAATTATTATCTCATAATGTCTTCTCCCAGTTTGTTAATTGAAAAGCATCAGAAATGCTGTGTTCCGGGGTGCGGCGACAAATACAGCAGCTATTTCCGGTTTCCAAAAGATGCCGAAAAAATGAAACAATGGCTAATAAAAGTTCGCAATCCTTTACTAAATAGCCTCAGTGTCGAGTGCTTATAATAATTATTATAGAGTGTGAACAAGACATTTTCCTCGAGAATTTATTGTTGGCGATCCAAAAGCCAGACGAGGACTCACATGGAATGCTGCGCTTTTGCTGTATCTCCCTGAAGGTAAGTTAATACTAGATATATGTGAGAAAGACGTACTTACATTTTCACTTAATCCTCCCCATAGTTCTGATTAACGACAACGTGTTAGAATTCGGGTTTAAAGGAGCATAGGTCAGAAACATTAAAATTAATTTTAATTTTAGCCCCAATTATCAAAAACAGTGAGGAGTCGTTAATTGATAAACCACAATCACCAAAATGGCAAAAAGTGGAGATCGACACAGTTGAAACTCGTCGGAGAGTCCTAAGACGCCTTCAGAAATTAGTTTCGCAACTATGATTTGACATAGGTAGGTAAACATAATAACTCTGTTCCAACACGTCAAAAAATCGTCCCATGAACGGTTTCGAAACCACTCAGTATAACAATTTTAGTTTCTGCTCAGAATCGTGACGGTACATTGTACGGTTTTCTGCTGTGTTGGAACAAAACTTATATTATTCATTTCTTTTTTTTTAATGTTTATTCCTTTATCAGGAGACACAATAATTAAAATATTCCTGGTTACATACAGGTACACCATATTCTACAATGCGTGTATCCAAACTTTTTTGGTAGAATCATTGGTAACGAAATTTCTGTTTTAGATCAACCAGGCCCTTCATGTCGTCAATTTTTATCTACTGAAACTTCTGCAATTCGGGCAGACATTGCTACACCAAGTGGAACTATCACATCTGCAAACATGAAAAAGTCACCAACCAACTTTGTCTCTTAAAACTTTTATTGGTAGGTACCTAAGTGTTATTGCTTAATGAATAACCACCCAGTTGGGAGTAGGTGAATTTTAAAACATCCTAACTCAAGTAGGACTACTACTATAAAAGACTACCTACTAATTACTAAAACTTGCAGTCGAATGCTAGAAAAATTAGAAGCTAAATGTGCGAAAAGCTCGTCTCCAATCTTGATCTATTTTTTTTTGCAGGTCATGAGAGACGATGCCAAATTTTAAAGAACATTAACGTCACTAGGCAAAAATTCCTATCCCCAAGGGAAAAATATCTTTATTCCAAAGTTATAGAATCCAGCAATAAGTTAAGAAGAATCAGTAGAAGGTTGTCGTCATTTAAATCCAAAGTTTCTGCTGCTGAATAACTTGCATCATAAACCAAATTTCAAAGGCGCGTAGATCACGTCAATCCATTGATATACAGCTTTATTTTAAGCCAAGTCCGTACTCAAAACCAAAAGCCTAAAGGTAGACGATTTACATTGGACGAGAAGTTGTTGGCGTTGTCTTTGCTTAAAGCTAGTGGTAAAGGGTATAGACTATTATCAAAAATATTTATTCTATCATCCAGGCGAAATCAGTTTCTTGAATGAGCTTTATATTATGTATAACTACATAAACTTTCTACCTAACACATGCGGAAAGTGTATTTTCTGGACTTAAAGGCTTGTCCGAACTCTGCTTTTTGTTGTCATTCGTGCAACTTCCATCACGTGCAGAAACACTTTCCTCACTTGTTAGGTTAACAACGATTCTGGATTGTGAGAAAAGGACCTCTTTTGTCATTTTATTTACGATTTAAGTTTTTCATCAAGCTATTGTTAAATGTACGTCATTACTTCTTGTAACTGTCCTTATTATCTTTAACTTAACTAGCATTAACTACCTGTATGTATACTTACATGAAAAAAGACTGTTTCGCAATAATTGTAATTAATTCCATATTCTATTATATTTTCTGTTTCAAACTTTAATAAATATCTAAATTTGTCATCTTAATTCTTAGTCAATTTTACCTTGAAGGCGCTTCAACACTACCGATTTTATGAGTTTCTTCTTTTTGGCACAATTATTTTATGCCAAAAAATGGTAGAAACTTTAAAGTGGTGATGTTGAATCGCTAGGATCAAACAATGGTGCAAACGATCCACCGGAACGAATAAGATACCGAACGAACCCTAATTGCGTTTTGCATTCGCCAATAAATCCAGAATTACAAAAGCTGACCCCCCCAGTCACTAGAGGCGCTGAAAACTTATAGACAGGTTCTCAACACGGCACTTACCTTTCTAAGGGGGGATGTTTTGTGGTCATGAGTGTGCAAACATCATCATTTTTTGACAAAAATAATATGTTTATATAAGCGTAAATTTATATTTTGTTAATAAAGAATAAGTTAATTGAAAACTGTTTTTTGCGTCTTTATGCCCCCGCGGGCCATAATGTGTACTTTATGACCGCTAAGGTATAAAAACACAATAATGTATTGGTATGACACGAAGGGTAAATCACCCTTAAAATTGTGTACAATAAATTACCACTTTCTTCAAAAAATACCAATAATTACCAAAAATACTAATAAATATGTACCAAAAAAAGTCCAATACCAATAATTATCAGAAAAATACCAGTAGTTGCCAAATAATATCAAAAAATACCAATAATTACCAGAAAAATACCAATAATTACCAAAACAATATTAATAATTACCAAATCAATTACCAAGAAATGCCAATAATTACCAAAAAGCTAAGGATCCATGAATCTAAGAAACTTCTGCTGTTGCATACACAAGTGCCTGACAAGTGACAATTATTGTAGTATTCTCGCTGCTACCTAGAATTCTTCTGGCCGTATCTACTTTATTTGCACTTGAGTCGGCCACATAACTTTCCGCGACTGTGGAAGATCGCCACCCTCCGTGCCTTTTTAAAGCGAGAACATCCGCACCCGTATCTGCCAAAAGTGTTGCCGAAGTTCTTCGAAATGAGTGTCCCGTGTAAGACTCAGGATTGTCCAAATTCAAGTACTTGGCAATATTATAAGGTACTTTTCCAAGGGTATTTTTACCAGCAACTTGATTGACACATTTCCCTACCTCATACCTCAAAAAGAGTCGTCTATGATCAGTGTTCTTGGGCCTTAAGTTAACATATTTTCTGAATATACCAAGGCAATCAATATTATTTTCAGTATCATTGATAATTGTAAACGAACGTCTGGTTTTATTCTTGCTATCTGGAATTTTTATTATTATCACATCCCTCTTATCTTCAATGTCACTTAATGTCATCTTGAGCAATTCGTCTTTACGGCATGCTCCAGCAACGCCAATGAGTGCAACTACCTACAAAATAAAGACCACTGTTTTATGGAATAGTTCTAAAGCCATATTCATACCTTCATCAACAAATATTGAATGTCTGGTGCCTCCTTCAAAATAGCTATTTATGATATAAGTGCTAAAAGTGACATTTTATTTTGTGAAAAGGGAAGTTTGGGACACGACGCCGAAGGCGGAGTGTTCCATCCCTTTGAACAAAATAAAATCACTTTTAGCACGAATATCATACACTATTTTTTCTACAAACGCACTAAAAGTGATTACTTTTAGCACAAGTGCTAAAAGTAATCACTTTTAACACCAGTGTTATAAAATAGCATTTTAAACACTGACAGCATCCGTTAAAAATGACACTTTTAGTGACGTTTGTAGAAAAATGTCTTTATTTCCTGCCTTGAAAACACATTTGATTTTTTGGGATTATAACCATCGTTTCTCCTTTTCAAAAAAGCTCTCAATTTTGGAAATTTAGAAATATCTATACTGTCATTAATGGATAATGTTGTCTTGAGCATAGAGTATTCACTCCACAAACTTGCTGGACTCTTCAAATGTTGGGAACGCTCAAAGAAATATGCCAAAAGTGCATTTTCATCAACAATATTCAAATGCTTCACCGCTTGCCACTCTTTAAACTTGGAATATATAAATGTGTACCTCTCTTTCGATTTTTCGGGCAGCAATAAAGCACAAGCATTCGCTGCTGCTTCTTCTACGCCGGTTTCTACTTTCTCGCACATTTTTTCACTAATAATAATTACACTTGACTATGACTTGAACTTTTTTTTTTGTCAAAATAAACTTGACATTTTAATAAGAATTTCGTTGCCTGGCAATTAAAAAAAAGACAATTTAACGAATATGTTGACAACGCCAAATTTGTTCACAATTTTGATTGTAATGGTTGCTAGCATAGGGTGCATGGAATTAGTAGGTCAATTTAAACAATAATACAACAAACTGGACACCAGTTAAAATAATAGCTTTATTTGCGAAGACGATCCCAAACTAACCCTGAACGCTAAAGTAAGAATCACACCATAAAAAGCCATTATAGCTATTTATGTACCAAGTGGATTATGTAGATTATAATGCCCGAAGGCGAAACTAGCCCGAGGGCCTATGGCCCGAGGGATATATTTCGCCTGAAGGGCATTATAATCTTAAAATCCCCGTGGTGCATACAATGCTTTATTTTCTACTCAACACAATGTTTTTTCATCAATTTATTATTAACAAAATCAGTTAAACTTGTGTGACAGAATATTGTTTTGTATTTTGACATGTACCTGTACCTGTGACCTGTACCTGTACCTGCGACCTGTACCTAGAAACGAAATAAATTAATATATCTATAAACATCTCATAAGGCAAGGCAACGGTGGTGGTCCTGTGGGTTAACGCGCTGGACTACATGGGAAACGTTGATGGGAGACCGGGTTCGAATCCTGGCTAGACCGAAAATTATTTTAGGTCAGACATTTAGTGGCTGCCTAGGGTAAAGTGCAAATTAATAGAACAACAACAACAAAAACACCTTAGGGTATTATAAGCGGGCGTTATAGATCATAATGCCCGCAAAAACGGGCGTTATGGATCAGGTTATTATAGGTGTGTTAACGTATTTCGTTTTCTAGGTATTATGGATCTATAATAGTAAAGTAGAAAATAAATATTGTTTCATATCAATGGCTTTTCATGATGTGATTCTTTCCTCATATTCAGGATCAGTTTGGGATCTTCTTCGCGAACAAAGCAAATAGGTGCACCATCAAATTCATGATATTTATTATCTTGAATGTACGGTAGCACAAAAAATATCATATGCACCTCGACTTGTAGCGTGTACTTTTTTGGCCTCAAATGCTTGCAAACCTCGGCCTCGGCTTGCAAACTGCATCCTCGGCCAAAAAAGTAACACTTACAAGCCTTGGTACATAAATAACTATTTAAAGTCACGTGATGTTGGTGGCAAAAAACGTATGTTCATTGATTATGTCGTTGATATCACCTACAAAAAGCAACTTGGTGGTTAATTACTATTGAATTTTAGGATATATTGTTCCCACTAGCATCTTACAATCGCGTTTCTGAAGGGTATTGACCAATCAGATGGGAATTTTAATACTTATTGCAATTGTTGCGAGACCTACTTTTGTTGCATCTGCTGTCCGATGTAATACATTCTGAACTTGAATTGGGTACCTACCCGTTTTCTATTTGCTTCTTTTCGAGTTGTAAAAAGGTTAATATAGTCAAAATTATTAGCTGTGTTTGTTCGTTGTATCATTTTCGAAAATAACTTTGACAAACTAATTGATGACAGCAGGGAGGTAGCGAAGGCCACTGGTTTGGGGGGGGGGGGGGGGGGGGTGACACTCCTAACTTTCCCAACTTTATTGAAACATAAAAAAAATCATATGTGGCATCATACGTCGTACACGTGTTAAGAAGTGGAACTTCTTAGAAACTATTCCCTCCATCATGAACTTTGTCTCTCATACAACTTTTAAACTTAGCGCATGAGTCGGGGTATAAAGACGAAAGGCCATAGGCGGATCTAGGTGGGGGCTTGGGGGGGCTAAGCCCCCCCAAATTTAAATTACTGATGAGTGGCAAAAGTTCGCAGTCCCTGAATAAAAAATATTCAAGCGTTAAGCGTTAGGATTAATTAACTACCTAATTTCATTAATTTCACTGATTTAATACCTTTATCTAATTATTTCATAAAATTTTATTCAATTATTCCATAAATATCCGAAATCGAACCCACTAAGCAAGAAACATCTTTGCCGCGTTTAGTAACGTTAATTTGATGGAACTAACGGAAATAACGATTTTCCTTTACATTTTAGGGCTGTAACAATTACGACTTTTTTTAACGTTGGAATAATTAACGTCTCTGTGAAGTTAATTTCATGCGTGGCTTTGTTACGTTGTAAAGGAAACATGCTAGTAACGGAGCAGTCGTGTCAATAGAGAAACGTTTCATTTTTAACATCAAAACTATGTTCTTACATGAACATGTTTGTTACATTTACAGTGAACGTTTTAAAAACGAAAAAATCTTGTGGTTAAAAAATAACGTTGCCTTGTAAATATTCTTGAAACGTTTTACTGTGATAAAATGATGACGTTAGTTAAGGGTACAATGAGTTTCGAATCAGCGATGTTTATTTGAAATATCGCAACGACTGAAACAGACGTGGAAACAGAGCTGTTTATGTGCCATCGCATCGGTGATAAATAATGAGAAAAAAATGCGGGGTAGGTATTGGCTAAAAAAGAGAGGTTAAAGTTAACTAGTGAAAGTCGAAAGGAAAAAGCCACGCCGCACGCCTGTACTGTCCTAATACCTTAGACAAAATTGAATTTTTGTATTTTGTGTCTTTAAAAGTGTCTCGAGTGATAATAATTATAAGGGAAAGCTGCTAGAAATCATGGAAAAGGTAAGCACATTTTTACTTATTATTTTTGATCCCCAAGCCCTAGGATTATTTGTAAATGCGTATTCTACAATGTATTCTGTTAATCAAATAACCATTGGGCTGGTACTTTTGCTGTTGCTTCAACAAAACACGCATAACGGTCTAAGTACTAGCAGGAGGTGATGCTGAGTGATGCATGTGTATTTCATTTATATTAGATAAAATCAGTTAAAGCTCATCACCCCCTGTGTTATTGTGTATCGTTCAGGGAATAGGAAGGAAATCCCAAGTAAATTTTGAATGGATAATTAAAATAGGCTCCTCTAAAATATTTTGCATACATACAGCAAATACATCAACACACAATAATATGAACAATTGATGTCACTAATAATTTTTCCAAAAGGTCTCGGTTCCTCAAACGCAAACCATTAAGTGGTATGAGGGTGTCCAGAAATAAATGCAACAAAATTTGTTCAAAGATTCTTTAAAAATTTTGATTTTTTCAAGGATCTTTTAAAAATATTGCTATTTTTTATTGCTAGGAGCAGTTCAGAAAACTTTCAAAGCTACTGATAAACAGTTCGAAACTACCATGATGGACTGGTTTCGCCACGCTTCTCAGCGTTTGAAAAGGGAGCCCAATAATGAATAGAATACCTACTATATTATTACTTTTAATTATAAATCAGAAATAAAATGATTTGTCACAAAGATTATTATAGCTGTGTCTTACTTTTTATTTATATTTACAGGTCATTACCAATAAGTTGTAGTAGAAAAAGATTTTCGCCAAAAGGATAAGTACGGAAACAAATTCCTTTATCGAAGAACGTTGCCTAACTCAAAAATTGGAATTTTTGAGTTAACATAAAAACAGTTCAAAAATATATTTTTATGTGGCTAAAACATCACTAAAACGCTGTCGTGTTAATAGACAAATAGTACTGATGACGATTTTCTACATGGAATTATGAATAATGTTTGGAATGTTTTTATGTTAACTAGAAAATTTAAATTTTTGACCTAGGAGGTTCTTCCTAAATTGAACGACATATCAAAAACGTCCTGAGAACGTTATTTTCATAACGTTAATGTTCCGTTTAATGGTGTCGTTTTTATCAGCTAATTTAAAAACGTCGCAATAATGTTATTATTGAACGTTAATGTTACGTTTAGTGGCGACGTTTCTGTTACGAAAATGTTACGTTTTTGTGATGTTTTTTTGAACAGAACAGCAACGTCAGTTTTTTTAACGTACCGACTATAAAGTCCCGTTGCAGGACTTATAACGACTATGTGATGCAACTAGAACGCAAATGTTTCAGCTTGTATAACGTAACAATGAAACAGACAAACATGATTTTAACGAAATTGAGATGTTTTTTTGCTTAGTGGGGGACGTCTGGTGGCAGCCAAAAAAGGCCTCTAACAGCGCCTGCGGCAAGCGACCTCGGAGCAGGGCCCCCGCTACCACCGCACGCGGGCGGCATTACCATTTAATTTTAAATATATATATTTTTTTTTCCTAAATTGTTTCAATTATTTCCCTTTTTATTCAAACAGGCACCTGATTCTCGGAACGCCCAGCGCTCTTCTGGGAAAAAGTGCCCTGTCCTTCTCAGTTCCATGTGAAATCTTATATGAGTGACAAAGACTGAAAATTAATAGAACCCTGCCCTCGAGTGTATCGAGCGAGAATCAGGCTGCAGATCGCCTCTTAGCTCCGTACAGCCAATGAGCAAATTTTCCTGTTGGTTCTTGCAAAGTTACTCTGGACTATTATATAGCTTTGTTCGCGGGTCCGATTCCGAATCGGTTCAGGGACTATTCGCATGCGCAGTGTAAAAAATTGCGTTCGTGGATAATAAAATTCTGAATTTTTAGTAACAGTTCTACGTTCGCGGATCACATAGAATTGGTTTTAATTGATTCGGAATCGGTTCTAGCAGTCCCAGGATTTTTGTTAGGACTAAAAGTTCGGTTCGGCTGCTCATGCGCAATTTTGTCAGACTTGTCAGCTGACTGGTGTTTATTTGTGTTTGCGTTATGGAAATTTGGGTTTTTTATTTGTTCTCACGCTGAAACGATAAACTATACGCTAGTTTTTTCCGACGGAGTTTATAGTTTACTGAATTTGCAGTACAGTATTAGTTGTATTCCTTTCACAGCTAGGAGGAGCTCCGGAACAGCTCCGGGGCTTCACGCGCTTATTCCTTTCGAAAAGTATTCGTTGCATTTACGCATCTGTTCCCTGCAAATCGGGGGCGACTAAACACCGGAGCGAGTAGCTCGAGTGTTTCAAACCCTGGAAAGGAATACAACTATTATGTAAGTTACTTATCTCTATTTAATCTAATATATTTATTTATATGCACAATTTTAGTGATTTTTTTTTTCATCTAAGTACCTCCCACCAAACAAAATCTTGTTACATTCATATTGTAATTATATAACTTTGTGATAATGTGACATTAATCGAGATATGGTGGTGATGTCATTGTGACATGTATGCAATAGCTTATGTCTCGACTATCGATATCACAAAGTGACATTGAATGTCACGAGATATTACATTCATATAACAACAACATTGACGTAATATTTTTTTTGTGATATGCTATCAATATTATTTAAAGAAATATCTTATGGATGTTTTGTTACATTGAAATCACATTTATGCCATATTTTTTTTGATACATTTTATTAATATTTCTCATAGTATATTTCTGGAAATTGCTACCATGTTACAGTTACATGGAGGCAACATGTTCTTGTTACAAAATTTATATTACCAATATATTGCTTTTGTAACGTTGAAGAGATATGATGAATGATTACATTAAAAATTTGGAAAGTAAACAAAAAGTTTCTAGTTTTCTACAATTTTATTTATACGATACTATAACATGTTTCAGCACGCAGTGCCTTCTTCAGACGGACCTGCTATATTGTGCTAATATATTCTAGCTTAGCACATTAGTTTATTTATTCCGTCTGAAGAACGCATCACCATTGGTGGAACATGTTAAAGTATCATATAAATAAAATTGTGGAAACCTATAAACTGTTTTGTTTTCTTCCAAAATTTGTAATGGAATCATCAAATATTGGCCAAATCAATCTCTCTGATGAAATTCGTCATTTTGATGAAGAAGAAACAATAAAAAAAATCTACATCGCATAATCATGGATAGGAAATGAAACAATAATTATGGTTCAAGAGCATGCCTGTATATTTATATAATTGTCCAACACCAATCTACTACTATTATTATCTTTGGTTTTTCGTCTTTGGTCGTTTTCCATGCGATGTTTTCGCAATTGCTGACATCTACATTTTCGCTCACAGGTTCATTGGTTAATTGCTTATTAAATTAGCAGATTACAGGTGGTGTTCTCTATTTTTCCTTTGTTTTGAATAACGGAGCCAATCGGCTACCACTAATTCAAACTCTCTGTCGGTCACCATAGGAAATTCTTTCCTCAATGCTTCTAGAAAAGAGTACAAATTTCCAATTTTAACCATATACTTAAATTAAAATACAGTGTTCCAGCTGAGAGTGGCCTAATTCAAATGCTGATAGATTTTAAGCCAGGTATTCGGCTTCTAGAAAGGATAATTTTCTGAAAACCCTGTTTAAAGTCCCTTGGAACGTGACCAATGATGCTTTCCAACAATGACAAATATAAAACAGGACCTTAACGTCCATAACCTAACCTAGCTTGTATAACTGAACTGAACTGAACTGTAAAATACAAAATTATCAACCCCTCATTTCATATTACAGTAGTAATAATTGCCATTACATAAAAAGTGGCACTTACCTTTTTAACTTCTTCTGCTGGGGAGCTCATTTTAACTCGAAACAACGGATCACTACGAAAAATATGCAATAAAATTGCAAGTCATGCCATTTGACAAGTTAGGATTATTTTAGGTTAGGGTACTTAGGGTAGCGTAGCGTTCACAGACACTCGATCGGTAACTTTCAATGTTTCTATCTTTGTTTGAAGCGTGAAAAGAGCTGAGACGGAAATCGGTGCCCCTGCCCGACTTGAATAGCGAACGCAGCCCGCGACTCAAGGATATTAGAACAGAAGGCAATCCATTCAATGACCGCGGGGAGTAGACAAACAGCTGTGTGATCTAGAAAACATGCAAAATGCAAAGTAGTTATTTGATAAAACTTTTGGTGGAATCCCTGACGTTAGCCAGAATCTGGCATGCAATATAATGTTCTAAAAATTGTTGGATTGCCTAATTGGATTGATTTCGGTTTTCTTTCGGTTATAATACCTACTACACTACCTAAATGAAACTGTCAATTGTTGTCAAGCCGATGATAAAATTATATTGTTTAGTAGAGTAGATTGATTTAAATTATCAGAAAATACTATTATATTTTTATCAATGATTATGAACATAACAGTGACATTATATGATTCAGAAAATGTCACAAAAGAATGACTATGAACATGATAGTGACATCTTAGCAATGTGCTTCTAATGTTTATTGTGGCTCTAAGAAAATATTTTAGCAATATTGAATTCAGGTGTTCATGTAATATTCGGAAGATTGTTGAGATTTGAAATATTATATCAATATGATTTCAAAAACATCACAAAAGTTACTTGAAAAAAATGTTACGTGATGTTTTTGTGATATAACATGTTTGGCGGGCTACTACTACTAGTCGGACCATTTGTCATCTAACGATGAGCGATGAGGACAAGGAAGAATTAGAGCTTATTTAAGTTCCTAAAAGCGATGTAATTTTGAGAAGGTGATGCCACATTTCAGCAGTGGCGTAGCCAGCCTCACGGAGCGGGGGGGGGGGGCAAAGATATATGGGGGCGCCTCGAATTTTTTTTCTTTTCGGTGGGAAGGGGGGGGCGGATAATAAATTGTTTGTTTGCTTTTGTAAAATTTGCTTATTGGGGGAAAATAATATGAGACGAAAAGCCGGACGCAGGCGCCGCCGGAGGCGGAAAATTTTCCCGGATGTCACGCTTAAAAAAGTTTATTTTAAGCCTTCAAAAGCAATTTTTTTTCGGGTGCGAAACACATTTATTTTAAGCCTTAAAGAAAATAATGTGTGGACATGCCGTTAGACACGGATTACTTCAAAAAATCATCCCGGACGGCTTCAGACACCTTCAGAACTAGAACAAATCCGGGGAAATCCGGAAGAATGACAGCCCCACTCAATCCATTAACCAAAACCTCTAGTTTAATCAACAAATAAATATATTGAAATTCATAATAATTTTTTTTCGGAAAAAAAAATGTAGGTAATAGAACAGATCAGAAGCTGAAATGAAAATAAATAAATATCAGGCATTTGCCGACAATAACGACTTACGAACAAGAATAAAGGGTGAAGACTATGAAGAGGTTAACAAAATAAATAAGAAAGAATGTAATTTTATAATTTCTTAATTTTTGCTTTTGTCTTTTTAGAGCGGTAGGGGCGCCGCACATACAGGGGTGGGGGGGGGCCGTCGCCCCCCCTGCCCCCCTACTGGCTATGCCACTGCATTTCAGGGATGAACAATGCATAGAGCATTTTCAAATTTTGAATAAATATAAATATTATATCTGTTCTGTTATTCTTTTTGATTTATGAAAATCAAATAGCCAAGGTTCACAAATCACATAGTGTTTAAAAGTATTCGGTTTTCGCTTCCAAAATCGTTCGCGGTAAAAAGAAATCCTGAACCGATTCTTAACTAGGCATGCGCTCTACGACAATCCCGAATTAGTTCTGAACCGATTCGGAATCGGACCCG
Source organism: Ceutorhynchus assimilis (assembly GCA_917834065.1). Lineage (NCBI taxonomy): Eukaryota > Metazoa > Arthropoda > Insecta > Coleoptera > Curculionidae > Ceutorhynchus > Ceutorhynchus assimilis. The sequence continues at coordinate 41,127,207 of OU892280.1, read as the reverse complement.
CGAACAAAGATATTATTTATGTAGTTATTAAAAAACATATCGAACACAAACAAACAAATGCGCATGCGCAGTTCAAATCAGAACTGATTCTGAACTAAGCCCGAACAAACCTATTGTCTCAATGCCACTCCAAAAATCTTTGCGCTTTTTTAATCGCTAACCCGAACTAAAGGGCCCCACACACTACGTTCTTTCTCGTCGGTTTTCATCGCCGCGATGAAACACGACGATCTAAGGGCTCAATTACAGTGTATTTGCATCTGCAAATTTACAGTTCTGCAAATATGGCCGACTTCCATATGTGCTCTATTTGCAGGAGGGAACTTTACAATTTTTTTTTTATTTTTTCAAATCATTTATTTATGCCTTGAAAGAGTATTCCCCAAATATTATTCCCTAAAACTCAATAATAACTTGGTGAAAAATGTTTAAAGTTTCGCGCGAATTAAAAGCATTTCAAACGACCCTAAATGCGCGCGAATCTGGATGACGTCACGTAGTATGATTTTGCGTTAAGCCGGCGCCACACGATGTGTCCAACCATTGGCCCCAACGTTGGATCGATCCAACGTTGGGTACAGTGTTTTTTACTCTAGCATTCGGCAAATGTATCATGTATCCGATGGACGCACAGCTACACGATGCCACAAATCGCTATGTGTCCAACGTTAAAAAGCATTCGACACATCGTGTGGCGCCGGCTTCACCTTGTCGTCAAGCGTCATACTTTATTGTATTTAATTTGGTTGATTTCCACATTTTCCACAGTTATTTGGTTTGTTGTTGTTTTGTGTTGCGCCGAGTTGTAAATTTTGAAGTTATAATGGAAAAAAAGATTCGCACATACTTACTTTTCATATCATATCACAAATTACAGATTGTCGGATTGGCCTTTGGAATTTCCTTCTCCGGTCATAATTAATAGGTATATCCTTTTATTTATATAATGCTGAGCTGATCATTAAATTTAAGCTGAGTAATAGTCTAGGAAAATTGTCGATTTTCAAAAAAAAAAATCCTACCCAAAAGAACTTTTCAGGGATGATAGGGGGAGGGTGGGTGATCATAAAACCGAAAATATCAAACATTCACCTTTCTGGCGTTTTGCGCTATAGGGATTGAAAGTGCGCCATTGGCGATTACTTGGTACCTACCTATTTATTTTACAAAAAAATGTTTCAAATAAAAGATGTGCAACATTACAGCGCGTTTTTCCCGCTGGAAATAATTTGAATTTTTCCGCATTTTTAATTCCTTATTGTGGCTGTTTGCGACAAAAAAAATTGTTTCTTTCGCTGATATAGGTTTTAATTAATATATTCTTATGATTTATAGTAATATTTTCATGTTTAAATTTTTTGTCAAGTTCCCTATTCCGTCATATTTATCGAAAAAAAGTGTTTGGGCGCTACTGATTTACCAGTTTTAAATGTCAAAGTTTTCGACTTGCAAATGCATTCTTCTTCTGTAATACAAAATACAAAAAGTCAGACTTACAGGTTCTGCATATTTTGTATCTTGGTGGAAAACCGACGTGTCTTGTCGGTTTAAAATTCAGTCCGAGCTTGATTTTTATCACGACGTTATTGTATATGGGTCCAACTGTCAAAAAATCGTGTAGCATGTGGTGAAAACAGGTTTACGATGAAACACGACGTTGTTAATTGCGCCTATGAAAACCGGACGTGACAGAACGTAGTTTGTGGGGCCCTTAAGGGGCTCCAAAATATGAAATCGCTCGCGGGCGGCTTCAGGTCTGGCGGGGGCCCTGCCTCGGAGCAGGGGCTTCAGCCCTCCCAGCACAGATGGGCTAGAACCGCCTATGCGAAAGGCTACACAATAGACAAACGCGCATCTGTAGTGACATCACAAGGGTATCGGCGCTTGCCGCTTGACACTAATAGGCAATCCTCTTTGCTTATTATAACCCTTCGTTCGTGTGAATTGTTCGTCGGCTGTCATTGTCATTGGTTAATGTCTTTCTCCGTTTCTCTACGTTATATCTTTCTTCTCTCTCGTCTCTCGTGTAACGAAATTAGCCAAAACGTGTCTTCACGTGTAACGTGATGCTTCTTTCAAATCACTTTCCATTCTCCTCCAAATCAGACCGCCGCCTAAGAAGTTTCACTTCAAAAAAATCATGTGTAGCATCGTACGCGTATTAAGAAGTAAAACTTTTCAAAAACTATACCCTCCCTCATACAGCTTTGAGTCGGGGTGAAGACGAAGAGAACGCGCATCTATAGTGACGTTATAAGGGTATCGACGCTTGACATTAATAGGCAATCCTCTTTACTTATAATCCTTCGTTAGTGTGAATTGTTCGTCGGCTGTCATTGTCATTGGTTGATGTCTTTCTCCGTCTCTCTACGTTATACCTTCCTTCTCGCTCATGTTTCCTGTAACGAAATTTGCCAGAACGTGACGTTACGTGATGCGTCTTTCATCTTTCAAATCACTCTCCATATTCTCCTCTGAATATCAGACCGCCGCCTAAGAAGTTTCACTTCAAAAACTGATAAAAACTGTGACATGTACAGTCGTGAGCATAAAAAATGGGACACCCGTTTTTTCCTATTGTATATCGAGCTCATCAGCTATACCTATGGCAATGACAGGGATTGTCATATTTGACAAAAAAATCCATTGTAGAGAAAAGACTGATTTACCCAAAATAGTGAAGAATTAAGAATGACAAGACCTGTCAGTCGGGTGTCCCACTTTTTATGCTCACGAATATATATATATATATTCCAGATTCCTAAAGTTAATAGGTGGCCTGGTAATGGGTAACTTGATGACGCATCTAATCTGGGGTACCTTGGAGATTTGCATTATGTTGAGGCACCCCAGATGACGTCATAAAGTTATCAGGCAACCTACCTCTCTCAAACAACCTTGTTCCAGACCTACAAATAATATAATCAAATAAAATAAACAATGTATAAAAAACGTGTATAAGAAAAATGTTCGAAAAAAAACATTTCTTCAACATAAGAGCACAGGATTCAGAGCTTTGCTGAAATCTGAATAGCGAGCAAAGAATGCGCAGAACGCAGAAAGTAATAAGAAGTTTGGATTATCTAATATACTATATTGTCCATCTTTCTCAAACACGACGCGCGTGCAACAACAAGCTATAGATATAACTACGTCGGTCGTCGGTCTTGACTCGCGAATAGTGAATAGTGCTAGTGACGCTAGAGCCACTACTGTCACGAATGCCACGTGCCACTGCCACAGGCTAATGGTGCTAGTGCAGTGATATGTGCAACGCAAGAGATCGCCCCGACCATTGGGATTTCGTCATCCTGCTGTACGGTGATTTTGCAATTCATTACGACACGTGACTCGAAACTAATGTATGTTAATTTTAATTAGTCCTCGCAAATAGGGTGCGCAAATTTTTGTCTACTAATTTTTCCCAACTTCAAATTTTTTATCCAAGTTTTCCCAACTTTCGATATATTTCAGGAACTTTAAGGGGGGCATTGCCCCCCCCCCAAGGGCTCCGTCCCTGGATGACAGTGACAGATTCTATTTCAGGTATAGTCTGGCAAGTGGTAACTTGGTAGAGACGAAAGGGTGAAGAAAAGGTGGGCGTAACCTAAGAATATTTACTGACACCCCAACTGACACCGCCTGATGACAACCATGTCTTTGGGTACAGTGGCACCGAAAACACCAGGGAAATAAAGCAAAAAATTATTAGAAAAAAAATTCTTGAGTTTCACCAATAACCACGCCACTGGTGCTGTCGTTCAGGCTCTAACCAATAAAATCATGCCTCTGAATCATCACGCCTGTCCACATCCTTTATTTCGCAATGCTGCCGGATTTTATTCTATTTCAAAATGCTACACATACCCATATTGCAAAAAAATATGTCACCAACTTGTTTATTATTGTTTCTGTCAAGTTTGGCAAAGCAGCAAATTCTTTTGCAGTTCGCCGTTTCGCTAGCCAGACAATAAAAATAATATGAACAATAATTAGACACCAATTTTTTTTCAATTTTTCTATTACCGCTGTTTAAGATGTATTCAACAAGGATAGAGAAAAATCACGTGACTTTAAAATGGTATTTGTTGGACTTTATGTACTACATTCCAGGTCACGTGACTTTGACAAGGTCCGCCATATTTGCTGAGGGGCAAACAAAGATCATATTTTTTACAGTGTTTTTTGAGTTTGTGCTTCGGAATTTTTGCGTTTTTTGATTTGCTCAATAAGTTTTAAGTTGTTTTTAGTTTTTGTGAATGAATGGAATGAATGAATGAATCTTTATTAACAGACATGCCACTTTACATTTCAATTCAACAATAGTAAACAAACAATTTATTAACAAAAATAATGCTTAAGAATCTAAATTGTTTAAAAAATAAAAAAGTTTGATACTAACAACCTTACAAATAAACTTTAGCAAAATAAATTTGTGGTAGAATGACTCAAACGTTTTGACTGTTTTGATCGGTGCACAGATCTGGCATGTAGCTTAGCTTACTGGCTTGTTCATTCTGGGCTTTTATCTATTATCGTAGTATATCCTAAATTTGTACTGGGGACCCAATCCGGATTGTTTGTATCCTTATATTCTGCTGGACTACCTAAAAGGTATTAAAAGTTACCTAGTTGCAGAAACGTAAACAACTTTTTTGATATACCGAGATGAAGTGTTTTTGTATTTTAGCAACAAGACAGTCATAAAACTTACCATTAACAAAATGTTTCCAACAAATTCGAGCATTTTCAACAACGTTACAGTCAAATCTCCCCTTTTGAGACATCTAATTCACATACTCCGTTGTTTTTTTGATAGCTCGTTGATGCGATCCTGATCTTTAAATGCTGCTGGGATCCTAAAAAACCTCACTTTATCCCTTTCAGCTCTATTGGAGCACCCAAAAACGCCACAAAACGAAGGCATCTTCACAAAATAATACTTCAAAAATTCTCGGTTTGCATTGAAAATAACACTAAATCAGGTTATGTTTGGCTTGTGTTTGCCCCTGAGCTAAAATGGCGGATCGGTTATGACGTCAACCTGGAATGCCTAACAAAATCGAAAGTGCTTGAAAAAATTGTTACAAAGAAGATTGAACATGGCCTTATTTTCTGCTTTCCCTGTATTTTTTGAAGAACCAAAATAGCGATTTGGTGTATTTTTTATTTCTCAAAATTTTTTGTAACTAATTTGCATTTATACAGGGCAGTAACAAAAATACAGAGCGTTCAACATAAATTAGGCCCCGTAAAAACACCCTCTGTACCGAGGATCGGCTACTGCCGTCTGCTGCAACATATGACTGCTTGCGCAAAAGTCTTCGGGTAGATAATAAAATAAATGGCGTCTGGCGTCATATGTTGCCGCGCATGCGCACTGTGTTCCGGCCATGATAAATACCAATTAAATACCTATAAAATACCAAATATTACCAAAAAAATTACCATAATTACCAAGTATTACCAGAAGTACCACAAAAAATACCATAATTACCAAAAAAAAATATCAAAAATACCTATAAATACCAATAATTACCAAGTGCTTGTACAATAAAATACCAAGGTGACTTACCTCTTGGTATGACATAAAAAACAATAAAATAAAATTAGATAAAAAAATATAACACTTGCAAACACTTAAAAAACAAACTGATTAAAATCGAGATTAAAATATAAATACACACACAGTCAACATTGAAATAGAGAGAATGCGAAAAATCAGTCATAAAAACAGAAATTAAACAATAAAACCGAAAAACAATCAAGCATTGACCCAAGGTAGTGACTCACTGGAAATTTTCCAGAAAAAAATCCTCAATGTCATAAAAAGCCCACACAAGCAATAATGCCTTTAGGCTTTTACGAAAAATCCGATCATTATTTATTTGCCTACGGGAAAGTGATAAATGATTGAATTTTTTTTTACCATTGTAAATAAGCGACTTTTTGGTTTAATAGAATGCAGTCCAGATGAATCAATACGAGAATATAAATTGGCAATAAATAAAAAATCCAAAAATAAAAAAGTTATTCACTCGAAGATTATGCAAAAGAATAATAAAAAAAAAAACAAAACACAAGGATTCCTGTAAACGTCGAAACAAGTTCTTCCATCAGCGAGAGTGAAAGTGATGATGCCCAATGCCTCTACTGTGGAGTCTTTTACTCAAAATCTATAGAAGGTTAGATATCATGCTCAATCTGCAAAAAATGGGCTCATAATACTTCCGCGGGTATCGATAGCGAGTAGCGACGACGATGAGACTGTGCTTGTCTGCAAAATCTGGCAATAAGTTTAAGATTTCTATTAAATTGTGTATTTAATATTTGAGTGTTTCATTTGTTCCCAAAAATACGGTTACTTCATTATTTTACCATAATAATGACCATTCCGCCCCAAGATAGGGCCATTCTGCCCCATAGTCGGGGCAGAATGGTCATTTTGACAATTTTTTTTTGAGCTTCAAAAACAATTGTTTTTTCTGATAAAATTCGTCTCAAACTTTTCTTGGATGTTATTTAAACAATAAAGAAGGGTACCTATGTCCTAAGTTGGTTTCGAAATTTCAAAATCCCTTGAAGAAAAGGCCTCTTAAAGCTTAGGTATGCCGTTTTGCCCCGGGTTCCCCGTTCCCCTAATTATTTGAATAATAATAATGAATGAAATAAATATAAAAAAGATGTCCATGTGTGAATTTGAACATACGGAGAAAAAATTATATGTTTTACATGGCAGAAAAGCAGATTTAATGCCTCGGCTGGTTTCCTAGCCTCGGCTATGAAACACCAGCCGCGGCATCAAATCTTGTACTTTTCTGCCTAGTAAAACAAATAACTATTATCCTAAAAAATATGACACCTTAGACCATAATAGACCTATCTTTTTTTACCTTGGCTGCGCGCGCAACTCGTGGGTTGCAGGTAACCGTCCAATGAGAAGCGAGTTTGTTACAGGACAGGTTTGCGTCATATTCTTATTCAGGTGCCTGTTCAGAATTAATCGTTCTTTTTTTAACAAAGAGCAAACTAATACTTTACGTATCACTTGAACTCACCGTAGTGTCGTTTAGGACGTTTAGGGTTATGTTAGATTATACTTGACATATTCCTTTGCAATGGCATGTAATATTGACAGTTGATGAGATGAGTTGAAGAGGGCGCTTCTGTACTTGGAGCTCTTTACATTTTGGCGCGTAAATAATCGAATGTAATTTTAACCTCAAAAGTGAAGTTTGATGTGTGGTTTCAAGACGAGCTGACGCTGACACTTTTGAAAATATTCTTTAAGGGCCACTGAACGTTTTGGAAGATATTTTAACTTATTCACTGTTCATTGTTCATATGTAGTCATCTTTCCTTCTACTTATTAAAACGATTTAAAACTATTGACATTTATTGCCAAAATTCAAAGCACTCAAAGTTCACTCGCGACCTCTACAAAATTTTGGGGAACTTAACTGGATATTTGCTGCCATTTCATTGTGCAATGTTGCCGGATGAAATATATTATTTATCAAAATAAAAGTGCAAACGATGTTAACGTCACTTAAAAGCTCTTCTTTTGTCTGATATGAGGCGTTATAAAACACTTGACACTAAAATATCACTTCTTTAATGTTATAACCCAGCAAACATCGTCCGTCTGCATACTTTCGGCCGATCGCTGGTATCGTCTTATATCTGCTGGCATCGGTACTATTTCTACTAGCACAATACGGCAAGTAATATCTGGGGCGAGTATTTAGTTCACGAGGAATATATAAAATTCAAGCATCTTAAGGGATACGGCAAGTTGCTGGCATAAAGATGATTTTACATATTTTGAAATTGCCGCCTATTTTCTTAGCGCCGCGCCGCGTGGTGATATTTCGAATTCACCATATTAGTTAGGTTAGAATCGCAAATTGGCGCGGGTTCCTAGTTCAAAAATTAATACATTGATGTCTTATGGGGACTCAATTTTAAAAGCGTCTGTAGACGTGATAGAACGTTTGTTAGGGAAGTGAGTTGTATAAATAGTTTTTTTTAATATGTTAATTAACTGAGAGAGTGTTTGAAAGTTTAATAAACATTGTTAAAATAAAAATATTTCCAATTTAAGAAGCCGATGTTTGTATAAAATACGTATGTCGTTGCTTGATCCATAAGTATATATATGGGTACCTATAATTATAATAAAATAGAAGTGTACCTACATACTTGGTTAGTAGATGTACTTCAATAATCCAAAAAAATGGAAAAACAAATGACTGAACTAGTGATAAATAAATAAATAAACAATTCACCAACAATCATAACACAACACACAACCTCACTTTCTTACAGCTGGTTTTAGACCCGACGTATACGTCCACCGAAAACAGACACTTTTAATTAAAATCATTTGTATTTTTAATTCATAGGTCTAAAAAAACAATTAGAGCATGAATTATAGAGAAATATGTTCAAAGTTTGACGTATAATAGGTTCAAATACTAAGAAATGCCCAGAACCCAAGATATACCCGTCTGAAAATCACTCTTTTGAATCCCCCATAAGAAATACATTGCTGTCAAATTTGTTGAAATGTGTTTAGGAACCCATTTTAAATTTCGCGCCCGGTTTTTCCTAACCTAACTAATATGGTGAATTAGACTGGCGGCTAAACATAGGACTGCGATCCAACGTTGCCAAATTGATTTCGATGCTAGGCGCGTGCCCGCTCACTCCATTAAACCAAGTTTGGCTGTCTCAGTCTGTCTTTTTCATTGATATCTTTGGTGCAGCTCGCTTATTGCTTGTATTTTTGATTTGTGTACGATTTGTTTCCAATTTTTTTTGAGAGCACGAATACGAATGAATACTATTTCAAAATGGGTGTGCATTGCTTTGAATGCGATAAAGTATTTTCGACTCAAAGTAATTATAATCGACATCGAAGTGAAGTTCATGGACTTGATGATAAAGTGATCATTGAATATGCCTGTGAAGTCACAATGTTCAAATGCGAAGAGTGTGGAATATCTTTTAAGAAAAATGAAAATTTACGTCATCACTTAGTACAAAAACATAATTTATTAAATATTGACCATTGCGAAAAATTGGCTTTCAATTCTTACGAAGGTAAGGTAAAAGAATTTGTTTATTGATTACAGTTATTAATACCTACCTAAAATTTTTAGACTTTAAAAATTGGCTTTCTACTGAGCAAAACACAAACAATGTTGAATTTGTAAGGCTAACTGGTGTTAAAAGAACCAGCAGCAAAGAAACCTGCAGGATGTATTGGAATTGCATAAGATCTGGTAATATTTTATTTTATTTTTTAATTTGTGCTGCGTACCTATAGCTATATTAGAATAGAACACGTACCTAAGTCTTATATCCGGAAATCAGCAGAGATATCAAAAATCTGGAAGCACATCCTTTTAAAATTGCCCCGTATTTCCTAAACGCGTCAAGTTAGCCGTGATTTGTCTTCGACTTTGATATTTCTTCAAATATAGAGCTCCAGAATGTACCTACTCCCAAATTTTTGATATCTCTGCTGATTTCCAATCTAGCCTATTCCTATTAATACATTGAAAATGGTCCAGCTTGTTACAGCTTGTACATTGTTGTGACCGGATGAACAGGTTTTTCCGTCTTTATTTGTCGGTGTTTGTACTGAAGGATTTCTCTTTGTGAGTTCGATAATCGGTACTATCCCTTTTTATTTGATGAACCCACATGCCCAGACTTGGCTTTGCCAGACGTGTATAATGAAGAGATAGAGCTATCTAATTTTTTTTAAATTTGTTTTAGGTAAATTTCACGAGTCAAATCTAACCAGGAAAAGAGCTTTAAAGAGCCAAGGCAGTAAAAAATTAAATCGTTATTGTACCAGTCAGATTATTGTTGAAAAACTCAAATGTGGAAAATGTGAAGTACAGTACTTCAAAAGACATTACAATCATGAAAATGACCTAGAACATCTCAGAATTTCTAAACACGAGAAGGACGTTATTGCTTCTAAATTAATATTGGGCGTATCTACTGGAAAGTAAGGCATAGCGGCATAGCAATACTATTAGTTTTTGGTACTAATTATTTTATTAGGAGTAAAAGTAGGTATTACTCCTGTGACGCGTCTGTGTGTTTGGCGGACGAATTGAGGCCGACAATAACAGACAACAGACAGGTCACACAAGTAGCTTGATCGTAATGCACACAATACCTATTTTTTCAACAATATCCACTTAATAATAATAATAACACTTGCTTTAACAATTTTAATTTTTTGTAGAATTCTGGATACATACCGAGAAAACATCATCAACCAGGAAATCCATCGCAGTGACATTATCACCAAGAAAGACATCAATAATATCAAACAAGCTTACGATATTGATTTACAAAATGGTTGTAGGCATACTGAGGATGCAGTGAGCGTGGATATGTGGGTCAGGGAAGTTCAAATGCAGGAAGCTAACCCTGTATTATATTATAAAAAGCAGGGCGAGTGTTCGGGATTGGGAGACCAATTAATAGAATCAGATTTTTGTTTGATCCTAGTGAACGACATTCAAGCAGAATTGTTAAGGAAATTTGGCTCCAACATTGTTTGCATAGACAGCACTCATGGATTAAATCCATACGATTTTGAGCTGACCAGTTTATTAGTCATAGATGAGTTTGGAGAAGGATTTCCTATCGCATGTATGTTTAGCAATAGAAAGGATACATATATAAATGAATTATTTTTCACGTATATTAGAAATAAAGTAGAAATAATATATCCAAAAGTATTTATGACTGACATCACGAACACCTTTTATAACGCTTGGTGTTCAGTCATGTCAACAGCAGTTGAAAAGAGGTTGTTTTGCTCTTGGCACGTTGATCGGGCTTGGCAAAACAATCTAGCAAAAGTTAAGGACAGTGAGAAAAGAAAGTGGGTTTACAGAACTCTAAAATATTTGCAACGAATGTTAGACCATGTGAAATTTGAAAATGAATATGCAGCTTTCATAAAATTGCTATTTGAGGAACCTAGCACTAAAGAAATGGGATCTTATCTATTAGATCATTATAGTAACTGCTCTAAACAATGGACCTATTGTTATAGAAAGCAATGTGGCATTTCAACCAATATGCATATTGAAAATATGCATAAAAATCTGAAATATACTTATCTCGAAGGAAAAAAGGTGAAACGTCTTGACAAATCTTTACATTTATTGCAAAAATTTATAAGAGATAAAATCATAGATAGAATTATTAAACTAACAAAGGGTAAGATGACTAAGCACTCGCAACATATAAATGCTCAGCACCGTTTTGCTGTAACTTTAAAACCTGACATAACACCGGAAGGAATAAATAGCTTTGTTATCAAAATACCCAATAATAAAAATCACTACATAAAAAAAGTAAATGACGGTCCTTGCTGCAATATGAAGTGCATGTATTGCAATGTATGCATACACACATTCGAATGCACATGCGTAGATTTTAATATCAAAAACACTATATGCAAGCATATACATTGTGTTTGTTTGACGAAATTTGTAATGTGCCCTTCCGAAAGTAAAAACAAAATTGAAGATCAAGATGAACTGAAAATGCTAGTTGCCGATTCTAGTATAGGCTTATTGTCTTCAAAACTATCTAAAGAAAACATTATTAGCGAGATAGAATCAAATTTGTTAGGAGCTGTTTCAAACATAAAGAGTGGAGATTTTTCAGAAGAGCAGCTTTCCCTCATTGAAAAGAAATCAAAAAACATTAAAAATATATCAACCATTGAATGTAATAATAGTTCTTATACTCTTAAAGACAAGGATGTTAGGAATGAACCATCCAATAAAAACATTCAGAAGCAGTCCTTTTATTCTACTAAAAAACGAAAGCATATCCAGAATAGGAGCAATAGGACCAACAAAAAACCGAATAAAAAGGAGCAGGAAATTATTGAAGAGACACTTAGGAAAACAATAATAATTTCAAATGACTGTAAGAATGACCATAGTTATTTCTAAATATTATAATTACATAATATATTTTTTTAGAGAACTTTGACCTTTTATTTTTAGTTTTAAATACTTTCGCTTCTTTCTTTAGAATAACTACTATAAGCACCTAAATATAAATTCAGAATGAAAAAATATACCATATATTATTATTTTTATCTTATTATTACCATTACTTATTTTCTATTTTTATATTCCGGCCTGTCAAAATGACATTATTATGGATCTCATTTGTAGTGTCAAAAAATCATAATTTATTGGATTGAGTACTTTAATGCGATTTCATTAGAGTACTAAGTAGTAGGTATAATGGGATCTCATTATAAGTACTATAATGAGAAAAAAATATAGGTAGGTTTAGTAGGCAAAAATATGAAAAATTTATTGAAGACAACATTTAACGATTAAAATAATTTACAATTTCTGGAATAAAAAATATTGTATGAAATTTGGATCATAAACAATCATTATGGCACACGCCGTGTTATCATCAAACGCCTCGTCTGATAATATTCACGGCTAATACCATAATGATCCTGATTATGATCCTTATAACATAAATATCTATAATAGGATTAATTTATTACCTACTAATCATACGAGACTTTATTTGTTGTATAACAGAAATTAACCTTTAATTATTATTGTAACATTATCCGCAATATAAATCTATTTTAAATTTGGCGCTTAATGAAAGGATAGGAGGAATTGGCAACATTGGATCGCGATCCTATGTCTAGCCGCCAGTGTGAATTACATGATCCAGCCAGGCCAAGCCAGTCCGAGTCCGGCGTCCTCTCCTCTATTCCTTTCCTCTTTCGATGCAAGTTACCGACCGCCGACCGCCATTTTAGAGAAATTAAATTCATTTAAATTATTGTTTTTTGGACTAGAATTATATAACATAAACTTATTTCAAACTTCGGACTGTGTGGCAGTGATATTTGTGACTGTGAGTGCCATTTTTGAGAGGCTCAGGCAGGCGGCATCAGTGTTTTTAGTTTGGCGTTTGGGGCCAATGGGGCCATCACCAAACTAGAAAGGAAACCTAACCTAACTGGAAATTTTATATTATAAAGGCGAGTTTATAAAAATAGTTCCAGCCAATTTCAAGGAAATGAAAACATTGATTTTCCACTTTTTAATCTCGCTTTATCTATATGAAATATACACCATAGATTCAAAAGTTTTGCATCACCCTATAATGACTATAATTTATAAATATTGGGATTTTTTTCTTGTAAAAAAGTACTTTCGAAGACTGGTTGATGCAATTTTGAATCTAATGTATATTTATATTTGCAATTTATTTGGGTATTTTTTTCCCTTTTAGTTGGTTTGTTGTTGCTTTGTAAACTCAAAATTCATATAATATGGTCCTCGGGTGATTTTGAGAACACTAAAGACATTTTTAACAGTTTTTTTTTATTGAGTAAGTGATTTTTCCAGGTTTTCCCGAGGGATTTTTTTGTAAAATGCCCTTGTAACTTTGCCACTGATCACCCTCATATGAATACATGTTTATTTTCAAGTACCTACCTATTGTTTGCCCAGCGGATCTGATAGTCCCGAGGTGGCGCCAAAAACATGCAAGAGTTTTCGCAAGGCGGATATTTTCAAAATAGGTCGTACTTTAGTGCTAGAATGCTAGTGTACAGTCAGCACTCACAGTTCCGGGACAGCTGGCTCTGGGACGCGGGCAAAGTTGTAATTTTAAGAAGCATCTAAACTGTTTTCTCAAAGCTCAAAATGTATAGAAATTTTGCAAATTATCTGTTTGAAGGTCACAGATAACGTATGTAAATCGTCAGACGTCTAGTTCGTTGCAAAAAGGGGGTCAGACGTCCTCAAAGTTTTTATTTTATGGCATTTTCTTCAAATATATTTGTCAAATACCTGCAAAAATATATTTTGACAGGACACCGAAGAAAATGCCATAAAATAAAAACTTTGAGGACATCTGACCCCCTTTTTGCAACGAACTAGACGACTGACGATTTACATACGTTATCTGTGACCTTCAAACAGATAATGTGCAAAATTTCTATAAATTTTGAGCTTTGAGAAAACAGTTTAGATGCTTCTTAAAATTACAACTTTGCCCGCGTCCCAGAGCCAGCTGTCCCGGAACTGTGAGTGCTGACTGTACACTAAGCATTCTAACACTAAAGTACGACCTATTTTGAAAATATCCGCCTTGCGAAAACTCTTGCATGTTTTTGACGCCAGCTCCCCAACTATGAGTCTACGGAAGGAATTCGGACGTAAATGTGCCATGTTGTCACGTTTAATTATTAAAAAGCGAAAATACCAGGCATGAAGTATAGTTCATTTGAAAATCCATTTTTTAATAACAAAATATAGATACCAATAAAACGCTAAATATTTCAACGTGGTTGTTAGATCTATTCTTACTCTAATAACTGATTTCTTCAATTTTGTCCATTGTAAAAAATAAACATTTTCTAAAGATACCATTAGTTTTTGACAATTTGGCAAGCATCCGGCCTGGATGAACCTGATTAGTGGAGTTTTTGGCAGGATGGCCGTTGCCACGGTAAATCACGCCGTTGTCAATGGGCTAACGTCACCTTACGTCTCGCTATTGGCCAAGGCTTCCGTCATTTTATCCTCCCATTTTGGAATATCGATTTATATTGAAATATCCAGTGGCGGGGGTTTGGTCATTTTCGATTTTCATGTAGGAGTTGCAATACGATAACACTTCCAAAAAATTCCGCACGCAGCTGGGTATTTTATGAATGAAATCAGCCATTTTTTTTACAACTGCATTCCCCTTACCGTTGCCCCGTAGACACAGAGTCGCTGGGCAGACATTATGTAAGTATCACGTATTTTTTACTTGAATCCTGTATGTACTTATAACATTTTTAAAATAAAATAAAAAGCTATTTCAATATAAATTTCGGAATTGTATTAGTTCTTTTTTGGAATTTTTTGATATTTTTTACCCATAATTTATAGGTGTAAAGACTTGGTTTGCTACAATAACCTAATAAACAAAAATTTCAAGGAATTTAGCTATCAGCGCAGCAATTAAATTAAAATTTTTCTTTTACTCAAAGTCTTTAGATTTTAAAAAAATTCTCATTTAATTACAATTGCGTTCATTATTACCATGTTTGCTGAATCTTTGAAATTTTTGTTGGTTAGGTTACTTTCCCGAACGGATAATATGTCGATTGATTGGTGCTGGAAAAATAGTCTTGCCATTAAGGGCTAGTACGTCTAAACATCAACGGCAAGCTGCCGTCGGTCAGTTAATGAATTGATACCGGAACGAGCAGGCAAGTAGAAGTTGCCGCTATCTTGCCAGCAAGCGCCCGTTTATGAGCCTCTCCGACGAAGATGCATGCTAAAGACTGAAGGCCGCGGGTGCACATACGAATCGGGCCAGCGCAAGATGCCATCAATGGGAAGACGAATTCATATCGGCATAGAAGCGCTCGGCCGACTGACCGCCGACTGAAAAATGTTTACTGGGCATGTTCGATTTGTATTGTCTATTTGTTCTGCAACAATACAATCTGGCTACACTGTAGCCACGAGTTGCGTGCGCATGTCATGTACTAGTTTTGAAAAACAATAGCACTGAGGAAAATAAGGCTTCGAATAATAAGATGCAGACTACACTAGAACTAAAAGCTTCAAGTGGATCAAACTCTGCGTCTGGAGCTAGTGGTAGAATTTGTTCTGGGCCTGAACGTCCTAGTCTAAAAGTGGCGAATAAAAATATAGATGAAAGAATGGTAAAACTTAGTTGGGTTTATCTAGATATTGAAACAAAACCAGATGATATTCTGGCTGTACTCGACCCTAAGTTTACTCATATTTACCAGTGTCATAAACTACCCTCAAGATTTGAAAACCCAAATAGTGCAGCTTTCAAACTGGGTATTCCTGAAGAACTTGAAGGAAAGTACCTTTCCACGAACTTTTGGCCTGATGGCTGTGTTGTTGGCCGATATAAAAATGTAGGTCAGGGCAATCATGGAAGAATCAAAGGTTTTTATCGGACCCATAAAATTTTTTCACAACCAATGCATCGTCGGAACTGGAAACAGTGGCGTAGCTATCGATGAGCGGGGGAGCGCGAAGCGCTGGGGCCCCGGAACATAGGGGGCCCCGCAGGGCCCCTTTCTTAAAATCAAAAAAATCTGCAAAAATTCCTCAATAAAGCTTAGGCCGGGGTTATCCAATTCCTTAATTCTTAATTTTTGTTCTTAATGCTTAATCTTTAAAAACCCCAATGTTAAATAAATTGAACTTTTTAAGAATTAAGAATTAAGGACAAATATTAAGAATTAAGGAATTGGGTAACTCCGGCCTTAGTTCATATACTTGCGAATCGCGAATTGTGGAAAACGAATAATGATCCTATTGATTGATTTGGCTTCCCACCGCTTGACATTCAAAATCGAAGAATAGGATCATTATTCCCTTTCCGCAATGCGCGATTCGCAAGTACCTATATGAAATAAGCTTATTGCGTTTCCGTTTTGCATTCCATGCCGTCTTCTCGGCTCTCGGTCGGCAACGCGTCACGTGACCGCGTAGGGCCGAAAGCGCCCTACACCCAACGGCGCATGGCCGCATTGTACAAACGGTCGAACAAGTTCAATTTTGTTTCTGACATCGACGCAACGTATTTGATTAAGGTATTTTATTATTTAAGTCATGTACACGTCAAACTTCCTGAGTCCTTATTCTTGAAACAGGGGAGCAGCGTTCCCAGGAGAACGAGTGTTCCATCTTTTGTCACTTATACTATCAGTTGCACATCATTGAGAAATCAGGAACACTGGTTCTCCTGAGAACGCTGCTCCAATAAGGTCCCTTGAGCGGCTTCATAAAACCAGGTTGGACAATTTTTTTCATATCTTCAACCTGAGCGTTGGAACATTTTCGCGCTGGCTCTTCGTAAAGTTATCGTTCTGACGGCCCTAAGGAAGGTGATACATGTACAATCCGTTGTTTTCAATCTGACTGTTTTCTATATTACATTAACGACATGGCATCAAATGTGTTGAACAAAAATCACTTGACTTTGGGGAAGGTCCGACGCCCCCAACCTGACGCTCCACAAAATTAATTTTTTTTTTTTGGGGGGGGGGGGGGGGCTATGAAAAAGTTTGCGCTCAGGCCCATGAGGACCTTGCTACGCCACTGACTGGAAATAGAAATGCCAAATCACAGTCAGTCCTCGTGTGAACTACCTAGCACAGATATTGATGTAAGCTCTCTGAAAATTGTTCATATAAACCCCTGGTCGATCTGCAATAAATTTTCTGATATCAAAAATTATATTCTCCAATCTGATTTTGACATTGTTGCAATTTCGGAGACATGACTAAATACCGACATACCCTCTCATTTAGACTATTTCAAGTAAATTAGTGAGAACATATTCAGAACAGTCAAAACTAGAGTTTGTAAATAAGCTGGGACAGGAAAACTGGGAATCAGTTTATAAAATAGAGGCTCACAATGTAGATAGTCAGTGGGATAATTTTTCTTCAATTTTTTTAAAACTTTTCAATGAGCACTTTCCAAAAAAAACTGTAAGACATAATTCGAAAAATAAGATGTTTTATAGCAACCCTGAACTGGCAGCATGTAAGCAAAATTTAGATTTATTGTTAGGATTAAGCAATTCTGATAGTAGTTTTAAAGAATTGTACAAAGCTGAAAAAAAAAGTTATGATAAAATCTTAGTTGAATCGAGAAAAAACCATTATAATAATAAAATAAGATCATCAGATAATAAAAATAAAGCAATGTAGACAGTATGCAACGACATTCAGGGCAACTCTCCCAGAAATGCAAACTGCCAAATCCTGGGGACACCTGAATCAATAGCCAATAATTACAATAACTTTCTAATCGAATTAATTCCAAATCTAATAAAGAACAGTAAAAATTTCAATTGTGACAACATAAAAAACAATGCTTCTTTATATATAAGACCTTTTACCACAGAAGAAATAATAGAAATATCTCAAAAACTTAAAAATAAACTAAGTAGTGGCATTGATGAAATTCCCGTGAATATTGTTAAACTTAGCATTCCAAGTATAAAGATAGTTATTTGTTATGTTATAAATAATTCATTCAAATTTGGCATTTTTCCTAACCAGCTAAAGGTAACTCTCATAAAACCGATTTTTAAGTCAGGAGATCCAGAAAAATTAGAAAATTACAGACCCAAGGGTTTGCTAAATAGCTTTTCAAAAATCTTTGAAATGGCAATGTCCCTTAGACTGTTAAGTTTTTTTAATGAATGTAATCTGGTTAGTTCATCACAACATGCATATCTAAAGGGTAAATCGACAAATACAGCAATTTTTCAATTTACATATAATATACTCAAATTTCTTGAAGAAAATAAATTAGCTGCTGGGCTATTCATCGACTTATCAAAGGCTTTTGACTGCCTAAACAGAAACCATTTAAAAGAAAAGCTAAAAAATTATGGTATAAAGGGAAGAGCTCTGAGTTGGCTGACCTCATACTTATCAGATCGCAGGCAATGTGTGGAAATTCATAAAAACAATAACTCATCTAGATCAGGATGGCTGCAAAATCAGGTGGGGGTACCCCAGGTGAGCATACTAGGGCCGATACTATTCCTGGTCATGATAAACGATCTGAGTTCGGTGTGCAGCGGATTAGAATTGCAATAACAAATTATGCGGATGACACCAATCTTCTGGTCGCCGGAGTGGATCGGTATGACTTGGAAGAAAAAAGCAATGAGCTATATTCTCGAGCAGAGGATTGGTTTGAGAAAAATGAACTAGTTATAAACGAGAGCAAGACAAGCATTGTGATTTTTCGCACTAATAAACTGAAAGAGAAACCATCAGCAATAAGTATCCATAATCAGGAAATTGACATATCAGAGCACACTAAATTTTTAGGTGTTATAATTGATGAATTTCTAAAATGGTCAACACACATAGAAAGTTTAGTGAAAAAATTGAACGGTGTTTGTTTTGCACTCAGAGTACTAAAGAAATATGTAGAAGACAAAGTTAAAAAAATCCTTTACTATGCAAATTTTGAGTCTCGGATAAGGTACGGTATCATTTTCTGGGGAGTCAGTTCTTCAACACAATCAGTCTTTGTAGTCCAAAAGCGAACTATCAGGTTATTGCTTAACATGAGTTTCAGAGACTCCTGTAGAGGCAAATTCAGGGAGTTGGGTATTTTAACAGTTTATGGTCTATACATACACGAGTGCCTCTTATATTTGCATAAAAACAAAAATGAATTTTTAATACATAACACTAACACCACATACAATACAAGGACCACAGATATTTATTATCCTATTCATAGATTAACTTTAAGTGAAAAAAATCCATCTTATAACTGTATTAAAATATTTAATAAATTACCAAACGACTTTAAAATAATAGAAAACTACAAGGAATTTAAAAATAAAACCAAGAAATTGTTAATAGACATAGAACCATATTGTGTGAAAGATTACTTGGATATGTCCTAATTTAAGTATACAGTGAGGGGCAAGCTACTAGGTATATAGAAAGTAACCTGACGAATTTGCAGGCTTCCGCATGTCAGAAAATGACAAATCAATTCAGCGCTAACCTGGTGACAACCAGGTAAAAAGTTTCTTGGGTTGTTGATAATTTTGAAAAATATGGTTGTGTTTCTCCCCGAAACCATAAACGAATTGACGTCCAGTGAAATAATGAGGATCAAGAAGCCGAATAAATTATGTCGTTGGTTGTTGGCATTAGTTAACGAAACTCCAACTATTTCTACTCGTGCGCTTGCGCACGAGATTTACTGAAGTACAAGGACGGTGAGGAAGCCACAGAAAAAAAAGGATCGTTCGTACAAAGTACGAAACTCCCAAAAAATTGATCCTGATGCAAGGACAACATCAGGCGAATGGAGTTTTGTAAAACTGATTAATGATGAAATAAAAAAAAAAAAAAATTGAAGATTTTCTTAGAAGAATTGTCTTCACAGATGAAACGACATTTCAACTCCATTGCCGACATAATCCTAGTCACACCCGTTATTGGTCTAAGGTCTACGGAGAATTTACACAGGTATTTTGAACTTAGAGCCCAGCGTCCTCAAAAGGTAACTGTCTAGAGCGGTTTGTATGGAGAACATATTATTGAGCCGTACTCCATTGACGCTAACTTAACTGGTATATTTGGATTTTTCGCAACGGCAGATAATTCCAGAAATAAGAAGATTATCTGGTCCTAGAATTTATGAAATATGGTTTCAACAAGATGGATGTCCAGCCCAAAACACGGGTTTCATTCTGGACTATTGGAATAATACTTTTCGAAACCGTCTCATTACTGGGTCGAGAGCTACAATACTGTGCCGAGCCCGCTCTCCCGATCTTGCACCCATCAACGATTATTTTTTCTGAGGTTATTGCAAATCAAAAATGTATGGTGGTCAAGAGGTTGAGCCGTGAACCTTGAGCAGCAGCGTTTCAAAATTCGAGAAATATATCTAACTGTCACCCATGTGATGCTGAATAATGTTCGTAGAGCCTTCTATGATTGTTTAGGTCATTGTTTATCTCAAGAAGGTGGACTGTTTGAACATTTGCTACATAATATTATCTGTTTAGAACTTTTGTTTTTATTTTACCTAATTTTTCTTCTATTTTTTATGTTGAATACATTTTTAGTTTTTCCTTGATGGCTTTTTTAAAATACATGTTTTCTTTTCATAGAATATGAAAAATTATTGTTTCGGTTCGAAAAAAAATCTATCTTCACGCTTAATTTTAATTATAAGTAAGTGAAGCTCGACGAATCGATATATCTAAAAGCACGGTCCAGATGCTACGTTTTGCATAACGTTTGGTTTGCACAGTTCAACACGTGATCAGTAATCGGTAACGTAGCGTCTGGACCGGGCTTAAGTCTGTAAAATCATAAAACGTACTGCTGTGAACCTAGCTTGTGAACAAACTCAACGAACGTCAAAGTCATCGAAAAAACGACAGCGAACCGACAGCGACAGGTGTTCAAACGGCTGCGGACGATCGTAAATTCGTCAAGTTGGATTCTATATACCTAGTAGCCTGCCCCTTACTGTATTGTTTTGTGACGCCATTTCATTTCATGCTATTTTGTAATGCTGTAATATGTATTGTAAAAACTTAATTTGAAATAAAGCTACTATTCTATTCTATTCTATTCTATTCTTATATGCTATAGAAAATTTTACATTATACAGAAACGATAGAACTGGTAGGGGAGGGGGTGTTGCAATCTATGTTTCCAGTAGGTTGCACATAGTGTCAATCATAACTCCAGATATGGATAATGGAATAGATGTGCTCTGGGTTACCTTTAAACACAACAAACTGTGAGCCAGTGTGGGTGTTGTTTATCGCCCACCTTCTGTTCCATATGCAGGATTACAGTTCCTTTATGATATGCTACCTGATATAATTTTTAAATGTGATATATGTACGAGTGTGTATGGGAGATTTTAATATAAATTTTTTGCCTCAGGCTGGTGTGGATTATACATTTCTCTGTGATATTTTTACTTCATTTAATTTTAGTCAACTAATTAAAGATCCAACTAGAATTGCGCCAAACCATGAATCTCTAATAGATTTAATTTACGTAAACAAACCTGAACTGATTATAGATGGTAGCGTGGTACCATGTGACCCTATACAAACCGACCATGAGGCTGTTTATTGTTCTTTAAATAAAGTTTGAAAAGCCCAGACGTTAATAAGATTGTAGAAAGTAGAAGCCTAAAAATGGCACACACTGAGCACTTTCAGGCAGAATTACGGAATATAGATTGGCATAACCTCTACGTTTCTTGTGATATTGATGTTAAGGTCCATATTTTTAATAGTAGTTTCTTAGATTTGTTTGATGTGTATTGTCCTCTCAAAAAAATTGAACTGAGGAAATCAAAACCGCCCTGGCTTACATATAATTTTAAAAAAATGATTGAACTAAAACATAAAGCATTTTCTAAATATAAAACAATAAGGTCTTTTGAAAGTAAACAGTACTACCTTCAGCTAAAAAATTACATAGCTCATGCAGTTAAGGCCGAAAAAAGGCATATTTTTCAAAAGAATTAAATGAATGTACCGGTACAAATAAAAGCAAGCTAATTTGGGATAAAATGTCAAAACTGAATATTACACCTAAAAACACTAAAGATATTCTAAATAATTTTAGAGAACCTAATGTAATAAATAATCATTTTTTGGATAATATACCTCAAACTAGTGTTGATCCAGAAGTCTTAAATTGTTTCCTCGGTTCAAGTGCGGATTGGGAGCCATTTCATTTTAACCTTGTGACTGATGATGATATTTTAGCATGTATTAAAAGTAATGCTATTGGTGTGGATCAGATCTCTATAAAAATGTTAAAAGTATGTTTACCATATTGTCTGAAGCCACTAGTAAATATTATAAATTTTTCCTTACAAACTGGTATGGTTCCAAGCATCTGGAGAATGGCTCTCATCACCCCGCTTCCTAAGGTAAATAATCCTTCGGGCGTTAATGAATTGAGGCCAATAAGCATACTGCCTGCAGCCTCAAAAATTCTTGAAAAGGTGGTTAAATGTCAGATTGTGCAGTTTTTGTCTCTTACAAATATACTACCAAAATTTCAGTCTGGTTTCAGATCACATTATAGCTGTGCCACTGCCTTACTTAGAATTAGGCAATTCAATCCATCTGTCAAAAAGGAAAATTCAATGGGGCGTGGCGGCCAAGCAAGTTTGTTTTGAATATGTTTTTATGCGTATTTTAAATTATTTTGCATACAGTTTTGCTTACAACTTTGATTTTCATTATTTAATAAAATATTTGTTGACTAGGTACCTAAACTATTAATTCGGGCAGAAACTAGATATTTTTTTGTGTTTTTTGGCCCATGTGTGGCCGCCTCGCCATCTTGAATGTCACGTGGTTTGAATTGCCTAATAACTAGTGACATTTCGGCTGCGTTCGATCAGTCACACTGTTGTCCCTCAGTTTTGGTAGACATGACTAAAGCATTTGACAGTTTAGACTTAAATCTTCTACTTGCAAAGTTACAGTATTATAACATTAGGGAGCAGGACTGGCTCAGAAGTTACCTTTGTGAGAGCAGGCAGTTAGACTGGCTGGGGTTGAAGGAGTGATGCTGTCTGATTGGAGGGTTATGACGAGGGGAGTACCACAAGGATCTATTCTCGGTCCACTTCTCTTCACAATCTTCGCATCAGATCTTGTAGATCGAATATCTCACTGTAAATATCACATGTATGCAGATGACCTTCAAATTTATCTTCCAACATCCCCGGCTGATCTTTCTGACACTATTGAAATGATCAATGTAGATCTACAAAATATATCAGAATGGACTTCTGATAATTCTCTTCTTATAAATCCCAACAAAACACAAGCTATACTGTTTTCGCGGACCGATATTGATTATTGATATATCTTCTCACCATATTACCCTTAACGGTGTTGCAATTGAATGGGATGATGAAGTGAAGAACCTCGGACTATATATGGACAGAAAACTTTCATTTAACTCACATGTTAGTAATATATGCCAAAGATTATATTACAAATTAAAACTTATCTATGAATTCAAAAACACTCTTTCACCTAATGTTAAGAAACTCTTGACTGAAAGTTTGGTGCTGTCTATTCCGGGGTATCTAGATGTGGTTTACGGGCCGTTCCTTACAAATCTTAATAAGTATAGAGTACAAAAAGTGCAGAATGCTTGTGTGCGGTACGTGAGATGTTTGTGTAGAAGGGAACATGTAAGTAACCATGTTGTTGAAGTATTTGGGCATGGTATGGCTCAGAGACGATATATTCATCTGGGATGCCAAATACACAAAACTTTGAAATTGAAAGAACCTGCATATCTAACCGAGTTAATAATTCAGCGAGGTGATAGGCACCAGGTGAATGTTCGTTTCAGAGATGCCATATCAATTCCACATCATCGTACCGAATTTTTTAAATCTTGTTTCACATATCTGTCTGCCCAGATTTACAACTCCCTTCCTCATAATTTCAAGGGTCTAAGTGTTTATACTTTTGAAAATAATTTAAAACGCTTTGTGTCGGATAGATCACTCAGTCTTTAATTTTAAATTGGTGCCTACTGCTAATTGCTTTGTGATGCTGGACCTTTTTTTTGTGATTTTGTTGTTATTATTATTTTTATTTATTGTAACTAATGCTTATCTCTGTTGTTTATTTTAACTTCTAATTTTAAGTATATGTTTAAGATTTTATTATTATAGCAAAGGGTGGTTATTAAAATACGCCTAGCGGTACTTTCCACCTTTGTATGGTAATTTTTACATGCAATAAAGATTATTTTTTTTTTATATTTTATTTCTTTCTAACTTATATTTATTAATTAGGCTCTCTTTTTCTATTTATACGAGATAGGTCTATTCTCAAAAGTATGTAAACATTTTCTAAACATACCATCGGATTTTGTCAATTTGGCAAACATCCGGCCTGGATGAACGTGATTGGTGGAGTTTTTGGTACGCCGTTGCCATGGGAAACCATGCGGTTGCCATGGGGCTTACGTTTCGGTATTGGCCAGGTTAGGTACCCGTAATTTTATCCTTTCATCTTGAAATATCGACTTACATTGAAATATCCAGTGGCGGTGGTTTGGTCATTGTCGATTTTCGTGTACGAGTTGCAATACGATATTATACTTCTGAAAAGTTCCGCACGCAGCTGGGTAGTTTATGAATAAAGTCAGCCATTTTTTTTACAACTGCCTTTCCCTCACCGATACCCCGTAGCTTCAGAATCGTTGGCCAGACATTAACTTTACGAAGTGTGATTTTTCGATGATACTACACCTCTTTTATCCACTTGTGAGACATCACTAGACTGAAAATTTTATGCTTTTTTCAAAAATCGAAAAATCCAATATGGCGCCCATAATAAAAATGAAAGTTGAGGCGGGTTACGGAATAACAAAAGACGATTGAGACTTGTCATACACGCTATCTCATTGGTCTTAAAAAAGTGTCTAAATAATGTCACATTTTGACAGCTGTCAAATTAACCTTTTCGGGTTAACCGGCAAAAAACGAAATCCGTCATTTTCGGTTTTTAGCCGATATTTCCAAATCTGATTGAGCGATCGTTATTCTGAAGCACATTATCGAATATCGAATGCACTTAGCTTCCTCTTAAACTTCCCCCATTTAACCCTTGCTGTAGGTATAATAGGAGCCAAGATCCCTGTATAGAGAAGCGAATCTGGGACACACTGTATAGGGTACCTAATATATTCTGTGACGATACTTTCGAATCGTGGGGTCGGAGTCCGGGCCCTGTATATTATTGCATTTTTGGATTCTACGGAAAATTTTGAACCTAATTCGTGTAAATATCCTGAACCTATCTTCAACTGTTTCGGAAATATTGACAGTTGAAAATTGACTTTTTTTGATTTGATTAATTTTAGAGCCAAACCGATCATACATTCTCATTTCAGTTTTCCATAAACTCATCATTTGACACCAACTTTGAATTTAATTCATGATCAAAAATTACGGTTAAACCAAATTCCCGATTAAGTTCATAGTTGGTGTCAAATGATAGTTTATGGGAAACATAAGACAAGAATGTATGATCAGTTTTGCTTTAAAATTAACCGTTTAGGTTTAGAGCCTGTCAAAGTTGCAAAATAGTAAATTTTCAACTGCCAATATCACCGAAACAGTTGAAAATAGGTAGGTATAGGACATTAAGCGTCTACTGGCGTAACTTTTCTGGCACGTGGAAACGCGGAAAATTAACTGGCACCAGTTAACTGGCGCCACTTATTCATGCGCCAGTAAAGTAGCATGGAGGTCTATACTTTTTGGCGCCAGTTTGCCATGTGTGACAGCTTGTCAACACCTGTGTCAACACACAGCCGCTTTCCAGCTGTATGCTTCAAACACGGTGCAGCACAGTGTTCTGTGTTTGAAACGCAAGAGTTAGCAGCTCCCGAAGCGCAGTACGGCTGGAACACGAACACGCGCTTGAAGCATTTGCGCGCGCAAAAGCTTGATTGCGTGCTCAAAATGGTCAGCTGGAAAGCGTCTACAAACACGCGTTTTCAGAAAAATAATGAAAATTTCAGGTAAAGGTGGGTTTATACAGCCACATAACATAACATAAGAAATAACATAACATTAGATAAAAAGTTGACCTTATGGAAACCCCTTATGGCGTTTATACAGAAAATAACATAACATAACATAACATAAGAAATAAGAAAGTTGTTTAACTTTTATGTCTTATTTTATGTGAAAACGGATCTGCGCATGCTCCTCCCTTTATTTCGGCAATGGCAGAGTAGTAAACAAAACATTCCAACCAAAAAAAAATATATTTTGATTCTGTTTTCAGCTATTGGTAATTTTTTGGAGTTCGATATTTATTTTCTGTTTATGCTAAATTAATAATTAATAATTTTTTTGATCAAATATAGTGTTTTCGGTAGAGTTTACATAAGTATACGTACCAGCTGATTGGTTAGAAATTATTTCTTATGTTATGTTATTTTCTGTATAAACGCCACAAAATTCTTATTTCTTATTATGTTATGTCTTATTTTATCTTATTTCTTATGTTATGTTATGTGCTGTATAAACCCACCTTAAATTTAAAAAATTGAACATATAAAGTTTATGGAAGAGCATCCCTGTTTGTGGAATCACAAACTTTTGTGATACAAAGACAGGAATAAACGGGATGATGTTATAAGGATAAGTGTTGACGTATTGTGCAAGTTCTCGCGTTCTTAAGTGGTTTTGATACCACTGCTGCTAAAAGCAAAATAAGAAGCTTTGGAAATGCTTCATGGTCTTCATCCGCTAACTCAGACAGTAAATTATTTGATGCTCCTAGAGCTTATCTGCGTGAAATCCATTTTCGTATCCAGATCTTGTGTTTCTGTCTCTTCTTCTTGTTTTTTCGGGTCTTCTGCAATAATTCTAGAAACAGAATATCCACAGCAACATTATTACCTGCTTGAACCATTGAAGTTGACGCCATTTTTCATTTTTCTACTGCGCCAGTTAAAAGTTTTTGATATCAAGTGGAAACAGATATACTGGCGTCACTATTATTACGTCAGCAAACTGGCACGTGCACTGGCACCAATAAACTATGCTTATGGAAACGCCACTTTATACATATATGCTTTTCACTTATTATTGGCGTAGCATTATCCATGGAAATTTGGCAGGTTGACACTCGTATAATAATGACAGTATATGTCAAATTCCAGACAGTTTTAAGTGTGATTTACATAATTTGGTAAGTGCCGCGGTATTAAAATTTTCTGGCCTATCTGACAAATCAAATTTGACACATTTTTCAATGCATTTTTCAATAATGCAATATTATAAAACGGTACCTAAAGTTACAGTGGCTAAATAAACCTTTACATACAGTGGCGACAATAGAGGTCCCGCCGCCATCTTGTTCCCAACCTCTTGTTACTTTTAAATATTAATATATGGGATTTAAATGGACATCTATCATAAAAAATTTAAATCGACGTATTTGATAACCATTATTAGGTCCATCAAATACGTTGTTCGTTGTTTTCCATGATTTATGATGGATGTTCACCTAAATCCCACATATTCATATTTAAAAGTAACAAGGGGTTGGGAACAAGATGGCGGCGTTTTCAATATAAATATATGGGATTTTAGAACCAATCAAAAATGAGACAGCAATTGTCGCCACTGTGGGTTAGAGTCACTGTACCTAAAGTCTGTGTTTTTTTTTAAAGATAATTCCCCAAGTCAAAAATTTAGTAACTATGTTGGCAACACAAGCCTTTTCTACATAAAAAATTTGGAAGCATTGACAATTTTACATTGTATTGCCAATATAATGTCATTTTGACTTTTATCTTTAAAAAAAAACAGACTTTAACTATTTTGCGTACCTGCAAAATCTAATGACATTTTTTAAAATTCGGCATCACAGCATTGTCAAATTTCTTTCGTATTGAAGATGCCGAAAATAATCTCAGAATAAAAAAAAAAGAAATATTAAACTGTCATGCTTATTTGAAAAATAAATAAATCAGAGGCTCTCCAGGAAACAATTGAAGCCCAACTTGCAGATATATTTGAGGTAGGTATAACTTAAATGTAGATGTGAAGCCATTTCCTACCCAACCAACATTTTCCTTAAATTTTAGGTGGCAACCAGGACTATTCAAAGAATTTTGACTGGACAATATACAATAAAAAAACCTTTAGGCCGACCGAAAAAGACAGAGACTATAGAAGATTTCATTTTGAATGACTTTGGCAGAAAGTCGACAAACAAAGTCACATAACCCATAAATAGCATTGACAATGTTATTAATTTTTTTTCAATTTTGGGCTTTAAATTTAATAATTATAGCAGTTTTGGGAGAACGTGATATGTTTTATTGAGAGGCGATGAAGCGATGTGTATTTGGTGATTGTAAAAGTGATAGTCGAACGAGTTCCATTAAATTAACGACCCCATTTGCCTCTTCTACTGGAGTTTTAGGTAACACAGCACCTGTCACATCACTTTCTGTTAATTTTATCAAACGTTTTGCAACCAAGGAAGCCATAGCGAATGCATCGAATACTTACGAAAGCGTAGATTTGACAAGATGCTGTGTTATTTTAAACTCCAGTGGAGGCAAATGGGGTTGTTAATTTGATGGAACTCGTTCGACTATCACTTTTACAATCACCAAACACACATCGCTTCATCACCTCTCGATAAAACATATCACGTTCTCCTAAAACTGCCATAATTATTAAAATTAAGCTCAAAATTGAAAAAAAATTAATAACATTGACAATGCTATTTATAGGTTATGTGACTTTGTTTGTCGACTTTTTGCCAAAGTCATTCATAATCATAGATAAGGGATACAAAACTCTCTCGAACCTATAGTGGCTGAGTTCGTTTTTGTCATCTTTTTCGTCGATTTGCTCCGAAATTTTGACAGGCACGTGACTGGATAAGACAGTTTCAATTTACAAATCACGTGCCTGTCAAAATTTCGGAGCAAATCGACGAAAAAGATGACAAAAACGAACTCAATACAAACATTTTGTTCCTGATTACAGCGCCCTCTCGCGTGTGTAGTCAGCAACTTGAGAGCGCGGGAAGCGCTCCTTTTTAAATTTTTTTTTTTTTTTCTTTAGGATCCGTTTATCATTTTTTTATTGCCACTAGCACTGAACAATTTAATATGTTTCTAGTGGAAATAAAATTATGATAAACAGTCTCTTGATCACATACCGAAGAGTAACATACTAATTAATCCATGTATTGAATACAAAAATAACAATTTTGAATTACTTTATTAACTATACAGTATGATATCAATACAATCAATAATAGTTACCTACAACCAATAAGATTTTTTGATTGTGAACGTTTTGCAGGCATAAAATAAACACCTAAATAGAAAGAAAAGTTAGAGTGGTAAAATTACAGGAGGTAAAATCCCGATTTCGGTATAATGTAGGGATTGAAACATACCTGCTCATCATTTTTCGGCATTCGATGCATTTTTACTCTGTTCCCTCGGGTTTCACACATTCCCACACAACAAGAAAAAACCATTTTGCTTTGAACGGAGAAAATTGTCAATCTCTGATTCAAATTATTGAATAAAAATGGAATATGTCAAAATTTGTCAAAGTATGATGAAAAAGTAAAAGTGGAGCGACGCTGCCATATGTCAAAAGCATGGGATATTTGTTTTGGGAAAGAAATGTAATTTCAAATCGTACTACTGGCAATTATATGTTAGCGAGGTACACGACTTTTTTTTTCATTGTTGGAAACTTTTTTAAAACAAATAAACAATAATCTGTACTTTTTATTTATAAATCTGACAACAGCATTGGACGACAGCGCCTCTGCCGTCTGTAGTCGCAAGCTTTTAGCAGAACAAATTGCGCCATAAGAGTTGCACATGCATGATTCATAATGAAATCTTCTTTTATGGACCGAATGTTTAAAGAAAATTTACAACAACAAATTTGGAAATACAATTCTAAAAATGAATATTTTACATTACAAACATTACTGACATACGCAAAAGAAAATTTGGAATTTAAAGGAGGGCCAACAAGTTTATATAAAATTTTACATTCTATGGGATATACATTTAAAGCAGTAAATGGACGCAAAATTTTATGTATATTGCGGAAATACCTCCAATATATACATTCAAACGAAAATATCAGATTCGTGTATTTAGATGAAACTTGGATCTACCAAAACGGATCTCAAGTTCGTCCGATGGATACACGAATCTGATATGAAAAGCAACCCATCCAAAATTAAGTCAGAGGGGAATCGTTTTACTATTTTACATGCGGGGAGTAGTTCTGGGTTTTTAGATGGGTGCGATTTTTTTCTAGATTCAAGAAACAATGACAGAGACTCAGGGGCGTGCCGAGTTTCTTGGGGGCCCTGAACAGTTTCGGTAAAAATAAAAATAAAAATATCATAAAAAAATTATTAAAGATCATAACATGAAATAAAAAATAAGTACTACCAAAGAATATTATAGACTAACGTCTCTAGAAGTCTCGTCCGTATTCTGATTTTTGATACCTCGATGGACGCCGGCTTTTGCCGGTGTGGACGCTGGCTCGAGTCTATTGCCCACTGTTGCCGAGTTGTCAGTGCTGTTGATTCAGCGTCCAGCCAGCGAGCCAGCATCCGTGTCTGCTTCTCTGAATGAAGTTATTAAAGTGAAATATTTGCTTTGCGTGCATAGGAAGATAGACGCGTGCCAAAAGGAATTAGGAAGTTAAGCATATATTTTCTAACATATTTGATAATTTACCAACGAATATCATAGATGGATGCTATTCTATCATTTTCTTTAGGTTTTTTTTTTCAGTATATTTGGCAAATTTGCCACTTAGAAATTTATGTTTAATTTCGAATTATGAATTATTTATTTATTTTCCAGTAGATCGGTTTATTTACCAACAAGTAAATTTTGGGGTCGGTCAAGTTTCCGCCTGTATTAAACACATTTCAAAAATAAATACCTAAACCATAATAATTTTGTACACTATAACTAAAATATTGCACACAACACAACGAAAACTAGAGCATTTTTTTAAACTAGGGGCAAACTTGACCCCTTGTTTGTCTAAAACTTGAAAAATTCCTATGCTACTTGGTTCACCTAAATTTGCACAATTTCGCATGCCTATTTTCAAATTTTGCACACTTTTCTGGGGAAAGTTAAAGTATGTTTTTTTTTAAAGATAATTCCCCAAGTCAAAAATTCAATAACTATGTTGGCAACACAAGCCTTTTCTACATAAAAAATTTGAAAGCATTGACAATTTTACATTGCATTGCCAACTTAATGTCATTTTGACTTTTATCTTAAAAAAAAAAACTTTTTCTACAAACGTGTCAAAAATGCAATTTTTAACACCCCCCGTAGCATTAAAAATGTTACTTTATCGCACTAGTGCCATAAAGTCTTTTTTCTACTGACGTTTCATAATAGCAACTTTTCGATTGTCATTTCAGTTTTGAAACGACATTCTTTTAGCCACTGAGTGCGTGAAAGTTACTTTTAAGCACTCAGTGCGTAAAAGTGACTTTTGAATGCGTAAAAGTGACTTATGAGTGCGTAAATGTAATTTTTAAGCACTAGTGCCTAAAAGTGTCATTCATTATTCAGAAATAAAAAACACACTAAACACATATTTGAATTTTGTTTTGTATTTATTATGAATATTGAAAATGGAATTACTGAATTGAACGTTTGGGTTACTCAAAACAGAACTTTGTGTTATTACCTACTTTCTAGGATTTTAATTATTGATGTCGAATTTTGAAAAGAAAATTGCATGAAAAGTGTCAGGTGCCAAGTAAAAGCAGGTAACAAAGATTTTGGGTGTAATCGACTTATTCACATGAAATAAAATTGTGTTTTTTTATTATAAAATGCCAGTAGAAAAAATCTTGTATACAATACGTTACGAAACGATGTCTTTTAGTCACTCGACAATTTTCACGTCGCGTGCCTAAAAGACGCTCATTTCGTAACTTATTGTATAAATAGCTATATAGCACTAGTGTTAAAAATGAAACATCAAATTTTGAGAGCGAACGTCAAAAATGTTTGTATTTTTAGTTATTTACATTGATATTAATGGTAAAATTGGAACAACTGAGGTAGCCCGATTGGCCGCCTCATCTATATTTTTCAAGGGATCGATGCAATCTTCTCTTTCTTCTGTATTTTGTTGCATTTCTAGCAAATAGTTATTTTCCTAACAAGTGCGCAAAGTGTTACTTTTCCGCACGCGAATACAGTTATACGAACGACGCGAAGCGGAGTTCGGATACGTGTTTGCGTGCGGAAAAGACACTTTGCGCACGTGTTAGGAACAAAATTTTTCCTACGAGCTTCATATCAGGTACGTAATAACAGAAATTTAAACAAAAAACGATAATTTGTTTAATTATTTTTAATTAACTTGAAGGGAACCTATGCATTTATCAAAAAATTACATAACAAAAAACATAAAATCCTCGTCAGAGCTGTTCATCTTAAAGCGTTTAAATTTGATGAGAAAGTTTGTAGATTTTTGCATATAAATAGAGAACAAATCTGACAATGTGTCAAAGTTAATTTATAATTGGTGTTTGTATAGATGTTGGCTGATATAGAAATAGAGGAAAAATTTGTCATCATGTGTCAAAGTCGACAGGTGCACTTATTGTTGCTTGACAATTATAATTACTTTTCGGCACTCAGTGCGGATAAGGCCTGTATCCGCACTGAGTGCGGAAAAGTGTAACTTTGAGCCCGGAAATGCGTGCGGAAAAGTACTACTTTGCGCACGCTCGTAGGAAAAATAATTTTCCTACGAGCGTGCGCAAAGTAGTACTTTTCCGCACGCATTTCGGTTCTCAAAGTTGCACTTTTCCGCACTCAGTGCGGATACAGGCCTTATCCGCACTGAGTGCCGAAAAGTAAAAATAATTGTCAAGCAACAATAAGTACACCTGTCGACTTTGACACATGATGACAAATTTTTCCTCTGTTTCTGTTCCAGCTAACATCTATACCTACAAACACCAAATTTAATTAACTTCAACACATTGTCAGATTTGTTTTCTATATATATGCATCTACAAACTTTCTCATCAAATTTATAGCATTTTCCATTTGTCGAAACAGGGCAAAAAAATGTATCCTTATCCTTACATGTTACATGCTTTTAGAAAAAGATGCGGATGCACTCAGTGCGGCACTGATGACAAATGGAAATCGCCATTAAACGCTTTAAGATGAAGAGCTCTGACGATGATTTTCTGTTATATTTTTTTTTTGTTATGTAATTTTTTGATAAATGCATAGGTTCCCTTCAAGTTAATTAAAAATAATTAAACAAATTATCGTTTTTTTTTTTAAATTTTTGTTGTTACCTACCTGATATGAAGCTCGTAGGAAAAATTTTGTTCCTAACACGTGCGCAAAGTGTCTTTTCCGCACGCAAACACGTATCCGAACTCCGCTTCGCGTCGTTCGTATAACTGTGTTTGCGTGCGGAAAAGTAACACTTTGCGCACTTGTTAGGAAAATAACTATACTGACCACGACATACTTTCAAGAAACTGACAAGACATTTCATTACCTGTAAAACAAGGTGCTGGTTGTTTGGATCTTTTGATAAATGTCAAATTCAATAATTTTATGTAGGAAAGATGCTTCCAATTTATTATTCATTGAAAAATCCAATTTGATGACGTCATAATTTAGAAATCTTAGATTTTACTATCACTTTTCCGCGATTGTAAACCCACTTTTTCGCACATATTACCTCATTTTTTCGCGATTCTTATCTCACTTTTTCACAAATTCACACTCACTTTTTTTGAAATTTTTGACTCATTTTTTTTGTGATTTTTGACCCACTTTTTCGCAATTTTGTTTTCACTTTTTTGCGATTTTTGGCTCTCACTCCTCGGCGATTACAAACTTATTTTTCTGCTATTTCATCCTCATTTTTCCGCGATTCTTACCTCATTTTCCCGCGATTGTTCCCCTACTTTCCGCGATTTTATCTCCACTTTTCCGCTAATTTGACCTCATTTTTTTTGTGATTTTTGAAAAATATTTTTTTTTTTATTTTTGACTCATTTTTTTGCAATTTTACCATCACTGACCGCAATTCTAAATCCACTTTTTCACGATTGTAAATCGACTTTTCTGTAAATATAATCTCATTTTTCCGCGATTCTTGTCTCACTTTTTTTTTGCGATGTTATCCTCACTTTTCCGCGATTCATATTTCATTCTCCGCGATTTTATCCTTACTTTTCGTGACTTTATCCTCATTTTTCCGTGAGTCTCATCTTACTTTTCCGCGAGTTTAAATTCACTCTTTTTGAAATTTTTGACTCATATTTTTCTTGCGATTTTTGACTCTTTTTTTTGTGATTTTATCATCACTTTCCACGATTTTATCCTCATTTTTCCTCATTTCAAAATTACGAAAATAACGATAATTTTTGAAAAGTTACGAAAAATTACGGGAATTACGCTAAAGTACGTAAAATATGAAAAATTAGAGAGAGTTGCAAACATTTACGAGAATTACGGAACATTACGAGAATCATGGAATAACAAAAAATTGCGGAAATTACAAAAATTATGGGAATTGCCAAATATTACGCAAAAGAATTACGAAGTCACTCCAAAATTACGTCAATTATTTAAATATTACTAATTTTTGAAAAGTTACGAAAACTAACAAGACAAATTACGAAAATTACGAAAAATAATGGGAATTTTAAAAATTTACGGAACCTAGTAAAATGACGGAAATGACGAAAATTTGCGGGAATTATGAGAAATTATGAAAATTACGAGAATTGAGAAAAATACAAAAAACTACGAAAATTACAAAAATTACGGGTATTACGAAATATTACGGAAAAGAATTACAAAGTCATTTCAAAATTACGTGAATTACGGTAATTCCCAAAATAACGGAAATCACAATTTTTTGAAATTACGAAAATTACAATAACTTAGGGAGAATTAGAAAATTCCGAATTTTTTTGGAAATTAGGAAAATTGAAAATTAAAAAATTGAAAATATAAATAATTACTGGAAAAAGCGCGAAAAATTGCGGGAATAACGAAAATTACCAAGTTTTCCAAAAATTGAAAAAAATAACGGGGAATTAGAAAATATCAAGAATTATCTCAGAAATGACACGAATTAAAAAATTTCGAAAATCCCCAAAAAAAAATACGGAAATTACCAATTTTCGAAAATTTCAAAAACTTAAAGAAAATTATAAAACTAACGAAATTTTTTTGAGAAATTACGGAAATTAAAAAATTACGAAAATATGTAATGGAAATTACGAAAATTTCGAGTTTTTCGAAAATTGTAAAAACTAAGGGGGTATTAGGAAAATAACGAGAATTATCTGAGAAATGACAGGAATTACAAGATTTCGAAAATTCCCAAAATAAAATACGAAAATTACGAGACTTATATAATTTCAAAATTATGAAAATAACGGAGTTTTCTGAGAAATTACAGGAATTAAAAAATTACGGAAATCTGAAAACTACAGGAATTATTCAAAAATTATGAAAAATACGAAAAAATCACGAGAATTAAAAAAATTGTGACAATTTTCAAAAAATTACGAAAATAACAAGAATTACAAAAAGTTACAGGATTCACGAATTTTCCGAAAATTGCAAAAACTAAGGGAGAATTATGAAATTAACGAGAATTTTTTGAAAAATGACGGGAATTTAAGAATTTTCGAAAATTCCAAGAAAAAAAAAATACGGGAATTACCAGTTTTTGAGAATCACAACAAACTGGGGGGGAATTATAAAGATAACGGAGTTTTTTTGAGAAATTACGGGAATTACAAAATTACGAAAATTTGAGGAACTACAGGAAATATAAAGATTGGAAGAGATAAGGAAAAATCACGAGAATTGCGAAAAAATTACGATAATTTTTGGTAAACTTACGGGATTTATGAAAAAGTTACGGGAATTACGAAAATTACGAGTTTTCCAAGAATTGCAATGACTAAGGAAGAATTATAGAAATAGGGAGAGGAGAATTATCTGAGAAATTACGGAAATAATGAAAATTCACAATAAATTTTTTTTTTAAATTACGAGAATTACGAATTTTTGAAAGTAACAAAAACTTAGGGGGAATTATAAAATAAGTAGGTAACTAAATATTTTGAGAAATTACAGAAATTAAAAAACTACGAAAATCTGAGAAACAACAGGAATTATTCAAAAATTACGGGAATTTTGGAGAGTTACGAAAAATTAAGAAAATTATGAAAAAGTTATGGGAATTACGAAAATTAGGAGTTTTGCAAAAATTGCAAAAACTAAGGAAAAATTATAAAAATAACGAAATTTATTTGAGAAATAACGGCTTTCAACAATTTTTTTTCGCAATTTAACCTTCACTTTTCCGCAATTTCAAAGTCCAAACTCACTTTCTCGGAATTTCAACAAAATTTTCCGCGAATTTTGCCTCACTTTTCCGTTATTCTTTCCTCATTTTTTAATAAGTATAAGCTCACTTTTCCGCGATTTTCGCCTCACATTGCCGCAATTTCAACCTAATTTTTCCATAATCTTTACTTTTGTTTTTCGTATTTATAACCTCATTTTTTCTCGATTATAACCTTGCTTTTTCGCCATTTTTACTGAACTTTTTCGCAATTAGGGAATCCAAACCACGTGACTTTTGCCAACCAGCCGGCATTTTGAAATTTTTATGAGGTTAGAATACGGGTTTTTACATGTCAACGATGTCAGAAAAGTGTCAGATTTGAGAACTCGTCCCGTGTATTGATAAAGCCTGGTACTCATAAAAGCGAAATTCGCTCTTTTTTCAACGTCAAATTGTCGATGCAATGTCAAAAAAGAGCAAATTATGAGTACTAGGCTTAATCCTGCCAAAAAAAAACATATGTGTTTTGTTTATTGTTTGCCAACCAGACGCCATTTGGACAGGTCGTTGGATTGCCTAATTCCAACATTTCCAACCTCATTTTTCCGTAATTTTTACTTCTATTTTTCGTAATTCCAACGTCACTTTCCAGCAATTTTGACATTCACTTTTTCGCAATTTTTAAAAAGTTACGGAAAATTGCAGGAATTACGAAAAATTACTGGAATTATAAAAATAAAGAGAATTATAAAAATTACAAAAATTATAGGAATTATGAAAATTACAAAACTTGGGGAGAATTTAAAAATAACGAAGTTTTTTAAAAAATTACGAGAATTAAAAATAAGTACAAAAAATTACGGGAATTACGAAAAAATTATGATTTTTGAAGTTATGGGAAAATTACGAAAAAGTTATGGGGGAATTACGAAAATTATGAGTTTTTCGAAAATGCAATAACTAAGGAAAAATTGACTTTTTTAAGCAAAATTCATTTTCTTACATTTTATTTTTTTTCTAGAAAACTGGCAAAAGGATAATTGTGGAAATTTTTCAGAAAAAAGAGGAAAGTGAGGATCTCATTAAAACAAAATTTCAAAATTTTCCAGTAAAAAATCACTTCAGGAAAAATTCTGGAAAATTGACTTATTTAAGCAAAATTAAGGAAAATTCATCCTCTCACATTTCAATTTATTTCTGGAAAACTAATAAAGCAAAACTTGTGAAATTTTTCCAAGAGAAAGAAGAAAATAAGGAGCTCATTATAGGAAAATTTCGAAATTTTCCAGTGAGAAATCACTTGGAAAATCGACTTTTTCAAGTAAAATTAAGGAAAATTCATCCTCTCACATTTTTTTTTTTGTGGAAAACTAGCAGAAGAAAAATTTTGAAATTTTTACAGGAGAAAGAGGAAAGTGAGAAGTATATATGTATGTATAAAAATTTCAAAATTTTCCAGTAAAAAATCACTCCAGAAGAAATTCTGGAAAACTAACTTTTAACAAAAAATCATTTTTTTAATTTTAAATTTTTTCTGGAAAACTGGCAGAAGGAAAATTTCAAAAATTTACAGTGAAAAATCACTCTAGGAGAAATTTTATTTATATATTTTCGGGTAACTGAATAAATTCTCTTCTAAGTTAAAAAATGTATTACAAAACAATAATTCCGAAGGTGCTCCATGAATTAATCTATGACATAACTTTTTCTCTAAGTTATGACGTCATCGATGACGTAAGTAAAAACTTGCGTGCCGTGAAACAAACTATATGTTTGTTTGAAATTTCAGACATAAAAAGATCAATTTTTTTTAAAAAAAGGCAAATGATGACGTAAGTACAAACCCACAAAAAATGGTGCTGCAACACCCCTCAAATTTGGAGCCTAGTTGCGCTTATGCTACTCGCTTTGGCCAATTTTGCGCACGTTTCTGGGGAAAGTTATTAAGGCATTAAAAATTTGCACTTTCCCCCCCGTTTATCGAAAAATTAAAAGATCCTATGCTTGTCTCCCCACTCTCCCCCCCCCTCTTTTTCAAAAAGTTGAAAAATCCTTATGCTACTAGGTTCACCTAATTTTGCACAACTTTGCACACCTATTTTCAAATTTTGCAAAATGTGCACTTTTCCGCCGGTTTTTTGAGAAAATTAAAAAAATTTATGTTACTCAATTCGGGTTGAAAATAAACGTACAAAATTGAGTGAACCCAGTAGCAAGGGTTTTTCAATTTTTTGACAAACAGGGGAAAACGTGCAAATTAATACAACATTCATCTCCCAGAGGAATGTGTAAAATTAAAAATAAGGTGTGCAAAATTAGCCGAAGCGAGTAGCATAAGAATTTTTCAAGTTTCAGATAAACGGGGAAAAAAGTGCATATTTATCACACCTCATAACTTTTCCCAGAAGAGTGTGCAAAATTTGAAAATAGGTGTGCAAAATTGTCCAAAATTAGATGAAACGAGTAGCATAGGGGTCTATCAATTTTTTTAAAAACGGGTGGGGTTATGCAAATTTTTGATACGATATAACTTTCCCTAGAAAAGTGTGCAAATTTTGAAAATCGGTGTGCAAAATTATGGGTTATTTATTTTTGAAATTTGTCTATTTGTCGAAAAAAGCAAATTTTCAAAGACGGGGGTAGTCCTGACAACCTGTTCACCTCTCGACCTGTCATATTTTGACAGCTGTCAAAAATTACATTTGACAGCTGTTGAGTATTCCAAATCGTATTATCATCCGAACTTAAACTGTATGCAAAATTTCAGCAGAATCTATTGCAAAGAAATGGTTCACAAATCTGCATCTGTTACATTTGACAGTTAACACCTGTCATCAGTGGTCTAAAATGAATTATCATCCGAATTTAAAGTGTATGCAAAATTTCAGCAAAATCCGTTGCGAAATAATGGTTCAAAAATCTGCACCTGTCACATTTGACAGTTGACACCTGTCATTAGTGATCTAAAATGTATTATCATCTAATCACCTGAACTTGAAGTGTATGCTAAATTTCAGCAAAATCCGTTGTGAAGATATGGTTCAATCTGCAACTGTCTCAATTTGACAGTTGACACCTGTCATTAGTGGTCTAAGGTACCTGTCCCAAATAAGGCCATGTTAAGAAGTTTTATTTTTCCCGAACACTATCCACCAAACCCAACAAGAATCACGAGCTTATATGTGAAGTGTTTCGCCTCTATTACTTGAATAATAACTCCAATTTATTTATTTTTACATATAAGTGGTGGTTTTTGCGTAAAACAATGACCCTTACCATTGGCCTTATTCGGATCACTATGCTCCTAATAAGGCCAACAATAAAAAATGTTTAAAATAAATAGAATCATTCATAAAAATATTATTTTTCGACATAAAGTTCTCAAAATAGAACTTTACCGTTTGCTGCATTCTAAAAAAACAATAATTTGAAGTCCAGGGATGGTAATCCGAATAGGTCTACATACAACTAGGACAAATGAACCGCAGCTTTTCTTGCTTGGTTAGACTTCAGGCGTTCTAGAACACATCACTTAAGCAATAATATGACACATTCTTTTTAAAAAAACACTGTGATGGGAGGCCAATTGTTTTATTTGTTTTTATCTATGTTATGATTAGTCAGTGAAGACCAGAAGGTAGTAGGTATTTGATTTGTGCTTTAAAAAAGGTGATAAAAATGAATCTTGAACAGATAAAAAATGCGTTAGACAAAATTGGTGTAAATTAGTAATATCCAATAAAACAAATAACTCAGAAGTGACTCTCAGAACCTCCTTTATCCGAAATGATGACAAGACATTGCATGATAGTTGTACGAGGTAGATCAAAACAATAATAATTATTAATGGAACGCGGGAATTACGTCAGTGCAGCGAGTCGCGCAAATAACCTGCTAGGAAACGGAGCAGATTATGCAGTCTTCCGTTTCCTAGCAGGTGAGAGGGATCAATCGTGCTAGCTGTATAAGAAACCGAAAAATGCTTCCGGTTGAGCTGAGGTAACCGGAAGGACTAAAAATAGTATGAAGGCAGAACACAATTTTGGTATTACTACTTAACAATAATTCATAAGATTTTCTTTAACTGATACTCGAACTGACAAGTGGAAAAATATTTTGTTCGAGAAGAATACCTTGTTTAATTTGGGGGCCCCAAATATCCCGGGGCCCTCCCGCACCGCGGGCCTTGCGGGCCCGTCAGGCACGCCACTGCAGAGACTACCACAATACCATGAACGTGGACATATTCCAAAAATGGGTCGTTGATCAACTAATTCCTGCATTGAATATATTTGAAGAGAAATGTAATGTGTAATAATCATGGACAACGCTCCATATCATTCAGAGCGGAAGGATAAACGACCTTCATTCTCTTCAAAGAAAGACAAAATGCAGGAATGGTTGGTTAAACATAACGTAGACTTCGACACAAAAATGACCAAAAAACAATTATGGGACCTAACTCAACCATTTCGGAATAGACCAAAACAATACAAAATTGACGACATTTTGATAAGCCACGGACACGAAGTTCTTAGATTACCTCCTTATCATTGCCAATATATAATCCTATTGAAATGGCATGGGGGTTTTGTAAGAACTTCTATAATAAAACTATAACTTCGCAGCCACCATCCACGGATAGGGTTGCGAGGGTATGGCGTGAGTCTCTTTCAAAATGTACCTCAGACATGTGGACGAATTTTTGTAGACATTGTGACAGACTTATTTCAGAACACTGGACAAAATACATGGGAGACTTACCTTTCAAAAATATTCCTCCTTTCATTATTTTTCTTGGAGAATCCGATTCCGAGTCGGATTCAGAAATGTTGTCAGAAATAATGCCATTTTATCGAAACATCTTCAAAGAAGAAGACTTTTCCTCCTCTCACGTAATGGATCAACCGGCTCCCACCATATATAATAATTATTCATATCCAGAGCCGCAACTAACTATTCACATCAAAAAGGCAACCTAGAGCCACAACCATCAACATCGAAAAACTATCCTGCGCCATAGATGGTAGATGCATGATTGCCACTGACACTCCCGAAGACAGCGATTAGGGATATGGAGGAGGATCGGATTGAATGTAAAGATAATTTATCAGAAGATTAATTAATTTTCATCAACGACGAGAAAAATTTTGATTACAAAGAACTTCCAGAAACATGTTCTATAATAACAAAGTTTACGGTAAAAGTATAGTGTCGGAAATTAGGCAACGAAAATATTCAGAAGAGATGATTGATTGAGTGAACTTCTTAGAACGTCACGTTGCATCAAATAGATTCACAGTTCTTAAAGATGATTGAACTTTGGTTCCTTTTTACGACATTACTTTTTTACTTCCATCTCCCATTAATGGTACAAGAAAGAGATAAGACATGATTTATTTCAATTTAGATTTGACGTAATTTGGTTTGCAGTGATGATTTTTTTATTGGTGTTTTTATTTTTTTCTATTTTTAAAATTTTCAAGAATTCCATTTAATTCAATTAGAATGTAGGAATTTATATCTTTTATCTGTTCTAGTTATTTTTCAAAATAATTACTTGGCGAAATATAATATTTTACCTTTACCTTGAAATAAACTATTTTTAATAAATGCGCCATGTTTTTGCTCATGTCCAAAATCTCCCCTATTTTGCTCCAATGTCTCCCTTCTGATGGAGAGGTATTGGACTCAAGCAAGGCAACATACAAGATTATTTTTAAAGAAAACGCTTTACAGAATTGGTTCTCTAATACATCATTTAAGTAACCTAAGGTTTTTTTACAATCGATCGTGCAAGGGAAGATATTTGGATAGAGAAGACCAGGAAGAAGAAGAATATCGTGACGGAAAAATCTCAGAACATTGTTTGATAAAAGCTCGCCACAACTCTTCCATATTGCTGCGAATTAAGTGGACATCGCCATAATAATCGATGATCGCCGACATTCATAAGGGATAGGCACGTCCAGAAGAAGAAGAAATAAAAAAATAAAAATAGAAGAAATGCCGTTGGACCAAACCCGAAAAAAAAGTTACTGCCAAAACATATTTATGCTATTGAGCTTACTGTTATGGTTACGTTTAATTAATAAATTGAATAATTTTACTATTTGAATTTACTCAGATATTTTACACATTCTGGCAACTCGGCTTTCTGTTCCATAACCCTGAAATTTGAAAAATATTTTGTCATCAAATGTCATTATTATACGAGGGTCAACCTGTCAAATTTCCATGGATAATGCTACGCCAATAATAAGTGAAAAGCATATATTTCCATAACTTTTCGTAGAATTCAAAAATGCAATAGTATACAGGGTTGCTATTTGAAATAACCAAGTTTTGAAATCCCCGTAGGTGTTCCATTCTTTTTGCCCACGCTGTATATAGGTATGTTTAATAGGAGCTCATAAAGTTGCTGGAAGTCTCGGGCAAAATAAATCAATTGCTTTGCGTGAATTTCATGCTTTTACTGGTTGCGACACGGTGTCATTTTTTGGATGTAGGCAGGGACGTCTTAAGACTTCTTGAGGCCCTGGGCCTATATGTCAAAGGAGGCCTCTTACCTACAGGGGGGGGGGGGGGGTGCTCTAGGGCATACGACATGAATAAAATAGAAAAACTTTTGAAATGTGAAAATGTAATGTATATATTGTGGAAAGAAAATAACAAATTACAAAGGTCTTTTTCTAGAGTTTACAGAGGCAAAATCGTGAATTATGTCTTCAAAATCAACGGTTTGTAAAATTTTGCTTTCAATACTCAACAAATCATGGATAAAAAAAATTCTCGTACCAATTTCATGTTTCCTCCCCATTTCTACTTCCTGTGTTTTTAGTTTTTCAATATCTATGCTGATATAGGATTTGAAATGGTCACATTCCAAAATTAATTCATCAGTTTCTTTGTCATAAAATTGTGACAGTTTTACCGCTTCTCTTGAAATTTCAATTTCACATGGTCAGACATTTTTTCAAAAAAACCGATTCTTTCAAATATTTTGTTACCCGTTACCTTCAAGGAAAGTTACTTTGTCTTTTCACTCGTGTCCTAATATCGCGGTACTCCTTTAAAACAGATTTTTCTCTGGATTTCAAAATCTTCTCTTTTTCTCTTATATATGCCATTAATGATTTAATAGTTATTTAACTAACCAATGCGGAAAGTGATACTTTACCGCACGCAACGGCAGTTGATCGGTCAAGCCTTTAAGGGCGGTAAAGGCACTTTCCGCATGTGTTTAGGTACAAAATTTTACC
Organism: Ceutorhynchus assimilis; assembly: GCA_917834065.1. Taxonomy (NCBI): domain Eukaryota; kingdom Metazoa; phylum Arthropoda; class Insecta; order Coleoptera; family Curculionidae; genus Ceutorhynchus; species Ceutorhynchus assimilis. Next base: position 41,083,379 of record OU892280.1, on the reverse strand, counting down.
TATGAACATCTACATCTCCAAAACAAGGCATTAATAAAATTAATCAATAAATCATATCAATTAATGAAATTAGATTATATTTAGAAATGATCAAAAATCCATTTTCTGAAAAAGAAAGGATTTTCAATCATAAATACCAAAGTCTACTCTACCGCATACTATGCGGTAAAGTTAACTTTACAGCATAGTGTGCGGTAAAGTTAACTTTACAGCATAGTGTGCGGTAAAGTGGACTACAAAGTGTGCGGTAAAGTGCATGCGGTAAAGTAGAATTTGATATTTATAATAAAAAATCCTTTCTTTTTCAGAAAATGGATTTTTGATAATTTCTAAATCTAATCTAATTTCATTAATAAATCTGATTCATTAATTAATTTTACCTACGAGCGTGCGGTAAAGTGCACTTTACCGCACGTATTTGCAAATGGAAAGTATCACTTTACCGCATAGTGTGCGGTAAAGTTAACTTTACAGCATAGTATGCGGTAAAGTAGAATACAAAGTGTGCGGTAAAGTGCACTTTACCGCATAGTGTGCAGTAAAGTAGAATTTGATATTTATAATAAAAAATCCTCTCTCTTTCAGAAAATGGATTTTTGATCATTTCTAAATCTTATCTAATTTCATTAATTAATCTGATTCATTAATTAATTTTATCAATGCCTTTTTTTGGAGATGTAGATGCTCATAGGTAAAATTTTGTACCTAACACATGCGGAAAGTGCCTTTACCGCCGTATATAGAGGTTTTGAACAAAGTCAAAGTAAATTGTGACATTTAAGTTGCATTCTATCGCTACCCGCCTATATTTTTTTTTCCATTTTTTTTCTATAAATTTTATTTTAAATTGGACGTGGACTTAGCGATGAGGCCCCTTTGGCGCCGAGGCCCTGGGCCCGGGCCCGGGCCCAGCGGGCCCAGCGGGCCCATGCCTTAAGACGGCCCTGGATCTAGGGGCAAACGCAAAGCATAGGCTGTTTGGAAATGGATGATGAAAAATCTTTGATGAGGCTAATGACGTATTTAAAATTTTAGCTGAATGTCGTGAGGTATCGAGAATTGAAGACATAATGTGAAGACATAGTATACACTAGAAAACTACACGATAAATGTATGATAACAGCAGCGATAAATGTAGCGTGAATGAGTTACGCAAGGAGCTCTTCTGCTGTGGTCATCGAGCAATAATTTCTTTAACGCATATAGCGGGAACTCCTATAGAGCACTCGAGAAGAGCAGCCTATCAGGGCTGGAAAAATCTGGGAACAAGCCACTCAATATGACCCAAGATATTTCTGTCCCAAAAGACTGGGGTTGGACATAGTACAGGGTGTCCCAGATAAGGATGCACTCTACAGGGATCTCCGTAACAGGGCTGGTTAGATTTGGAAAAAGTTGCGCATTACTGAGTTCAGTGGCGTCATATTTTGATATTTCGGATATTCCGAATGATTCCGAAGATATCCATAAAAAAACCGAATTTTGACGAAATAGTTTTTTTTTTCTGACTTTATTTCAAATGATGTCGCAAAATAAACTTCACATTCTCATTGCCACCTTTTCTCTATTACATGATAATGTTATTAGATTTTTGATCAGACGTTTTGTTTCTTCGTTATCATCATCAATTTTATAAGGAATGGAAATAATATTCAGCTTTCTTGGACTAATTTATTAAATTTAAAAATCAAATAGCCAACGTTTCGATGCTGGTTAGCATCATCATCAGGGCTGCAAAAAACGAAACAATACAAGTTTAACAAGAATAAAGGACATTAACATCAAAAATAAAAAATAAAAAAAATAAAAAAATTGTTGTTTAACTAATTAGGGCTATGTGACGCAAAAGGCGATTTTATGACATACGACACATTAAAACAAGCTAAAAATGATCACATCATCATACAAAAATTAATTAAAACCACTAAAAGATATCACAAAGACACAATCATTATCCTAAAAACGTTAACACTTAAAATAATATCCTTAATTTATTAAAGCTCAAAAAGACTCACCCAGATTATTCTAGTTAAAAATCAAATACATTGTATAACTGCAAACGTTAAAAAATTTTGTATTATTATGGACTACCATGATTGCCGCAAAAATCTAAGGTACTGATTTGATATTAAATCGTGTTAATTTTCTAGGTGTGGTATGAATTTTTTTGGTAGTGTAGGTACCTATGTTTATTATGTGTTTTTTGAACAATTACTTATTATATTATTATAAATAATACTAGCTGAACCGGCGAACTTCGTACCGCTTATGAATTATTAAATACCTACCTATTAAATGTTGTGTTAACGTATCTAATAGATGAATTAAATTCAGTTTTTTTCAATGGTGAATTTGGCCTTGGTTGAAGAAAACTAATGTTTACTCTCTGGATCAGAAATGACCTAAAATTAAAATTTTACATAATTTGGCTATTGATTTCAAATAGGGTGCCTCGCTTGGATCATAATCGCTCTCGGAGCACTTCCGCAGAGATCTGTGACGTCACCGCCCAAATAGAGAACGCTCTGGGAGCAGTAAAGCCGAAAATTCTATAAGATAATACTGTTACGTCGGTTGAATGGAATAAACAAAAATAAGTTGAGGTATGTAGTGGTGAGAAGCAAGAAAAAATTAAAAAAATTTGGGGTGGACCACCCTTATCACGGGGTATAAAAATTAGCTTAAAACCTATTCTCAGGACTCAGACCTACCGAATATACATATAACATTTCATAAAAATCGGTAAAGCCGTTTCGGAGGACGAAGGTAACTAAAACTGTGACATGAGAATTTTATATATTAGATTAAGATTCTGTGTGTCTCTATTTAAATTTACATTCGGCCTGTTGTTATGGATATGACACATTTCAAGAAAAAGTATCTTTTTAAAATTCACCTCACAGTCCAATATTTGTACTTCTTGAAATTTAAATACATGTCCTTCTTCAAAATGATGCTGAGCCAGTCCCGTCTTTGGGTTATCCGAATTCGTTATGTTACAATCTCTGCGGTGTTCTCCTATTCTGTTTTTTAAAAACTGTTTGGTTTGACCTATATGAGATTTTGCTCCCAAAACATTTCATTTGAAAGTCTGTAAATTTTGTCTCTAAATTGTTTCATAATATTGAATTTTTCTTGTGTAGGATGGTTTGAACGGTAATTTAGAATTCTGTTGGAGCTGCTAGGTTTTTTGTATAAATCCAATAAAATATTTTGTCTTTGATTTATTATATGTATGTCTAGAAATGGCAATTTTTTGTCGTTCTCTATCTCAACCGTAAACTGGAGGTTCTCATCGACAGCATTCAAGTGACACAGCAAGTTGTTGACCTTATTACTGGGATATTCTGAAATTTAATAAATTAGTCCAAGAAAGCTGAATATTATTTCCATTCCTTATAACCATATTCGTGGACGTGATACTTTTTCGACTGTATCATCAACTTTGTTTTTCCAAATGGTCAATTTTTTTTAAATTTTATGGCTAATAAATTCTACTTTTTCATTATAAATCATAAAAGACATCAAGCTCATAATTTCAGGAAAACATGACGCCATTGAGCTCAGTACCTAATGCGCAACTTGTTCCAAATTTAACCAACCCTGTATCTCTTATGGTTACTGAGATCCTTGTAGAGTGCATACTTATCCTGGGCACCCTGTATATCGTCGGCATCATATGAAAACTGCCTAAGTCCAAAGAGGTAAATTTTACAGGAAGCGCAAAAAACCTTTGTGAAGAAAAACTACATGAATCAAATCACCGGCAAGAATGCACAGAAGAGCAGGGCCGGATTAGCCATAAGGCGGAATTGGGCGATCGCCCAAGGGCGAAAAGTCGAAGGGGGCGAAAAATTTTAAAAAACTCCCATGAAATATAAGAGGGAAAAAATTAGAAAATCAGATAGCAAAATGACAAAAACTCGACTTCTTACACATAAGCCGCGTGTTCCTTTTTGTCATCTTTTTCGTCGATTTGCTCCGAATAAATTTTGACAGGCACGTTATTTGTAAATTGACACTGTCTGATCCAGTCACGTGCCTCGTGCCTGTCAAAGTTGCGGAGCAAATCGACGAAAATTATGGCAAAAATAACACGGCCATATTATGACAAAATTTTGACCTTGGAACTGGAGTTTTTCGCTTCTCGATGCTGAAAATCGCGAGTGCGCCTTTGCCATTTTAATAAAAACAGTTGCTTCTAGGAAATTTTAACCGATAACTTTTTTCAAGGATATGTTTATGTGCGTGTTTGACCAGTAATTTTTTTTTGATTTTTCTCATTTTATGAATTCTTTTTTTCAAAAAATGAGAAAAATCAAAAAAAAATTATTGGTCAAGCAAGCACAAAAGTACATTCTTAAAAACAGTTTTTGTTAGAATTCCCTAGATGCAACTGTTTTTATAAAAACAGCATAGTCGCAAACGCGAAATACCTATTTTTTCAGCATCGAGAAGCGCACTCTTAAGGAAACATATAAAAACGATCACGGCCGGTATTCTGGTCCACGAAAACGCTCACCGCTTTTCAGTCGCTCGGCACTTCTAATGTAAATTTACATTAAAACTGCTGAGCGACTAAAAAGCAATGAGCGTTTTCGGGAACGTGAATACCGGCCCTGGTCGATTATTTTCCTCAGGAATGTCTTCACCATATATATTTTCTGATTTCTAGTGGTCACGATGGCACCTTAAATTTGGGAGAACTTCTAAAAAGTTTAAAGTCTGAAAAACTAATCTCGACATTTCCCAATATCGAGGTACCATTGAGAATGTATCTTTGCCTTTCATCAACCAACGCGTCTGGAGAGAGGTCCTTTTCCAACCTAAGGAGGAATAAAGACTATCTTAGAAACACACTTTCAGATGAAAAGACAAGTGACTTCAGACTTGGCACTAATCAACTTGTTTCATGCCATTTTTAATTCAATATACTAAGTATTTGTCATTTTTGCATTGAAGAATCTTCAAATGACAAAATAAAAAATTATGAATGGGCCAGAGCCTGGAAGGGGACGAAATAATTTTAATTGCACAGGGGCGAAAAAAGGCTTAATCCGCCCCTGCAGAAGAGATTGGACTTCAAGTTTCACTCAGTTTGAAGACGACGACGGACTTGTGCAAATTTCTTTTCATGGTTGTGTGGCTCCATCTAACAATATATCGCCCAAATATTTTGTTGGATCATAGATTATTGAGTTTCTCACAAGATTGCACTAAAATCTTAATTTTGAAAAAAATTGGACTTAGGCAATTTTCATATGATGCCGACGATATGGGTGAAAGATGGCAACCAAAATGGAGCACATTACCCGGAATTTGTAGTGACCTCAAGGAATTGCAAAATTGTGGCTGCAAGTCAGGGTGCCATAGTAGAGGGGTTGTTGCTGCCGCAAAGCTCAGCTACCTTGCACACCTGCTTGCTATTTGTGAATTATTAAAAACGCATGAGTGCAAAGGACCCCGCACAAATCTTATGTAAATCCGGTCCCAGTAGAAACGGCTGAATTTTTTATATGTTGTAGTTTATGACCTGCTGATCAATTGCTCTCATGGCCGCAAAAAAATTTATCGAGCCGTTTTCGAGATATGAGCTATCAAATTTGGGATTTTATGATATTATTGTAAATGGCAAATAAATGTCAAAAATCATTTCTCCGTATTTTATAACGTACGTTTTTACCAATATTATGCGAAACACAATATAACATTGATATTCTCATATATACCATGCTGTTTCATCAGCAAAAAAAAACCGCAATCTACAGTGTGTCTCGAAAGTGACAGAAAAAAATATATATTTTTTCCGTTTTTTTTTTTTCTTTCTAAGTTTAAAAAACTGTCCAGGCATATTTTTGAGGTCAAAATAGTTTTTTTTTTTTAATATCAGCCACACGATCTGTTACCTACCAAAATACAGGGTACGTAAAGAAATTGAATCATTTTTTAACATTGGAAATGTTTATGTTCTCGCGTATATGGGGATCAAATTCGAAGTTTTCGTTCAAGGTCAAAAGACGGCGGTGTCGCCAGTGGCGTGCGGTGAATTAGCCCGAAGAGTGTCACAGTGGGCGCATTGCTTGATGCACCTTGCTGGCAAACAGCAGCGCGCGGAAAGGGTTATATTGTTATCTGGGCGGTCAAAATTGAAAAAATGAATAAATGGGGATTATGGGATAATGGGACAAACATTATAGCATTTAGCGTTCGTTCTATAATAGATATTTACGATACAAGTGAGCTAAACGCATACTTAAGAAACGCGTGTGGAAGTTGTGTATCTCACTGACGTAGATAAATATATATGTGTTGAATAGGTTTCATATAATGGTGTTATCATTTCCAATGCCTCAGATGGTTGCAAGGATTGCGAAATCTGTGATTTTTCTTATAACTGTATATTATTGAGAGTCAGTTTAATCGTTGAACTACTCTTTACAGTTGTTATGAATTTTGTTTACATCAACAACACTCATTTTGACTTTTATCGATATTAATGATTTTTAGTTAAAATTGTCGAAATTGTGTGTCGGCATCGTTGATTTTCACGTATTAATTAAGGGATCGTTATTGCGCTTTAATTCGTTATTGCGCTTTAATTATAAATTGTTCTTATTATTGGTAATATTATTTTAGTTCATTATTTCTTGTTTATTATCTTTTCGTTCCGGCTTAGTCATTATATTTATTTGTTAAAAAGTTCTATTGGATTTTTGGATCTATTTTATTTGGTAAGTGAAGTTCAATCCAACTAAGGAAAAGCCATCAGCTAGTCATCGTCTGTCTCACTTCGCGAAACAACTAGGAATCTTGTAAAGTGAGACAGACCGATGACCAATAGATGTAGATGACCCGTGTGGCTTTTTCCTTTAGACCCAACTATACCTGCTTTTATTAATTTTAGATAGTGGGCAAAATAATTATAATAATGAACCGTTTTGGAGACAGAATTCATATGATGTGCTTTCTGTGCAATACAGTAGGCCGAGTAAAAACCATGAAAAGAATTGATGGTAAAAACAATGCTGTCAAACGACAAATAGCCTTGACTAGACGAGAAGCTACTGGAAGGTCGCTTATACAAGTATCGGAACAGACCAGGTTATGCATAATCTGTTACAATTCTATTGTTAACGAAATTCAACTAATTGAAGACGATCCAACTTGTTTGAGGTTAAACGTGTTAAAGCAGACTACCAATAGCACTTGTTTAATTTGCAATGATATCGAAAATCTACAGCATTTAAGTATAGAGTGCCGAGTAGAAGTTTTTGTTACCGAAAATATCTATATATCGGAAAATGTCAGGTCATGCATTCATCATCTAGATGAAAGCGGAATTATTCTCAGGCCTCTACTTCGAGGTTTAGAGTATGTCAACAGACCATACGTAATAACGTATGGTGATCTTCATATAGAAGGTCCACAGCTCAGTGCATTTTTGCAGGGGCTCAGAAAAAGGCACAACATCCTGCTGAGGAATTTGCATCTTTGTCTCCTATTAATAAGGATCAATTCCGAGATCTCTTCAACTAGTTCAACTACTGCAATCCTATAAATGTTGGGAATAGAAATATTTCGCAAAAGCACCTCTTAACATTTTTATGCAAAATGAAACAAGGTATTTCGGACGACATTTATAATGCCCCACGTTATCAATTTCAGTTTAAAAGACTTTTATTGAATTTGCGGAGCAACTATAAACAAGTATTGCGACGTAATTAATATTAATGAAGCGAACGTCGACATGGCCAACATGATTCTAGAGAGATCTCGACTAGTGAATGGATTGAAGGAAATAGTATTGAACAACAATTTGGACAGGAGACATGGGAGGTGGTCAAGGCTAACCGAGGAGCACATTCCAAATTTTCCTAGGCTAGATATGAATTACCTGAGATATTTGACAGTAGGAACTTATCAGTTAAGATTGGCAGCTGCTTATGTTCAAGATACCCAACATCAAGAACAAGGCAATGATCTTCATATAGATGAACAAAACGAGCTATTTAATACGGGGCAAATCCTATAACTGGATATTATTGCACGTGCAAAAGTGGTGCAAGAACTTTAAGCGCATGTGCTCATGTTTCGTGCGTTTTGTGGTTTTTGGGATATTCCCGGCATGAACCAAATATTGTATATCCAACGACCATGTTGTTAGAAAATGTGCTAGATGTCCAACATAGGAATAATTAAAGCTTCAATTGTTGTAGGTTAATTAATGAACTAGCTGTTAGAGTATACATTATTGAGTATGTTTGTTTTTAGCTCAATGGTTTTTAGCCACATAATATTGGAATGTGAAATATTAGCTTGATAAGTGGGTACTTATGAAAGGATACAGAATTTAGTAAGGTTGTCAGGATATTGATTATAAATGCTATTGTTTCAAGTTAATGTTCTTAAGACGATTTGAAAGGAACCAATTTCTTGTGTTGAGAAAACATTTTTTAAAAAATTAATCGTTTCTTTTATTTTTGTTTGGTTTGCTTTGACCTCTAGACTTAAACTTGAGGAAGGGCCACCGAGGTAGTGCCAATGAAAATTGATATTTTATTGTGAATGATTTTTTAAGATATATGTGATAATAAAGGTACATACTTATTAAAATATTCGTGTGCTCTATCTCATAGTTCTCCGTAATACCGATATTATAGAGTTTCCCTCCTTACAAAAGCTCAGTTTCCCTCCTTACAAAAGCTCAGCTCATTTTATGTAATGGTTTTTATTTAACTAATCTGCGATCTGCGTAAAATAGCAGATCACTTCACCAATCGTGTCTAATAATTGAATAAACCGTGAAAAGTACTCAAGATTAAAATCTACTAAATCGATACATGGTATAAAAAAACGATTTAATTTTTTTTTAGCACCCTCTATCTTGGTAACATAGCATTTTCTGGCTGATATGTTATGTAGAAAAAAAAAATATTTTGAAAATATTTTGACCTCAAAAATAGTAAAAATACACCTGATCAGTTTTTCAAACTTTGGAAAAAATATACCTATATAATTTTCTATCGCTTTCAAGACACAGTGTTAATTGTTTTCTTTTGTTATGAAACAGCATAAGTATTGGAATATTGATGTTAAATTGTTTTTTGGTCAATATTGGTGAAAATGTACGTTACAAAATACGGAGAAATAGTGTTTGACATTTATTTGCCATTTACAATAATATCATTAAATCCCAACTTTGATAGCTCATATCTCGAAAACGGCTCGATAAATTTTTTTGCGGCCTTGAGAGCAATTGATCAGCAGGTCATAAACTACAACATATAAAAAATTCAGCCGTTTCTACTGGGACCGGATTTACATAAGATTTGTGCGGGGTCCTTTGTCGAAAATTATAAATATATTTCCATTGCACGAGTTGTATTTAATGAGAGAATTTCATAAATCAAAAATTTAAATTTTTTGTCAAAAAATGTCAAAACACCAGTTTTCGCACCAGTTACTATGCAATTATCTGATAATTTGCACTAGTGCAAATTATCGCGTAATTACAATCTGATTGGTTCAAATCAACAATCAAAACATGTCAGTTTATTGTTGGAAAACCAGTTTTGACAGATGTATGAAATTCTCACATTTAAATTCTGTCAAAAACAATGATTCCTTTCAAATATTAGTCTTACAGCATTTTAATTGCCACAATTTCTCGAATAATTTTTGCTATAAAACGACAAATCACACGCCCTAGAGGAGATTTATATTATCCAAAAAGGTAAAAAATAGGCCGCCATTTTGAATAAAACCCATTATAGAGGAGCAGTATTCCATTAAATAATTTAAAATAATATTTTAAGATGTTTCAGGACCTTAAACAAAGTACACTATTGACATTCGCCTTGAGGTAAAACAATGATATAATTTACAGTGTTTTTAAGTTTTTAGTCAGATTTTTTAAAATAAATACCTTTTGTGTGATCCAGATGTTTCTTAGATATGCCTAGAGTTTGTTTAGTTGTTAATTGTGGCAGTATAGCGCAAGGGATACAATATCCTTCCATAGGTTTCCATCAATTTTAAATAACAATGGGAGGTTTGATTTGAATCAGCTCAAGAAAGAAGAGAAAAATTGATCAATGTTGTTAAAAGAGAAGATCTGACAGAAAAATCGATTGAATATAGAGTTATATATTTGTTCTTGTGACACTTCGTTTTGATATTTGTTGGAAAAAAACCTGAATTTAATCCATTATAGAAAAATCTAGCAAACTTCTGGATAAAAGACCACATAGACTGGAATATAAACACTTTACTTTAACTTTTTTAAAAGAAAATAACACAAAAACTTGTAGAAAAGCTGTGAAAACCGCATGAAACATAACCGGCCCAATCTACACCAATGTGAATAAATGATTTGTTTTACCTCATTTTACCTCAAGGCGACTGTCAAACTGATTTGTGACGTCACATGGACATGCCCTATTGATGAAAGTTGGTGTACATCGGGTCAAATAACTTAAAATGGCCTAAAAAACAACTATGCCAAATTTCATGCTTACCACAATTTGCCGTTTTTTTTTGCTTGCCGCTATGACTAAAGATGGTAGCATCGTAAGCAAAAAGCGTAAATTGGCCCGCTATATCAATGAGTGCCAAATCATTTATATAGAGAAGGAACAACAGAGGCCCCAGCACTGAGCCCTGCGGGACGCCAGAGCTCACATTTAGCTTTTCCGACATCCAGGTCCCCAAACAAAACAGTCTGCTTCCCAGTGTTGCCAACTTTATGAATAGCCATTTTACCAGATTATAAAACTTGGAATACCAGAATATTACTAGATTTTTCTCAATCCTGCCAATACCAGAATATACCTAGGTCTTTGTTGCTAAACAAAAATTGTGCTAAAATTTTTAGATTTCAATTGTTTATTTTAAGTTTTTTTTTTTGTTTTTTTTGTTAGGTTTAACATAAAAATGCAATAACAACAAAACAATATCAAGTATGGAAAAATAAAACTTATTCAGATAAAATAACACTGCATACCTAATGTATACACAGGATACCTTTAAACAAATACATTATTGTAAAAAAAAATCCATTCTGTATAACATAACATTACAGATATTGGTAAACATGCTTAGGCCCGGTTTGTTCATCTTCAGATAAGCTCCTTGGTAACTATCTGCAAGATAAGTGCACCGTTCTATAATTCTATTGGTCGGCGGATAACGGGCCAACCAATGGGATAACATATTTCGTTTATATATGGGTCAGATTGCATACCTGACAGTTTATCAGAAGGTGAATAAACCGGCCCTAATATCGGTAACCTTTGGCATAACGCATAACTATTTAAGACTAGTCTCCATAGACGCGAAATAGCGATTTATTTTTTGCGGATTTCTTTCCTATTGGTTCAAATTTCACATTCAAATGTCCAATGTCAAATTCCAACATGTAAAAATGTCACTTTAAGCGTTGATTATCGTTAAAGCTCCCTCAAAATAGACGGTGCAAACGACCACAAATTCAAGAAAAATAGATTATTGATTGCTAATGCGAAAATACCAGAATTTTGCTGGAATGAAATGTCAAATTACCAGAAATATTACTAGATATATTTTGAAAATCTTCATTACTAAAACCGGGGTCGATATTACCAGATCTGGTAATTATTTTACCAAGTTGGCAACACTGCTGCTTCCTACCCTCCATACCGGGTGCCCACGAGATTACTTTCCGGCTGCCATTTTTTTATTTGTTTATCGTTATCAACGAAACTTGATAGGGTTGATATTCTAACGAAACGCTATTTTTATGCATTCACAAGTTTTTCTGATTTCAGGTTCCACCGGAAATGACCGTAAATTTTGATTTTCTTCTTATAAATAAACTAGAAATGTATGGGGTAAGAGGTAATGCTAATAAATGGATTAAATCATGTCTTACCAATAGAAAACAAATTGTAACAATTACTAAAGCAGGCAAAACTAGTAGGTCCGAAGTGCTAGTGAATAATATAGGGATAGCGCAAGGAAGCATTCTGGGTCCAATGCTTTTCATTATATTTATAAATGACTAGCTGGCCCGGCGAACTTCGTACCGCCTCTGAATTATCAAATACCTATTAAATGTTGTGTGAACGTATCTATTAGCTGAATTAAATTCAGTTTTTTTCGATGGTGAATTTGGCTTTGGTTGAAAAAAATTAATGTTTACTCTCTGGATCAGAAGTCACCTAAAATTAAAAGTTTACATCATCCCTTTTTAGGCAGCTTGTGGTCCTTATTCTTGTAAAGTGTACCATCAAATAAATAAACTCAGGCACAGGAATGTTCAAAGAATGTAAAGAAAACAAAAAAATCTCCAGCGCAGCCTTGTTTCACTCTATCTGCACTGCACTACTCTATCTGTTCTACTCTATCTGCACTATTCTATCTGATCTACTCTTTCTGCACCACTCTATCTGATCGGAATAGTAGAATAGTTCTGTTCGGAATAGCTCCAGTTCCTGAGTAGCATTGTTCTACTATATCTGCAATGAAATCACCGCGCAACGGCGAGCTTCGTTCTAGGTATCAGAGATAGAGCCATATACAAAATGGTTTGCAATAAAAATGTGGCGGTAAACTTAGTATCGGTTATAAGAGATGGCGCCGTATGCAGATTAGTGAATTTTTTTCATAAATAAGTAAAATAGGTAATTTTGTTTTTTGTCTTTTTTTTGGATTTTTTCGATTTATTAGGTTAGTATGGACAAAGACAAATCCAATAAAGCAAAAATCATAAAAATCAGTCCAGCTATTCTCGAGTTATGAGTGCTAGAACCAACACAACTGTGTTTTATATAAACTGGTGGACAGTTGCTTTGCAACATGGAAAATTTTACCCAAATTCAAATCTCGATATTTTCGGAACGGAAAGAGATATCGACTTGCGGTATTCGGAAGGTTCTTCACCAACTCTTTGAGAACACGCACAAGGTTTGACCGGTATATTTCTTTCATTTTTGCACTTATACAGGGTGAGTAAAGGAAGTCATGTTTTTTTTGCAAAGTTTGGGGCTATGCCAGATTCTCACTTTTTGATCTTGGAAATTTTTATATGCATCTTTTTAATCCTTGGACTATCCCAAAAAAAGTAATTTCTCGAATTTTTCAAAAGTTGGCTATAACGCAAATTATCGAATTTTTAAAAAAGGGTTACATTTATCCCTAGGAAACTGACTTTTTCGGGGTTTCGCTTGAGAATTGGTATTTTTTCCCATACTTTTCATGAAGTAGAATTTCTTGGCCCCGAGAAAAGATTGAAGCACTCAATGAACGTTAAGCCTACAGTGGCGTGCAGAAAAAATTTGCTTTTGACATTATTTAATTAAAACCGAATTTATAAATTAAATTATACTATGCAATTAAACAGCCTAATGAACAAATCCAAGTTACTACTCTTGATACAGGAGTGTATTCCAGTGGCGTAATACCAAGAGCATCTTTTGGTTTGATGGGAAGAACTTAAAAATTCGTATTTTTCTGCTGTTCATCTTTCATCTGGAATTTTTTAACCTTGTTATTCAGCATTGGCGTACCCGCTTGGATAAAAGGGTCCTTCTTGGATACGAATAGACTTTAGAAAATACATTTTTAGATATGTTATTGTATGCCATCATAGGGCTTACAATAAAGTGGTTCAAGGAAATAATAAAAAAGGAAATTCAGCAGTTGAGTGCCGAATCTAAGGTCAAAATGTTATAAACAGTGCTGAGCATCAGGTCAGAATGTAACCATGCGTTTGGCACGGTTTTTATATTAAATCAGCTGTCCACCCCCTTCGTAAAATTTTGCAGCGGATGCGGTGTGTTTGGCACGTTGCTTTATGCGTCCTTGTGCTTTACATGCAAAATGAATTTGTCTGAATCATTCAAACACTTTCAATGTGGTGAACAAATTCACCTTGCATTTTAGAGGAAAACATAGTACTGAACAGTGAACGAAGCTGTTCAGTTCATGTGCAACAAGTGAATAAAACTTATGTTCGCTGATTTTGTGCCGCGCTGACGGGGCAACATTCCAACCTGCAGCTGGGCACTATTTAACATTTTGACCTTAGATTCGGCACTCCACATACCTGTTGCTACAGAACCATTCGACCTGATGCTCAGCACCGTTCAACATACCAGTACGGATTTCGGCTCTCCGCATTAATTGGCGATTCGAATTCAAACGGACCAATGAAATATACGTAGGTGCCGAATCCTATACCGGAATGTTTGGATGCGGCCGGGGCGGATCGCATCGGGGTCTATCATAGATTCAAATGAATCTGCGTCCACTTTGCAAGTCCATTTTAATCCATGGTAGAAGGATTTTTGCGATGCGATCCGCCCCGAACTGTTCCGCTTAGTGGACGCGAACCTCAGAAGGTATCTACCAGTTTATCGCGCAGTAATAACGGTATCTCCTACAACACTGACTATTGTGTATAAGTAGGTCTCGAATGAACAGCAGTGTAGACCAGCATCAGAGCATTTTGAAAAATACGAATTTTTAAGTTCTTCCCACCAAACCAAAAGATGCTCTTGGTGTTACGCCACTGGAATAAACTCCTGTATAAAGAGTATAGTAACTTGGATTTGTTCATTAAGCTGTTTAATTGCATAGTATAATTTAATTTATAAATTCGGTTTTATAACATAATGTCAAAAGCAATTTTTTTCTGCACGCCACTGTAGGCAATACGTTCAATGAGTGCTTCAATATTTTCTTGGGGCCAAGAAATTCTACTTCGTGCAAAAATATGAGAAAAAAATACCCATTCTCAAGCGAAACCCCGAAAAAGTCACTTTTTTAGGGATAAATGTAACACTTTTTTAAAAATTCGATAATTTGCGTTATAGCCAACTTTCGAAAAATTTGAGAAATTACTTTTTTTGGGATAGTCCAAAGATCAAAAAAATGCATATAAAAATTTCCAAGATCAAAAATTGAGAATCTGGCATAGCTCCAAACTTTGCCAAAAAAACATGACTTCCTTTACTCACCCTGTATAAGTGCACAAATGAAAGAAATATACCGGTCAATCCTTGTGCGTGTTCTCAAAGAGTTGGTGAAGAACCTCCCGAATACCGCAACTCGATATCTCTTTCCGTTCCGAAAATATCGAGATTTGAATTTGGGTGAAATTTTCCATGTTGCAAAGCAACTGTCCACCAGTTTATATAGATAATAATGATAACAAAATGATCCTCCATTTATTGAATAATTCATTTATTACAAAAAATGTGATAAATGAAGAACCGCTCGACCGATTTTGTGCAAACTTCACATAAACTATCTAATAAATAGTCCGAACAAAGCCTAAACATTTGGTTTGGCTAGGTGAGCCCGTTCTTGAGTTTTGAGTTATAAAATTACAACGAAAAGTGGCATTCATTTTTATATATATAGATATAACTCAATTAATCACAGCGCCAAATACCAATATCATAAATTATGCAGATGACACAAACCTTTTAATTGGCTGTAAAAAGATCGATGATTTGATTATGGGTGCAAACGATTTTCTTTCACAAGTTACGAATTGGTTTAATGAAAACAGATTAATTTTGAATCAAGAGAAAACTAATATTATAATTTTTAGAACAAAAAGATCAAACATAAGTAAGCCAAGCCAGTTACGAACTGATGACAAGAATTTAGATATTTCTGATTATTTCACTCATGTGTTAGAAATCCCATAAGATGAGTAATGATTTTAAGAATTACAGCGAAAATTCTCTTTTCCATTTGTTTAACTAGAGAGAATTACAGCGAAAATTCTCCCATGTTATTGTATACATGGTTGTCATGCTAATTTTTGATACAAACAAACGGTTCCTGATAGCAACCATTTATTTGTATTGATTGTTAAGATGTTCAAATCGTTTAATACATATTTATTTCCATATTTTTTGCATTCTCATACGTGAAATATTCCTGTAAATACCACTTGAGCTTTAAAATGAACCAGATAATTTTTCACTTATACGTGTTTTCTCTGCAAATTTCACTCGTCCTATGGACTCGTGAAATTATAGAAAACACGCAATCGTGAAAAATTATCGGTAATTTTGAAGCTCTCGTGGTATTATACCCGAAAACACAATGTTTTTAGCTGTCAATATCAATGAGTTTTTGGACTGGTCAGGGCATGACATTTTAATAAAAAAACTAAACTCAGTATGCTTTGGAATAAGAGTTGTTGCCAAATACATGAACGAGAAGACTCTTAGAATAATATATTTTGCCAATTTTGAGGCAGTGTTAAAGTATGGCATTATGTTTTGGGGAGGGGATATTAGAATACAGGATGTTTTTGTGGCTCAGAAACGTGCGGTTAGAGTTATTAAAAAAATGAAATATTTACAGAGTTGCAGGGGTGTATTTAGGGAGTTAAGTATAATGACTGTTTACGCCATATATATTTACGAATGTTTAATGTTTTATTTTAAAAATAGAGAACTGTTTTCTGATCACATTGAACATGGTTATAACACTCGAAATTTAGATGTTAGATATCCTATACATAGATTAACGTTAACAGAAAAATGTCCACACTACATGTGCCTTAGATTGTATAATAAACTTCCTGATAGTGACAAGAGAATTGAACAACAGAAACTCTTCAAGAAAGAAGTGAAGGGACTCTTAATAGACTTGGAGCCCTATAATTTAATAGACTTTTATAATGGTGTTTAGAAAGCTAGATATAATTTCTTTTTTGTGTGACGACGTTTCACTTTGTGTTACCATGTAAACAATGTTGAAATAAATAAATAAATAAAAAATAAAATGGCACACCCTGTATATTTTTTGGTTTTCGGATTCTACAGGTCGTACAAAAATGTTTAAACGAAAATTTTAATGTCGTAGTGTATTACATCGTTGGATTCGCTTTAAAATACTGCATTTAGTGATGTTATGAAAGTGATATGTTTCTATATTTCAGTTTTTGAGCTAGGGCAAAAATACTAAAATAATGAGGCTCAATTACAGCCCTCTATCAAAAAAGTTTACAGAGTGATTTTAGGATGATCATGGCACTCTAGTTTGAAAATTAAAATTTAATTTAAAAATAAAATTTGGACGAAAATCAACTTAAAAGTGGTGCATTAGGACGTAAAACGACCTGTAGAATCCGAAAAACAAAAAATATACAGGGTGTGTCATTTGAAAATCAAAACTTCCGGTCATTACCGGTGTAACCGGAAGTTGAAAAAGCTTCTCAAAGATGCATAAAAATGGCGTTTCGTTAGACTATCAATCCTACCAAGTTTCGTTGATAACGATAAACAAATAAAAAAATGGTAGCCGGAAAGTATAATCTCGTGGGCACCCGGTATATGATCTAAACCAGTTATTTGTTATTCCTCTAAAACCGTAGAGCTCTAGCTTCTGCAGCAGAATGTTATGGTCCACACAATCGAAAGCCTTCGACAGATCACAAAAAATAGCTGCTGAATCGTGGTTATTCAATCTAAATGGCGTTTCCGATTGGTAGATTCCTCAGAGGGTAGATTCAGTGCGCACTGAGTGTATTTGCATTCTTTTAATCGAGCTGTAGGAGAGAAAGACAGAAATAGAAAAAAATGCACTAGTTCCGCACTAGATCTACCAATCGGAAACACCTAAAGGTACGGTTTGTTAGGATAGTACGCGACGCACAACTGACGACGTAAACGTCGTCATTGGTTCAGGTATGACGTACACACGTCTTCTGACGTCAGAAAACGGGTGTACGCTTGGTGTAGGTACGTCATATCTGAACCAATGACAACGTTTATGTTGTCAGTTGTGCGTCGGCGTCGCGTACTATCCTAACAAACCGTACCTTAAGATAGAGTGATTCCAGCAATGAAAAAATAGCGTCTCCAGTGTTCAAACCAGCCTGGAAACCAAATTGAGCTCTGTTCAACAGTTTATTATGTTCAATGAATGTTGTCATACGTTTCTTAAGTTTGAAATGCTGCTGAATTTATATTTTTTAATAAAAATTAACGGCAACTCAAATGTTCTCCAAAATAGTGTTATTAGACCTGGGGGCGGATTACGAACTCTCGATTCGAACCGAAACCGCCAAGAATTTCGAACGCACTCCATGCGAATGCATCAGAATGCGTTCGAAATCCATGGCGGTTTCGGTTCGAATCGAGAGTTCGTAATCCGCCCCCTGGTTTGTGTTCTAAAATAAGAAAAAAAAAATAAAAAAAAAAACACTAATACCTACCTGTTGTTTGCCCAGCGGATCTGAGTCTACGGAAGGAATTCGGACGTAAATGTGCCATGTTGTCACGTTTAATTATAAAAAAGCGAAAATACTAGGCATGTAGTAAAGTTCATTTGAAAATCCATTTTTTAATAACAAAATATAGATACCAATAAAACGATAAATATTTCAACGTGGTTGTTAGATCTATTCTTATTCTAATAACTGATTTCTTCAATTTTATCCATTGTAAAAAATGATAAATTTTCTAAAGATACCATTAGTTTTTGACAATTTGGCAAGCATCCGGCCTGGATGAACCTGATTAGTGGAGTTTTTGGCAGGATGGCCGTTGCCACGGTGAATCATGCCGTTGTCAATAAGCTAACGATACTTTATGTCTCGCTATTGGCCAAGGCTTCCGTCATTTTATCCTCACATCTTGGAATATTGATTTATATTGAAATATCCAGTGGCGGGGGTTTGGTCATTGGCGGTTTTCGTGTAGGAGTTGCAATACGATAACACTTCCAAAAAATTCCGCACGCAGCTGGGTATTTTATGAATGAAATCAGCCATTTTTTTTTACAACTGCATTCCCCTTACCGTTGCCCCGTAGACACAGAGTCGCTGGGCAGACATTATGCCCGCTATTTTACTAGAACTAAGAACATTTTTCTCCAAGCAATAGATATTATTAGCTGCTTACGATCAAGCACTTTTCTTACCCAAGTTAAAGTTAGTTTCTTAGCTGAGCTAAGTTGTTTGATCGTACGCGCAATTCATATAGGCTGATCAGCTGCCTATCAAGTTACGACTCACGTCACGTATTTCTAGTTCGGGTTCTAGTTACGACAAGAGTTTCAGGTTCAGTTTGTTGTTGTTATTAATTTATTTTCAATTGAAATTGAAACTGAATTGTTTTTGTACTACAGCACAGTTTATTTCACATTAAAAATGAACAATTATCTACCTAGAAGTGTCATGACGCGTGCAATGGCAATAATGAATAATAAATTTCATTAAACTAAACACCTTTTCAAAGTTCCTGTTCCAACGACCAACTTTCAACAAAATAAAAATAAAGAAACAACCTCAATTTAGAAATTATTAAACGTCAAAATTCAAAAAATGTGTACTTCGCGCCAACTTAGGTCAGCTAAGTTATCTCAGTTAAAAATCCGGGTGTCTTAGCAGGGGAAAGGGGGGAGGGCAGATTCTAACTTAGTTGTGATAGATCGTACGCGCAACTAAGTTAGATTCTTTAAGTTAGGTAAGAAAAGTGCTTGATCGTAAGCAGCTTTCATAAGAAAATATTTTCTCTTGTCGCTAATAATTCCTTACCAAGAGAGTTGACTAATTTGGTTCAAGACTAGCATTTTTTCAGTGTACCTACGGCAAACATCCAACAGAACAGACCTACTTCGCCTACTGCAGGAAGATTCAGGACAATAAGCCTCCGGCTGCAGCGCTACTCGGAGTTTAATCAGACGACTTCCCCACCAAAAAAAAAGGTAGTTAGTTACTCTCGTATCGATATCGAAGGTCTCTTCTCGAGACAAGACAAGAGAGAACGTAGTTAGGTATTCCCGTCTCGTGGCAACTATCTACGCATGTAAAACCCAATGAACAATATAAACTCAATGACCTATTAACACAGATAGACAGAACAATAAACAATAATATCGGTTGACTACATGCCAGGAACCCCATTACTCCCCACTACTTATTAATCCATGTGTTATTTTTTATCTTTCTCTAACATGTGGAAAGCGATTATTTTTCAATGAAAATTAGCAACGCTGCAAAAAAATAAATCCCACCTCGAATTCCACCTTTCCACCAATCAGCGGCTTCTATTCAATTGTCATGTCAAAATGCGACGAGCAGGTATTTTATGACAATTTCCATTTGTCAATCAGTGCACAGTGAGTGTATCCGCATCTTTTTCTAAAATTATGTAAAATATAAGAATAAAGATACACTTTTGTAGCACTAATTCTGGTTTCATTTTCAGAGTTGCCAAGTATGCGATAATAAAATGGGGGCGGAGTTAGCGGAATCATTTGATACCTACTCCTAGCCGCTTTCACCGCTCACCCCCCCTGGCCCTTAAACATGTAGTCAACCAAAACAAAGCTATTTTTTAGGCAACTGTCACAAAAAGATTAGTTTTACGGATTCAATATCATCCCTAAAGTATATCTTTTTTGGCCGCATTTACTTTACGGCCGCATTTACTTCACGGCCGCATTTGCTCTATCACTTTACGGCCGCTTTTACTTTACGGCCGCATTTACTTTACGGCCGCTTTTACTTTACGGCCGCTACTTTGATGAAAATATACATATAGACAGACAATCGAAAACGCGGTGCCGTAACCATCAACACAACCAATAAACAATTAGTTAGCAACCACAATGGAACCAAATTTTTGATTTTAGCCCTATCCTATTACTTTTTTAAAAAAGCACAATGTAGGATACCAGGCGAAAAAGTCGGCAATTTTCTATAATCACACTTCCTTTATCGTAGTTTTTGTTACTAATAATTATGTATCTACCTATCTTTGCTGGATTTTTTATCTAATCAATAAAAGTTTAAAGCTACTGTTGAATTTTCATCTTTTTTCCAGAACAAACACTCGCCTAAAAAATTTTGTGTGCACCTCGGCCGAATGATCTTTTTTGGCCTCACCTGAAATTTGCTTGGCCTCGGCTACGCCTCGGCCGCAAATTTCTGATTCGGAGATGAACTTTACGGCCTTGGTACACAAATAACTATTGTCAATGGGATGTTCTGTCTATCTGTGTTAATAGGTCATTGTATAAACTACACGTATCTGGAATGGCACCGACCGTTGTCGGATATGGCATTTGTATGGCATTTGTCATCTCGCTTAGTGCGTCCAAAAAAGCTACATAGTGGGGGATTCCTTTCTCTCTCCAGTTCATTGCTGTTAGGTTTGGCATATTCCTAACCTCGAATAAAATATTTTTTAGACAAGGAAAGATTTCCATGATTCGCCAATAAGATAAATAGAGATGTGTGTCCCCACATTCTCCATCTCAATCTGCCGCAAATTTATAGATCGGCGGGCCATTCCAGGTACGTGTAGTTTATAGTTCATTGGTAAAACCTGGACCACCTGAAGGCATCACCTGAAGGGATGCTCAGAAAACAATAATCAGCGCTGCTTAACAATAATACTCAAAATAAACTGGCAGGATCGTCGAACGAACAACTTTATTTTTGAAGAACCATTTCAACCTATTGGTTTAGGTAATGTTCATCCAACATAAGCCCCTTTGGGCTAGGTCATGTCGTCCGTATGCCAATTATGTATTGTATGCGCAACGCAGCAAAGGGGCGGGCGATTTAAGCGATACAAACAAAAACTTCATCAAGGCGACCGGATACCGCTGATTGGCTGTGTATTAGATGTGGGAGAAATTCTGGGTTAATATTTAGCTATCAAAGAACCCACAGATAATAATGCTGCCACGATTCTCATAATACTTGCTAGCATATGATGATGATGAGGCTTTCAAAAACTTAGGCTCTTTGTTGTATTGTGCTACATTTTCAATTTTCTTGTACGATTTTTCTAGATCAGCTTTTCTTAAGGCGTGTCTCAAGTTATTTTTTGTTATTCTTTTTCATACTGCTACATTATGATTATTTATCAATATTCATATTTTGGCAGCGTACTAAAGGGAAAATAAATTATGTTTTATATCCTACTGAACTATTAGAATACAGTAAATTCAGTAGGACATAAAATTATCTATGTACCACGGGAATTATCAGGTGGTAATACCCACGGGCAACTGGTGTTCCTCGGGCCAGAGGCCCTCGGGAAACAAACGTTGCCCTGGGGTATTAACACCCCCATAATTCCCTTCACACATAAATAACTATTAGCTACCATCATCACTTCAAAAATAAAATAATTTACAGAAAATTAGAGCATATGTATAATAAAACCAAATTCAATTACGAAAAATAACAGTTTATTAAATATTTTAATAGTACAAAACGTTTAAGAATCAAAAATATTTTGTTTGTAATTGTGATGCCATGTGCAACGCCACACGGTAATCTGAGGAACTCAAGAAATATTTTTATAAAAATATCCTAATTAAAAGAAAAAAAAACAACAAATCAATGTGATCACAACAGCAATTTTCAACCAAAATAAAAAACATGATGATCCCGACACCAATAAAAACAGTGATGATTTGTGAATGAACATAGATGAAGTCTGCCACACGGAAGATAAAGGACGTCGCCTGAAGGAGGAAATGCAACAACAACTTGTAGCGACAGAATTTAAGAACTTTGCAAACTTACTGAAACAATCGAGAAATACTACGTAGTCTTACGTAACTGCCCTGTGTCGGTCTCATTCTTTCGGTCCTTTATCTTTCATGTTGCGGACAAAAAAATGAAAATAAATTCTAATTGAATACAACCCATTTTATAATGTGTTCTTAGTAGAAATTGGGTTTTTGACAGATTTAGCCTACATATAAAAATAGTTTGCAAATTTTTGTTGAAACCAAAAACCAAATTTCTAGTTTAACAATAAAAAGAAACAACTTCTTGATAATAATATGCAACAGGCACAGAATATAAAATAAAACCAATGGATTTTATTAATACAAGAATAATACTTAACAAAATGATTACGACAGTCAATAAACACTTCTATGGGTAACCATAGATTATTGTTTTATGTTTATGGTCGCTTACAGTCTAAAGTGGCTGGAAGTTGACCAGCACGTCCATTTTATGGCAATAAATTTGTACTTAAGTTAATCATGATATTTTTAAACTTCACGAGATTGTTACCTATTGACTTATAACATAACTTAACAGGAGCTATTTTTGAGAGTCTACGGTTTTTCAATCGATGACAATAGTTATGTATTTGGCATACTAATAATTATTACTTATATATCAATATTTTGACAAATTATGTATTGGAAAAATTAATATTGCAAATATAAATATATTAAAAATTGTAATTATTAAAATGTAAAGCCTACATTATTCCTATAAGATTCAAAGTTTTGAAGATACAAGCAGACATAGTCGGATACCTATTTCAATAAAATTTTACTCTGGGGATATGATATACACTACATGGGAAAAAAGGCTTTCCACGTCTGAGCTTTCAACCTAGAACATCACAATATTGTTAAAAGTAGAACTGTTGGAAGAGCAGAATAAGGATCAAGCTGGAGACAATAATGACAAAATTATCTTAAATTGCTGAAAGTACTGCAAATAATAGTTTCTTTTCGCTGAAAGATTTGAGAGTACCTTTGAGACTCTAAACTGCTCACTGCTTAATCGCATGTGAAACGTTGTGAAAATTATAAGAACGATCACGATACATATGATAATATGAAGCACAATATATCAAATTTTGTGCATATTGTTAAATGTTTAGGGCAAAACAAATCAAACATTGCATAATTTCACGTTACAAAAATCAACCAATTGCGTAAGTGAAGTGTTTCATGCACCCAGAGAAAAGATTAAATGTAATAATTATGTATATAATAACTCTCTTCTAGTGGACTTATTACTTACATATTTTTTTAGCTAAATAGAGTCAAAATAGAGATACTTGCAAAAAAGTAATTTTTTGTTACATTATGCAAAAGTGAAAAGGGCTAAAATAAAACTAGAAAGAAATAAAAACATAAAAGAATTGAATTCTAAGTAACTTTAAAAAATTACCATGTTGAATGTTGAGAGTAAGTAGCTACCCATTTTTCAGTCTGCGTTTTTCTTTATTAAATGCTTAGCTTCAATCATGGGTATTAGTGTATTTGAATTAGTATTGTACTGCGTTTGTACTTTGAACTTTAATTAGTTTGCCAAAGTTAAGAACCACACACTGACCAAAGTAAGATAAAATGAGCAAAGGAATCCAGAAAAAAAATTAAATCAAGTAATGTCTATGAGACACTTATACGTTATTGAATTGGATAATGCTTTCAACTTGTTTTCAAATTAATAATGAATTTAGAAGAAATAGAAAGACTATATAGCATGATGTGGGGATCGACGACTGGCGCCAGAGAGTGACAACTCGGTATTCTAATTTTCGATTTATTTTTGCGAAATAAAAGTGCTTAGGTAGTGAAAATACTTAATTGTGGAAGAGAAAATAATTGAGTGCATCTGGGGGTAAGTCCTCAGAATAAAATTCAAACCCCTGCTTGCCTTAGTAGGTATAGCTTTTTCTTGCCTGGCCTTTTTCTAACCTAAAATAGTATCACAACCACATGATTGTAGAATCAGGGGGCCTTTGGGGGCCCCCACCTAGTGGAAATATGGACAAAAAAAAAGACAAGTAATTTTTCATACACTATCAGAGATTCTAAACCTTACATGGTTATTGTTGAAAGCAAAAATGAGGATAATATTGGTAATATGCATCCCATGAGTATTGGTAGAGTTTTAAGAAATAGAAAAATAAGAGTGGAGTAAACTTCCAAAAAAGGTAAAAACAGAGTTGGAATAGAATTTACTGACTATCTTAGTTCAAACGAATGTTTAACTAATAAAATGTTATTAGAGGAAAATCTCAATGCATATATTCCAGCTTGCAAATGCTGTTGAGGCCAGGAGGCTAGAGAAGAGAATAACTGATAATGGTGATATTATCTATGTAAACACTCAATCAGTGGTGTTTACATTCCAAAGCAAAGTGATTCCAAGGTCAGTAAATCTAGATTTCTGTGATGTAATGATCTCAGTCTATATAAGTCCAGTATTGATGTGTTTCAAATGTTTAAGATATGGCCATACAGCCAAACAGTGCCGAGGCAAACAATGATGACCGATATGTGCCGAAGAAACGGATTGTGAACAAAGCACACCTAATTGCTTATACTGCAACATGGAACATAAAACCACTGATACACAATGCAAGGAGTACCTGAGACAAAAAGCAATCAAAACTATAATGATAACAGCAAACATCTCCTATTTTGAAGCAAGGAAACCAATTGAAGTGAATCAGAGACATTCATACATATCAACCTCTACGACTCCAAGAAAACCTCAAAAAATCATATGCTTCAGCTGCATGTAACCTGAAAACAAAAAAATCCCTGTTTGTCAGGGTACGAAAGAGAAATGCACAAAAAATGTCTGATTCCTGCTTCTGCTAGAACGCCTACTCAAAGGAGTACAAGGAAAGGCTCGCCAGTTGGTAGTACCTACTCGCTCCAGCCGACACCAATATTAGAGGTTGTAAAACAACTTCTTGGCAAGACAACTTTGACCCAGGAGGTGAAAGATGTAATTATGGAAGAAATCCAGAATGTAACCCAAGAATCTGGGGGATCTGATCACGATTTAGACACTCAAAACCTTTTGGAAGATGCACAAGCTAATGTAGATGAATTTTATTATGAACAAACCCAACATGAAAATAATCCAATGGAACATTAGGGGTGTTTTAAGAAACTTCAGCGATTTGACTATCTTAATGAATAACGAAAACCCGGATGTTTTATTGATTAATAAGACATGGCTCAAGGCAGACAATGTTTTGAAGGTCAAATACTATGTAACACACAGATTGGATACAGATGATGGAAAAGGAGGTATTGCTATCTTGATCAAAGAAGGCATACCCCACACTAAATGTAACATGAATAATATAACTTCATCCAAAGATGCCTAGTCGTGGCCCGTGGGGATCAAAATTAAAGAAGTTACTATTGTCACGGCCTACTCGCCGCCAGATGTTATACTTTCCCCAAACAACATCCACAATGCCTTTGGAGGAATACAAGCTCCATTCATTATCATGGGGGATCTTAATGCTCAATATAGCCTGTGGAATATATTAGTGACAACAATTTAATAATTATAAATGAGGGTAATAGCACGAGAATAGCCCCACCGAACCAAAATAAAAGTTGTCTGGACATAACAATCGTATCGCAGGACCTGGGAACAGGCTGTAACTGGTATGTTTCCGACCAGAGTTGTTTCAGTGACCATCTCCCGACTGTATGCTGCATTAGAAAACAACTGATAGGTCAAAAAAAGGAAAGGAAGCCATTCAGGAAATGGAAAACGGAAAAAGCAGACTGGGATAAAAATGACAGATTCTTTGAGAATGATAGGGAGGATATTGATACCTATCAGGCATTTACCGATAAAATCCATCAGGCAGCGGAAGAAGCTATCCCAAGAGTCTCAGGTTCAAGAAAAAACAAATATACCCCCGAAGCCAATTTGGTGGGATGAAGATTGTAACAGAATAAGAATTGAAAGGCAAGAGGCGATTAGTGTGTATTTGAGATGCATGGCCTTAGAAAATTTTCTCAAATACAAGAAAATTGCTGCCAGAATAAGACGAACCCTAGAGCAAAAAAAAAAGATGGCTTTAGAAAGTTTACAGAACCAGAGGGTAGAAGAAATTTTCAAACAATATAGTGAATGAAGTCAAATACACAGATTGGGTGACAGACCTACTGAATACGCTAGCCCCTCCCTTTGTCAGCGGCAATCCAGAGGTATTGGTGAATAATCGGATTAAAGATGCATTGAATTAGCTATAGAGGAGCTTGATATTGTCCTTCAAGGAAAAAAGGATACAGCGTCAGGAGAAGACGATGTTACTTATCCTATGGTGTCAAGACTACCGACTTTTATGAAAACTACCTTGTTGCAACTTTTCAATGGAATCCTTAGACAGGAGACAGGTATTCCGCAGGCGTGGAGAAACCAAATTGTCATCCCGCTTAAAAAACCCAAGAAAGACCCCTACTTTTAAGCATACAGACCAATAGCTTTTACATCGACCATAGACAACCTGGACATTTTGGCTAATTCAATTTACACAGCATTTACCAATAATGAAGTGATAGTTTATGCCTTCATAGACATTCGGGCTGCTTATGATAATGTATTATTGGAAATTATTATAGAGACGTTGAAAGAAGCCGGGGTTAATGAATGTATTATTGAGTATATATATAACTTGTATTCAGATAGAAATATAACCATATGAGAACCGTTCTATGGAAACCTAAGAAAAAGCACACATGGGATGGGGTTGCCGCAGGGATCGCCTCCGAGTCCTCTGTTATTCAATATGTACACCAATAAAATTAAGGAAAGCGTGGCTGGCGAGGCTTGTGCATTGCACTATTCCGATGAAATTGTATTGTTTGCAGCTGATAAAAAGGCGGAAGAAGGTATAAGAAAAATGTAGGTTGCTTTGAACAGATTGACAGGATGGCTAAGGGGTCATAATATGTACATTTCAACAGAAAAAATTGAAGCTATGTTGTTTTCCAAGGGTAGCAGAAATAATCCAATAATAAATATAAGGGTGTTAAATAGAGAAATTGAGTGGGTTGAAAATTATAAGTACTTGGGTGTCATATTGGACAGGAAGTTGAAGTGGAACGAACACATTGAATATGTGATTAACAAGGCGCAGAAAGGAATAAACATAATGAGAGCAATTACAAGAACCTGGTGGGGCGCTGACCCAAATATATTGTTGAACATTTATAAAGGGCTGGTTAGAACCCATTTTGATTATGGCTATCAAGCGATGTACCATATGAGCAAGATGAATTCTAGCAAAATGGAACGCATTTAGTACCAGGCCTTAAGAGTGGTGACTGGCTGCATAAAGAGCACTCCCATAATGGCGTTGTTATCTGAAGCGGCAGAAATGCCATTGATACAGCGAAAAAACCTACTTAGTAGTAGTACAAAGTTGATTGCTCAGAAAAGTAGCCATTAGAGGAGACGAGGTCAATAGGGTGATACAGTGATACTCAACTTCTATGCATGTTACAATCAGGATCCTCCTTATTGGCGGACCAAGTGCGCTCCGGCGGCTATGGAGGGGGTTGCCCACATGGGAATATTGGAAAGAATGGACAATCTGCCATGTTTCGAAGAGGATATGGCTACTCAACTGCGGAAAATAGACTGGGCGGATTCGAATATACAAAAGTTCATTCCAGATGGCCAACTCTTATTACAGGAGTTGTTGGAAGAATACTCGGACCATGAAAAAATATATACAGATGCATCTTTGGAGCCAATATCAACACATTGCGGACCTGGAATATACAACAACACAATGAAAATCTCAATAGTAGGGAAATGCCAGGATCTAACCAACATTTATTCAGCGGAGGTGCTAGCTATATTGCCCTCAATACGTTAGAGATTGACATAGGAAAAGCTGTCAATATCGGATTCTAAAAGTGCTATTTTGAAAATTATCAGAGATGGCATCAATATAGGGACCGAAAGAATCACGTTTAGAACGAGGAAGAAAATATTAGATATGCAGGATGGAGGAAAGGAAATCAAAATACTGTGGCTGCCTAGTCATACAGGCATAACAGGAAATGAAAAGGCAGATAGACTTGCAGGAAGAGGCCGAGAGGCAAATAATGCTACCAACAGAACAATACACTATGATGCTTTATGCAGAGTAGCTAGGGAAGTGACATGGAGGCAATGGGCTGTGGAATTTACCAATAAAGGTAGAAATCATTCAAGCCAATACTACAAATTAACGAAGAAATCCCAAAGAACACCGTGGTTTGCAAAAATTAAAAGGGCTGACAGACAAAAAACTAGCTCCTTTTGCAGAATCAGAACTACACATTGCCTCATACCTAAACACAAATACAAACTTAGCATGCAGGACAGCAAGTATTGTGAATGTGGTGAAGTGGCCGATATCAAACTGTGAGCTGAACAGAGGTCCTACAGATTGGTTGTATTCAAGACTGAACAAGATGGTAGGAGGACTGATACAGATGGAAGAAATTCTTGCGAATCCAACCAGGGAAGCAGAGATGGTTATGAATTCTATCAAGAAGTTTGATGTAAGAATCTGAAAATAAGCAGTAGTTCATGGTTACAGTTGTATTGTAGAGTGGTGCTATTTGGTGTGCTGCATGATTTAAAATGCTATTAGGTGCCAATGCTTATGAAATGTGAATGGTTGTTATATGGTCATTTTATCAGGCACATATCCGATATACTCATATTTTTTTGGCGTTTTCAAATTCCCAGCTGTAGACGCCACAGCAAAAAATGACCTACTCATCCCCAATTTTAACCTAAAAATAGTTAGGTGGGGTTCCCCACTTGCCAATAGGGCAAGTGGGGAACCCCACCCCGATGCACTAGAGTACACAAGTGATAGGATTCTGGCTGACTGTCGTTTGACAACAAGGGGCCATTGGTAAACAGAAAGAAGAAGAAGAAGAAGAAGGAAGCATGATGTTGTACAAGTTGTTGAAGATTTTATATAACACAGCTTTGTACAACATATGTATTCCTATTCGATATAACAACAGTGGAAAGAGATATCGACGGGAGCGAAGATGTTCTCGCTTTCAATGAAAAATGTCTGATAATGTAATTCCCAAATGAAAGAGTTAAAATAAACTCAATTATAAGGAGCAAAAATCCGTAACCTTGTCAATTCAAGGCGTTCCCTATATAAAATATTATGACCCAATCGAACAGATGTCATCCTTGCAGTTTCTCATGGCTCTGACCTGTGACAAAAAAAAGTGGAAACGAGCATCTGAAGCGGGTAATTTTGTGCGGAATTTAGTTGAAAAATCTACAAGGATTAACAAGAATCTAGAGAAAATTAGAAATTACAAAAAGACTTTACTCAGGAAGAATGATTGTTTAAATGGTTTTAGCAAAATCAAATCAAAAAAGGCTTAGGTAATAGTTTTCTATAGATAAATTCCAGCAAGGAAAAAGTGAAATATATAATCGAGAAATGTTCACAAATAAAATAAATGATGATTTGTGCTAATTCTTCTATGGGGCTTAAGAACATAAGTTATTTTTTATTATTGAGTTTCTGTTTTTTGTACATTTATTCAAAATACAGAACTTAAAAAATTACACTGCTTCATCTTTGGGACAAAGTTGAAATCCTAATGGTTCTATTAGTAAAACATTACATGTGAATTACTGTGACAATAATAAATCCTGGATGATCTTGCCAATCCTTATTGATTATTTGAAGGAACGGGACAGGCCAGTCGCGCAGCCAGACATTTTGTCTGGGAGATCCACTATCCTGTAAACTTTTTATGATATGAGCTTTTGTCTACTTCATTATTTTTCTGTGAAGCCTTGGGGGAAGGGGGCCTGGGCCCCCCACCTGGCTGCGCCACTGGGACAGACAGCTTATTACAAAAAACACATATTATTGATAGATAATAAAATGAAACTTTCAAAAAAAAAAAAAACTAGTCTGTCAGATATTTTCTCCGCATGAAACCGCAATACCTGAACAAGCAAATTCCATAAAAATACCAATCATATCTTCAACAGAAAGCTATTACTTACATATAGTCCGCTAGCATTAGGTTATAATATGATTATTATATGGCATGACCTTTATAATAATCAAATATAATTTATAGTGTTAATTTTAGTGGCATGCAGACGTATTACGTATTAATACGTCTGCATGCCACTAAAAATAATAAAATACCTAGTTAAATTTTTTTCTGTATTCCTTTGCAGACGATTTTTATCTTAGCCGTAACAAACCTCCCTTCTTGAGATTATATTTAACTAGTATGGGTAATATTGAGTGTAATCTCGAGTATAATCTTGTTTTATTTCGAATCGACCGCTACCGCGACCTTCCCTTTCTATTACCTCAAACGTACTGTCTCTATCAATCTGAATAAATTGCAATTCTTTAAAAGTAAATTTGTGCCTTTGGCCAAGTAACCTCTCGGAGTTATGTTCCCTGATTAAATCCACAAACAAATCCATATGATCGAGACACAAAGCAGTAGTACGAATTAAAGGTACGTTACATTCTTTAAGTATCTCTATGAGTTTCGAGTAGCCTTTTAGTGTACACAGCCAATCGGTGGTTATTTGTAATACTTCAGCACCCTCAGGTATTATATTAAAAAAATTAATAACCGTTTCTTTATCCTTAACATTATTAATATCACATGTACGTTTCTGTTTATCACAGTCTGATAGCAATAGTTGGCGGTATTCTTCTACATCGATTACCTTAACTTCATCATTTTCAGCATGTTGCTGGGGAGATTCTTCATTATTCGTTTCTAGTACTGTTCCACTATAAATGTTCTCTTCTTCTACTGGATCCAAATATGCATCTTCTGAAGCTGATTCTAGAATAAAAGGAGACGATAAATGCACATCTTGCAAAAAAGAAAGTGAAACTTTGTTATACTGTCTGTTTCTTTTGGGTTTGAAACATTTGAAGAAATTGTCCATAGAATCTTTGGTATATAAATCATATATTAAATCTTCTTTTTCTGTCTGTCTTTTGTTGTCACAAATATCACTTTGTTTGGCTTTTTTTCTTTCTACAGTTGTAGGTTGATCTGTTGTTAGCAGTTTTTGTTCTTTGGTAAAGTCGGGCTTTGGTTCTATTTTAATCGTTTCCATTGCATTAAAACTTACTGGACTAATTTCCTCCTGACATGAACCATCTCCAACCCAAACTTTTTTTCTTCCACCTGAAAATGATGGCTTCAAGTATTCTTTATTATCATTTTCATTTTTCTGTGCTGGCTTTGAAAGTTTATCAGTTGGTAGACAGCTGTCTAAACCAATATTCTGAAGAGCTTTTTGTTTACTTTTTATTAGTTCAACCGCCTGGTCTGAAGATGACAATTGTTGATTCAAAGACATAAATGCATTATCTATAGATGTAGTTTTGGAATAGCCACTGTTTGCGAAAAATTGGCCTTCATTTTCCCTTTGATCGTCTAAGGTCGATCTGAATAATTCATTTTTGGGCGGTCCTTCGTCAATTTTCAATGATTGCAAAATCGAATCCATTTGCTTGATTTCATTTTTAAGAGACATTGATTTTTCGGGCATTTCAGAACTAATTTTGGAAGGCCCTATGTTTTCAGTTACTTTTTCAGATTTCTCTGACTTCGTGGCATTCGTCTTCACTTTTAATTTTGACATGGGTTTAATCAAAAATCCAGGAATTTTATAATCTTCCTTTCCTTCAAGAGAGTCCGAGAGCGTTTTATAGAAATCCACATTACTATCCTTTGACACTTTGGAACCAGAAACTTCTACAGGGAGTTCCTGATTTTGGTTCTTGACTGGCTTTTCAGATGCTATTTTCCGGCCACTGATTGGTATTTCTGCAGCATTTTTTATGGCATTTTTATCCACAGTTACTTCCAAAGTTGCTTCATAGGAAACTCCTTGTTTGAAATTCATATTATTATCCTTCGATATTTTGGAAACATTCCTAGCAGATTCTACAGGAACGTTGTGGTTTTGTTTTTTAGCTAGTTCTTCAAATCCTCTCTGGCTTTTGGATTCTCTGGATCTTATTTTTGTAGCCTCTTTTATGGCATTTTTATTTTTATCCACTATTACTTCTGAAGTAGAAAGACAGTCAGAGGCTGTATCATTGGAATCCACATTATTATCCTCAGACTTTTTAAAACCATCTCTAGAAGAATCTACATAGAGTTCATTGCTTTGTTGCTTGGCCCATGCCTCAGATACTGTTTTTTGACAATTATTTGACGTCTTCCCAACTGTTAGCCTTTTTCGTAGGGCGTATTTATAAATAGCTGAGATTGGAGTTTCTGGAATATCTTTATCAGAATATCTTTCCTTGGAAACCCTTTTTTTCTCATTTTTTGATTCCCCAAGCCCTAGTTTTGTAGCATTTTCATCCATGTTTATTTCTGATGCTGCTTTACTGGAACCCTCAATTCCCGAAGATTCTACAGGGACTTGATGGTTCGGATTCTTGACTGGTTTGTTAGATATTGTTTTGCATAGTATTTCTGAATCATTTATATGAACGGTTGGATCCTTGGAAAATTTTCCATGTTTCTTATACGGAGCATTTAATTTTCTTTTTAGGTCAGTGTCAGTGTCACCTTCAGTTTCCTTTGAGATTTCGTCAATTTGGGATTCTTTGGACATATTTTCTGATTGGGTATTTGCTTGTTCATAGGAGTACAAGTTATCGTAGCTCTCTGTGCAGTGTCCAAATGTATCCAAATAATTTTTAATATGCCCCTTTGCGGGTTTTAAGATGTGATCCAAATAATGAACTTTAACTTTGATATCAGACTCCTCAAAGGTTTCATAGGAAGTTCCTGTAACATTTTTATTTGGATTTTCTTTTTTTTTTGATGCAACAAAACGTTTTTTCGACAATTTCTTTGGTACTGCTTCATTGCTGCTTAGAGCTATACCAGGATTGGTGCTGTCAATCTTATATATTAGATTTGAGGATTCCTTAATAGCCTTGTCACCCTTTTTATTTGTGTTGTTTTCTGCAAATGAATTCAATAATTTGGTAATAATTGTTGATTCTTTATTCATTGATGTTATGATTTCTACATCAAAAAAAGGGTCTTCATTATACGCGAGTCGGTCAACATATTTCTGAAAAGCTTCATTTCCTTTATCCCCAACAGGTCCATTAAATTCAATACGATACGAGCCTTTTTTGAAAAAAGCCTTGCTTTCGAATGTACTGAACCAAACGTTTTCCCTTTGGACCTCGTTGAAGCGGCTACATTTGAAATGTGCCGAAGCTAACATACATTTTAGCTCTTGGTTTTCTACACAAAATTTTTCAAGTTCGTCTAGTTTCATGCTCTCTTCTTCACAAATTCTGGAGAACTCCCAAAGTAAATCCAAGAGAAAATCTGTTGATAATTTTGTGAAGCTGCGACTCGGATCTGAAAAAAAAAAGAGTGAAAGCTCTAAAAGACAACACATATTTAGGAAGAGGAGAATTGACAGGTGAAAAGTTGATTAAACCAATATGAGTTTGGCTCTCCTTTCTCCAATACACAAAACTGTGCATTGGAGATGCAATGTTTAAATACCCAGATAAAAAAATCTTCTTTCAGTAACTATATTCAGAAAAACCTATAAATAAATTTCAACAAAATTGGTACCTAATTATTAAAACATTTGATTAATTAGTTGCTTCAAACAACCTAACAATAGGTACTTCAACAAACTAGTAACTTTCGGCTAGAATTTGGTAATGCTGAATTTTGATTTATAACTTCTACAAGTTCCAGGAAAGAATACATTTTCGTCTACTAAGAACATTAGCCTGGCGCTTGTAATCTCGTATTCATGAACTTAAGTTACCAAATATCCTGGGTTAGCTAAAGCAGTTTCATCAGGTTTATTACTGTCCAAGTTTCAAAAACTATTATAATAATGTCAAAACCAAATGTTTTCTATTTCCTTGCTACATGGTATAGTATTTTTATTCTGTCCTGAAACACTGCAATATACGAGGATATTTCAATATTACATCACTCTCTTTTATTAATTTCATAGAAAATCTATTGTAAGTTTCCCTGTACAAAATATAAGTAGCGAGGAAATATCGCTAGTAGCCCAAAATAATAATTTAGGTCGGCAGGCGCCTATAGGTTGAATTATTGGGGTGGGCTACTTACGTCTCCCCAGGAACGATGCAGGTGCCTGGCTGACTAGACGACGAGACTTCTATAACCAGTGTCATCCCAATTTATAAAATCTGTTTTTTTTTTAAAGATAATTCCCCAAGTCAAAAATTTAGTAACTATGTTGGCAACACAAGCCTTTTCTACATGAAAAATTTGAAAGCTTTGACAATTTTACATTGTATTGCCAACCTAATGTCAGTTTGACTTTTATCTTTAAAAAAAAAACGCACTTTATATTTTTCTACAACTGTCAAAAAATAATGATGTTCGCACACTCATGACAGTTTGCGAAGTGACACTTTTTTTCCCAGGTATTGATTTTTTAACGTTCCCATGACGCCGTGCGCGAACTAGCTATTTCGCACACTAGTGCGCGAAATAGCTAGTTCGCACACTGGTGTCATGGTGACACATACCTGTCAGGAAACCAAAAATAATTAAAATTCACCTACCTTTGATTGAAAATGCAATTTTGGCTTCGAATGATCGATATTTAAATGGAGTTGTAGAAAAAATATTGTTTGCAACTCGGGCGCGAAATACTTTGGTAATCTCGAGTATTTTTTTAATTCGGCTGCGCCTCGTTAAAAAAATCAGATCTCAATCACCAAAGTAGCATTTCGCGAACTAGATACAAAAATAACTATTTTTGCTGTTCTATTCCACATATTATTTAGTTGCCTTGTTTGATATTGGTTATTACTATTTAAAGAAATAAAAAATATGTGACGCTCATTAGTGGAGCGAAACAGAGGCAAAAAGTCGCTTATTTACCGAGATAAGTATCTTAGTGGCTATTCGAAATGGTGATTTACGATATTTTTTAGTAGTCGAGAGATATTTTATTTAGAAAAATAGCACCAATTTGGATAAAATCGAAAAATGTAAATTTTAAGTTCACACTCTAATATCTCTAAAACTAACAAAGCTAGGAAATCGACTTTTTTACCAAAATAAAGTCCATTTATTGGGCTTTCTAACAGACCTATACATTGCTGTACCGAAATATGTTCTATATTTTTTAAATAACGTTTAAACTGTTACGTCACAAAATATGACTCTAAAATTTCTCTAAGCGACAAACTTTTTTATTTTCAACTTTTTCCACATACATGCTGCGAAGCCAAGAAAGAAGAATCATTCAAAAAGTTTTTAAAGTCAAAATCTTTTATCTCCGATGTATAGTTTTTTTGCTATGAATTTTACAAAATCGCGAAATCTCGAAAATTCAGGCGCAGCGTGCACGGGATGCATGCACGGGATCGGCCGACGTCAGCGGCTTGTCGTTTTTACGCCATTTGGTAGGTACGATTTAGTAGCTGCAAATATAAGGTCTGTTTCTGCAGAAATTACAAATCAGTCAGAGTGTAGTTTTCTGACTGTGTTCCAATAAAATTCGCTCTGACTGGTTTGTGATTTCTGCAGAAACAGACCTATATTTATAATATGCAGACGGGTCAGTTTTTTTTTTAAATTAGAAAAATTAAAATAAAACCAATAGGTATTGTTTTTAATCCTTATAATAAAGTAGGTACCTTATTGTGTTTAGTACCTATTCAACCTCCTCTTCTTCATTTTCAGACACCTCCGTTTGTTCCATGATTTCTTTTTAATTTTTGCACTGCTTACAGCTACACTCATAACAACATTTCAGCCCCTCCTTAATGCAGGTGCATTTTGAATTCATGCTTTTCTCATCTGCACAGTACAAGTTTAAACCTTGTCTTGTCTTATAAATTGGCTCTCTGGTTGTTGGCTCGAAAAGACTGGATTTCAATTCTCATTTTCCAGGATCCAACTATTACATTGTGGATCATTAGACCCCATCTGTGCTACGTTATTATAAAAACAAAACCAAATTCCCAAAATCAAACTTTGTATGAATAAATTAAATGATCTACGTGAGTAGATCAACTCAGGTGACTGAGAAAATGCTGATAAAATGTCGCGTTAGTTGATGGTGGCAGTTCTGATGATGGCTTATCGGTTGTTGTAGCCATACACAAGCAAATTCATTAAGTATTGTTATATTTTTATATTTATTTTTATATAGCGAACAGTATCTAATTTTGTAGCCAGCTTCAATGCTTTATCCTCTGGAAGAAGGGGTAAAATTGCCAAATCTTTTAGTTTAGGAAGGTTCTTTTTTAAGATGTCAAAAGCAGTCTTGTTCCAACTTTATAAAAAGCACTAGTAGTGTCACATCCGGCTAAGCAGTGAATTGCCAAAAAACAGGCACAAAGTTTCTTTACCTAAATTTTCCTGAATTTTACGAAATATCTGAGGGACTTGTATAGTAATCAAGAAGGAGCTGATACACGAATGATTTTTTGTGTAAAGTTATAGTGTATGAATCCCAATAAGCCAACGAATTTTGATAAAATCTATAGATACAGATGTGTTAGTTTTATTGATTCATTCATTGTTATTGCTCTTTGTCTACTTTAGAAGCAGTTGAGTTATTTATCGAATTGGGCCATGGTGCGAAACGAGACGATATGTTCCACCAAATATGGCTGTTGAAAATTCAGGTAAAGAATTTTGTTCCTGTTTTTTGGCAATTCCCTGCTTAACCGGATGAGGCGCTACTAGTGCTTTTTAGTTGGAAAAAAGACTGTTTTGACATCTTAAAAAAAAACAGCCTAACTAAAATATTTGGCATCTCTCAAAGAATAAAGTATTGAAGCTGGCTACAAAATACGTGTTGTTGCTATATAAAAACACTCAATGAATTACGCTTGCGTATGACTACAACAACCAATAAGCCAGAGCTGCCACCAACTAACACGGCCTTTTATCAACATTTTCTTAAATGAGTAAATAATTTCATTTATCATTCAAAGTTTGATTTTATTTTTATCATAAAATTTTAGGTGCATGTATCAGCTAAGAATTTGGTTTTGTTTTTTCACTGTGAACCCATGAACCCGGGCCTCCCAGTTCTTACGGGCGCCGGGAATTTGTCCCGTCTTCCCCCCCCCCCCCATCTCTCTTGTCGGGCCTAAAGATGGGGTCTAATGATCCCCAATGTAATGGTTCGATCTTGGAAAATAAGAATTGGAATCCAGTCTTTTCGAGCCAACAACTAGTGCCCCAAATTATAAGACAAGGTTCAAGCTTATATTGTGCAGTAAAATGCACCTGCATTGAGGAGGGGCTGAAATGTTGTGATGAGTGTAGCTGTAATTAGTGCAAAAATCAAAAATAAATTATGGAACAAACGGAGGTGTCTGAAAATAAAGAAGAAGAGGTTGAATAGATACTAAAAACAAGAAACCTACTTTATTATAAGGATTAAAAACAATATTGGTTTTATGTTTTAGTTTTATTCTTCTAATTAAAAAAAAAACTGACCCGTCTGCATATTATAAAATATATTTTCAGCTACAAAATCGTACCTACTAAACGTGCACGCTGCGCCTGAATTTTCAAGATTGCGCGATATTGTAAAATTCACAGCAAAAAAACTATACATCGGAGATAAAAGATTTCAAGTTTAAAAACTTTTTGAATGTTTTTTCTTTCTTTGCTTCGCAGCATGTATGTGGAAAAAGTTGAAAATAAAAAAGTTTGTCGCTTAGTGAAATTTTAGAGTCATATTTTGTGACGTAACAGTTTAAACGTCATTGAAAAAATATAGAACATATTTCGGTACAGCAATGTATAGGTCTGTTAGAAAGCCCAATAAATGGACTTTATTTTGGTAAAAAAGTCGATTTCCTAGCTTTGTTAGTTTTAGAGATATTAGAGTGTGAACTTAAAATTTACATTTTTCGTTTTTATTCAAATTGGTGCTATTTTTCTAAATAAAAAATCTCTCGATCACTAAAAAATATCGTAAATCGCCATTTCGGATGCCCCCTAAGACAGTTAATAATAATATAGGCATTTTATGTGGTTGTACGCCAAAAAATTTTTTTTAAACATTTCATGGGCTATTTCGCTCCACTACATGTTTTATATTCTGTTTGATGTATGCCGACTAGATGTTTTTTTGGTGTTTCACTTGGGATTAAAAATACTATACCTCTAAAAAAAAGATGAAATATCCTTTCTAGAAGTCAAAAAACTAGCTAACTAGCAAAAAAAAAGCTATGTTTTAGGGCTAACTGTATGTACAGGGTGTCCGAATTTGGATGGTTTTAATAGGAAACATCAATTTCTGAGCAAGATACAAAAAAATGAACCCCCCACTCCGAGCCTCAAATTTCTTGAAATTTCGATTGGTGCAAACCGCATTTTGATATCTTCAACCGTTTAGCCGCTAGAGGGCGATTCTTGATTTTGAGCAATAATGTGAAACCATCATAACTTTTTTGTTTATGAAAATTATTGATTTCCGTAAAAACTTTCTAGGAGCACTTTTTCAAGCAGAATTCAGTGACGTTATCAGTTTTTTTCTAGTTGGTCCCAACTCTAAGATATTGACCAAAGTCTGGTTTTTTTTGAATAGGACACTCTATATATTAATAGCTCATTAGAAAGCTCGGCTTTTTCTGATTTCAATGATATAAAGTTCGACAGGTTTATCTCTAATAGTTTTCAAGAAATTTTTTTTTTCGGTTTTTGTCATAAAAAGCAATGTGTAAGAAAAGGACTTTATATCTGTAAGGAAACTGAGAAAGGTCTCTTTCTAACTCATTGTTTCTTATGACAAAAGCCGAAATATTTTTTTTTCTCGAAAACTGTTACAGATAAACCTATCGAAATTTGTATCATTGAAATCAGCAAAAGCAGAGCTTTCTAATGAGCTATTATTATATAAGGTGTCCCATTGAAAAAAATCGGTTTTTGGTCAATATCTTGAAATCGAGGCTCAATAGAAAAAAACTGAAAACGTCACTGAATTCTGCTTGAAAAAGTGCTTCTAGGACGTTTTTACGGAAATCAGTTATTTTTATAAACAAAAAAGTTATGAAGATTTCACAGTATTGCTTAAAATCGAGAATCGCCCTCTAGCGGCTAAACGGTTGAAGATATCAAAATGTGGTTTGCACCAATCAAAATTTCAAGAAAACTGAGCCTCGGAGTGGGGGATTCATTTTTTTGTATCTCGCTCAGAAATTGACGTTTCCTATTAAAACCATCCAAATTTGGACACCCTGTACACTTTTGAGTGCTGAAAATTGGCACTCATACTTTGTCACTAAAGTAGGTTTTCAATATTTGCATTGGTAATAGTAGCAATAGTAGTCTAAATATTTTTCAACAAGAAGGAGGAGCCACAGCAAGTTTAAAATAAAACAAAATAAAAAACTTACTCGCTTCTGAAGCTTTCTTATAGTTCCTACGGAAAGGTGGCAAAAAAATCAACTTCTCTACTCCTTTGGCTCTTTCTGCATAGTGGTAAGAAGGTTTACCAAGGCTAGGGGCAAGTACTCCATACATATTCCTCCAACTAGCTGCGTATACTTTTTCAGCAGAATCATTACCTGAAAAAATTCCAGAAAAATTAAATTTCAATACAAAACAGGAAAAAGTTGAAATAGTTGAATGCGTGTGATAAAGAAAAAAGTGTTTTTGATTTGTTTGGAAAATAATAAAACAAATATAAGTATTAAAACAACAACAGCAAATATAGTTATTTTTCCTTGAATTACACATTTAAAGCGGCTTCTTATTGTCACTTGAAAGGTTTATTTTGACTGCCTAGTCAGAAAAAGTGGACTTTTCTATGGATAACTCCATAACAAACCAAGTTAGGCATAGGGAATGCTTAAGTAACGCCATGTAAAATTCAATTTTCTTTCGAATTGTGCCAAAAAATATGATAAGTGACATTTAAAAAAATCGACTTCTTGACCATTATTGATTCCGATGTTTGTAGGTCGCGCACCATATGGTATGAAATGTACGTACTAATTAATGACACATCGAGCAGCTATTTATCTTCCAAATTTGGTTTATTATTTTAGAATGGTTTTCGAGACACCTTGTTTTTATGAATAACTAAAGCGGCAATTTATAATAAAAAATGACATTTATGTCAAAAACAATAAAAGATAGATTGACAAAACTCGGGTGGTCCCAACTCAAAATTGCAAGGTCAACGGAACTATGTTGAAAAAGCTGCAATTTTCTATTTGAAATAAGAAAGTTAGTGCTTACATTTGGTACACCTTGTATAGTTGAAGATCTGAAAGTATTTTAGGTGACACCGGAACGATTGATTATAGCTACAAACCAAAATTCTAATCCCCCTGCAACCTGAACACTTCTAATGCACGGGCTACGTAAATCACCCTGTATGAAATATCTATGAAAATTGATAGTTTTCAGTTTTCTCACAATTTTGTGTATTGCGTTTTGTTGCTCCGACTAAATTGTTCAAAGAACATCTCACACTTCTTATGGATTTCGGTCACCGACAAATTTTGTTGAAGCTTTAGTACATAGGTATATCATTTAAGTTAAGAAGTCCAAATAAGCATTTTCTTTTATTGCACCGACCTTGTAGCGATACAGGGTGATTCTGAAAAATTAGGTGAAAGTTTTTTTTTATTAACTACTGATAAAATATTGTAATTTAACTTTGGTTGATAAAATATAAAAACAAAATATAGGTACTCCATAAAAAATGATATTTTAATTTCTAGCATGTACAGGGTGGTCCAATTTAAAAAGCTATAAAAAAAGCTTCATAAATTTTTTATTTATGACTATTTCACTAGAGTGTTTTACACTGGCAAAATGTCATAGGAACGGCCGGTTTCCTACTGACAAAACTTCTACCTGTTCCTACCTGGGCAAAACCAACATGATGGTTTTTCAGCGAAAAAATTTTGTGTGGTTAAGATAAAAAACTATTAAGTTTGACAAGTGTCACCTAAAGAAATAGTTATTTTCCTAACAAGTGCGCAAAGTGATACTTTCCCGCACGAAAAAGCAGTTTAGACGGACGACGCGAAGCGGAGTTCGGATAAGCTTTGAGTGCTTCAAAAATCGTTTAAAATCTATTGAAATACCTCAAAATGTCTTTTAAAGGAAATCTCCAAAAATCTTTTAACATCTTCTTGAATTTCTACCAA
The DNA here is from genome assembly GCA_917834065.1 of Ceutorhynchus assimilis. Taxonomy (NCBI): domain Eukaryota; kingdom Metazoa; phylum Arthropoda; class Insecta; order Coleoptera; family Curculionidae; genus Ceutorhynchus; species Ceutorhynchus assimilis. The sequence goes on along the minus strand of OU892280.1, from coordinate 41,041,629 downwards.
TACCAGCTAGAATATTTTCATGAGAGTCTCTCAAATATCAAAAATTCTACAAATTCCTAATAGTGCAGGCTGGTCCAATTTGGACACCTTTGATAGGAAACATCATGTTAACTAAGCGCTTATTTCAAACCCTTCATTTTGAATATTAGTTTATTCAGAAACTATCAACACATTGAAAAATCAAGTATAACTATGGTAATTATGCGTAACAAAAATGAGTGCGCAAAAAATTTCCGTGCACAAAGTTCAACTTTGCGCACGCAAATGAGTGTGCAAAGTGATTACTTTGCGCACGCAAGTAGAAAATAGCTATTTATACAATAAGTTACGAAATGAGCGTCTTTTAGGCACGCGACGTGAAAATTGTCCAACGAGGCAAAGCCGAGTTGGACAACACGTCGAGTGACTAAAAGACGTCGTTTCGTAACGTATTGTATACAAGATTTTTTCTACTGGCATTTTATAATAAAAAACACAATTTTATTTCATGTGAATAAGTCGATTACGCCCAAAATCTTTGTTACCTGCTTTTACTTGACACCTGACACTATTCATGCGATTTTTTTTTCAAGATTCGACATCAATAATTAAAATCCTAGAAAGTAGGTAACAACACAAAGTTCTGTTTTGAGTAACCCAAATGTTCAATTCGGTAATTCCATTTTCAATATTCATAATAAATGCAAAACAAAATTCAAATCTGTGTTTAGTGTGTTTTTTATTTCTGAATAATGGATGACACTTTTAGGCACTAGTGCTTAAATAGTTATTTATGATATAAGTGGTAAAAGTACATTTTTAAGGCACGCATGTGAAAGTTTGCAGAATGAGCGAAGCGAATTCTGCAATTCACATAAGTGCCTTAAAAATACTTTTAACACAAATATCATACAATATTTTTTCTACAAACGGCAATAACAAGCAATAACCAGTGAAAAATTGGATTTTTAAATGAATAATAAATTGGAAGCATCTTTCCTACGTAAAATTATTGAATTTGATATTTGTCAAAAAATTCAAACAACCAGCACCTTGTTTTACAGGTAATGAAATGTCTTGTCAGTTTCTTGAAAGTCTGTCGTGGTCAGTAAGCTGTTTGCTAAAAATGCAACAAAATACACAAGAAAAAGAGGGTTGCATCAATCCCTTGAAAAATATAGAGGAGGCGGCCGATGGAGCTTCCTCATAGTTGTTCAAATTTTACCATTGATATTAATGTAAATAATTAAAAATACAAACTTTTTTTGACGTTTGCTTTCAAATTTTGATGTTTCATTTTTAACACTAGTGCCTTAAAGACTTTTAACACTAGTGCAATAAAGTAACATTTTTAATGCTTCGAGGGGGTGTTAAAAATTGCATTTTTAACACGTTTGTAGAAAAAATTACTTTTACGCACTCAAAAGTCACTTTTACGCATTCAAAAGTCACTTTTACGCACTGAGTGCTTAAAAGTAACTTTCACGCACTCAGTGCTTAAAAGAATGTTGTTTTAAAACTAAAATGACAATCGAAAAGTTGCTATTATGAAACGTCAGTAGAAAAATAAATTTTCCAAATGAAAATTTGGCTTGTTGTTCTCGTGAAATAGTCCAGCCGAATACCACTCACCCTCTCTATGGGAATCTTGACCTTGACGTGGTGGGAGGGCTGAGTAACCTTTATCCAGGGAGCGATGTCGGCGGTAGCCTAGCTACCGGCAGGGCCACCCATGCCGATAAGGTCTCGAAGAGGTGAAACGAAGAAAATTCCCATGCAGCGTCTGACCCAGAGTGGGCGGCTGCAAACAGCATCTGTTCTCCAGGTTAGGAGCGGCTGATACAAAAACTCACCAAGACGCCCGGCGAGCGTGGTGTTTTAATTGCCAAAACCTTTCAAATATGTCGACTTCAAAACGAAAAAAAGTACCCCAGGTGGGTAGAGGTACCTCACAATCTCACACCGATACCTCGGTCAGCCTCATGGATTCTGGGGGAGGAAGAACGACATCCATAAAGAAAACACAAAATAAAAATGGACCTCGCAAAACTACAACAAATTGCCTATTAAACATTGCAACTTACAACACAAGATCAATCGGAACTAAGGAACGTCTAGTTGAATTAGAGTACGAATTGGAGAAAATAAACTGGGACATTGTAGGACTAGCCGAAACAAGGAGAAAAAGAGAACAATACCTCCATCTAGATTCCGGGCATACTATGCTCTACAGGGGGAAGGATAATGATAACAATGGAGGAGTTGGAATATTAATAAATAAAAAACTATCGACAAACTTGAAAATCCTGGAAACAATATCTGACAGAGTAATATATGTCGTAATCGATATAAATAAAAATATAACGCTAAAATATATACAAGCCTATGTTCCAACTTCCTCAAATGAAGATGACGAGGTGGAAACGGTATACGAAGACATAGCGAGAGCAATTAGAGAGAACCGAACGACGCACACTATTCTAGGAGGAGACTTTAATGCCAAAATAGGCAGAGGAGCAGAACCGACGGAAACACACATAGGACAGTTCGGACTCGGCACCAGAAATGAAAGGGGAAGAATGTTAGCAAACTTCCTAGAAAGAGAAAGACTCTATCTGATGAACACTTTCTTCCAAAAGACAGACAAACGTAAATGGACATGGAATAGCCCAGATGGACAAACCAAAAATGAGAATGACTTTATAATCTCCAGCCATAAACAGATAATCCAAGACGTAGATGTAGTCAACCAATTCAACACCGGCAGTGATCACAGGATGGTAAGATGCAAACTGCTCATAAATACAAAAATGGAAAGAAAAAGAAAGATGAAACAAACGACGAAGAGAGGAAGTAGAGAAAAGATAGCAGAAAGAAGGGAAACATACAAACAAAGGCTGAAAGAAAACTTTTCCAACAATCCAGGAAAAACAGAAGAGTCATTAGATGATAACAATAGGAGAATAACAACAATTATAACAGAAACAGCAAAACAGATAATAGGCCCCCTAGAGAAAACGCTGGACAAACTGTCGATAGAAACGAAACAGCTACTAGATAAAAGGAGAAAACTGATAACCGAGGGTAAAAGAGACACTATTGAATACACAGAAACCAACAAAACAGCAAGAAAAATGGCGAAACAGGATATACTAAAACATCAAACGAAACAAGTGCAATCCCTATTAGAACAGAACAAAGGACTAAATATATTTAAAAGACATAACACACCTAAGAAAGAGATAACCAAAATAAAAGATGCGAAACACAACATAGTAGAAGACAGACAACAGATACTAAAAGTTGTGGAATCTTTCTATAGAGATCTGTACGAATCTAAAATAGCAAACACAAGGAGAAGGGAAGACAAAATACGAATAGTAAATGCAAACTCAGAAGAAATGCCCGACATAAATATGGAAGAACTGGAGAAAGGGTTATCCCAGATGAAAAATGGTAAAGCGGCAGGAGAAGACAACATTCTGCCTGAAATGCTCAAGGAAAGCGATACTAAGACGAGACAAGAACTAGTGAAACTATTCAATAAGTGCCTAACAGAAGAACATATACCCAAAGATTGGGAGAATGCTGTAGTTGTTCTGATCTACAAGAAAGGTGACCCGACTGATCTCGAAAACTACTGGCCGATAAGCTTACTATCACAAATATATAAATTATTCACCAGACTAATCACCAACAGATTAGAGCGAAATCTCGAAGTTTACCAACCAAAGGAACACGCTGGATTCCGAAGCCATTATAGCACGACAGAACATCTACACACAGTAATAGTCGAGTAAAATCACAATGAAATTATGACTTTGAGTGATTCCGAGGTATAACCAGATGAAACCTATATCATCTTGTAGAGGAAGGACACTCTGGGGCATAGAAAATGGGAATGTACAACTTTTTTCAGTAGGACTGAACTTTGAAATCGGCCCTTAAACGTGACTGAGCTCGAATTTGAAAAACTACGTTTTTCTAAACATTACCCGCTGTATTAATTTAAGCATACAATCTAAAATTCTGTTTTTTTGCACACTTATACTTGAATCATGAGCGCTTCTAATGACAGTTCAGAAATTTCGAAAAGGTTTAAGGTTTTTTTGTTAAAAAGTTAGGAATACAGAATTAGCAAAATCGTGCATCTAAAACTTCACCCTGCGTCGAGCTATGTGAATTATTGAAAATTTCTATACATACAGGGTGTCCCACGGTGGATGGCGTATTAGACGTTTATGGAGAACTAAAAAGCGGATCATTTTGAAAATTTGGCAACCGGGATAAACGACCATGATCTACACTTTAAAAATATTTTTGACCATGCGGTGTTGCCGCTTCTACTCTAAACTAGTGGCAACATCACTATTTTAAATGGAACACCCCGTATTAAATTGCATATTTGGATTCTACATAAAATTCTGAGCAGATTTTATGTGATATACCCTATACCTAAGTTCAACTGTTTTGGAGATATTGACAGTTGAAAATTGACTTTTTGCAACTTTGACAGGCTGTAGAACCTGAACGGTTAATTTTAGAGGAAAAACAATTTATCATTCCTATCATTTGCAAAATATGCAATTTAATACGGGGTGTTCCATTTAAAATAGTGATGTTGCCACTAGTTTAGAGTAGAAGCGGCAACACCGCATGGTCAAAAATATTTTAAAAGTGTAGATCATGGTCGTTTAACCCAGTTGCCAAATTTTCAAAATGATCCGCTTTTTAGTTCTCCATAAACGTCTAATACGCCATCCACCGTGGGACACCATGTATATATCGAATCAAATGTAGTAAAAACATTGACGAAGTTTTTGAAAAAAAAATTAAGTCGCTAACTTTAACGGTTATAGAAATATGAATTTTTATCCGGGACCTTTGAAATGCGCTCTGATGCTGATAGCGGCTAGCGGCTACCATTCTGGAAATCATCTGCGTTAGTGCGTTAGCGTTACATCTAGAAATAAAATAAAAAAATCTATAAACATAAAGTAATTGATTGAGATTGAATCCTTTTTTATGAAGTTAGTTTAAATAATTTCTTCTTCGTCATCCTCATATAAATCAGGAACATTATTTTGACAACTTTCGCAGAAACAATCGCTGCAGCACGTTAAACCCTCTTTCAAGCAGACACATTTATTATTTTGACATAATAATATATCTTCGCAGAAGACATTCATTAGTTGCCTTATATCGATTGGTATGAGATCAGCAGTCATCAAAACAGGCTCAAAAATTCAATTATTCCTAGTCCAACCAAAGTTAACAGGGTCAAGTATAGGCATAATAGGTATATGACTGGATATCCATATACGCAGTTGATATATGCACCTGAAATTTTGTTTATCGCATAAATACAGCTAGCTCCTTTTGTTATATATACACCTAGCTCAGTACATGCTGGTAAAATGCATCATCTGTGGGTAGAAGTTCAGAAACGGATTTATTGGAAGTTGTGGTCAATTGATATCTCAATTTATCGAGACTTTTTAGGGCCTCGTTCTTATTTCTAAATAGGGCCTATGCAAATTTTGTGGCAATATAAGGTTCCAAGATTTTTAGAAAATACATTTTTTGCCTTTGCATTTGTGGTATCGCATCCTGTTGACACATGCAACGCTGGTAAACATTTATAAACTTCATTTTCCAGTTTCTGCACTATTTATTGGAATGATCCGTTTTTTATTCCCTTGTCCTAATTCCATAAAAAGGTAGGTTTCTTTCAAAGAACTTACTTCAATAAATTCAGAATAGTGGTAAATAAGTAATACCAGAACATTTGCATCTGCAGACTTCACCAACACTTTTTTTGGTGAAGTATCTGATATTCATATAAGACGTGGATTATAAGTCGTTCATCAGTCTCATCATGATTCGATTTCAAATCTTTCAATTCGGTTACACGGTTACACCATCCTTGTTGACAGGAAAGCATAACTCTGGGTTTTCAAAACCACCAGCGATTATCAGAGTTTCTTCTATTTGTCAGCTAAATGTTCCAAAATATAACCAGCTAAAAATTTCAATAGGGATTCTTCATTTTCTGACAATTTTAAAAAATTCCGAAACTTCATCACTTTTCTCTTTCCAGAAACTTCATACGCATACGTATCTGCGAAGTTACTTCTTCTGCGTCTTTCCAAAGACTTGACCGATAAAAACCACCGTTATTCTTAGTGCTTCATACCTTCGACCAAGTGAAAGAATTTGCTTCAGTAAAATACTTGCGAGTTCATTAAAAGTTAAGTTGAAAATGCTTTATCATTTAGTCCTTGAATAAGTACCATGCTATCTATTATAAGTGAATTGAAGGGATTGTGACCCAAAAATGAAGTTTTAGTGCGAAAAAATCTAAGAACAAATATTTGAACCGCATCTTGCTACGATGAACCGTTTCCGAGTATAAGGGTGGTTTAAAGTGACAAACGCCTAGGCTGTGACGTCACACTGGCTTCGGAGGCACAGTTAAAATATGTGTAAAATTTTCCAAGACAAAAGTCAACGATCTCACTTAAAGCAAATTGCAACCACTTAAAGTATAGAGCACGGTTCAACCACTGAACAAACAGAAGGATATGATTTCCGCGGTTAGCCGGTGTGACGTCACAAGTTCCCGCAAAATTTATTTCCATGAAGAATTTTCTCGGATAGTATGTTGAATGAAAGACTGAGGTTTCTACGGGAGATCTTAGATTTTTTTTCTTGATTTAAGTAGCTTAAGTTGCTTTTTTTAGTCACACCCGTGTTTAACATCAGTTCGAAGAGAAGCGACTGTTGAATATGGTTCAAACTTTGATAATAAATCAGACTTAGCTGTTTTTCGCATACGAACGCACAAAACTGGAAAAATCAGAAAATGCACCTCTCGGTGAATGCACAAATAATTCCGTCGCGACGCGGTTCACGATGGGCTGAGCGCACTCCAGGGCTCTTGGATAAAAATGTATATTTCTATAACCGTTAAAGTTAGCACCTTAATTTTTTTTCTAAAAACTTCGTCAATGTTTCTACTACATTTGATTCGATATATATGTATAGAAATTGCTCCCGCAGGGTGAAGTTTAAGATGCACGATTTTGATAATTCTATATTCCTAACTTTTTAACAAAAAAACCTTGAGCCTTTTTGAAATTTCTGAACTGTCATTAGAAGCGCTCATATTTCAAGTATAAGTGTGCAAAAAATTAGAATTTTAGATTGTATGCTTAAATTAATACAGCGGGTAATGTTTAGAAAAACATAGTTTTTCAAATTCGAGCTCAGTCACGTTTAAGGGCCGTATTCAAAGTTCAGTCCTATTAAAAAAAGTTGTACGTTCCCATTTCCTATGCCCCAAAGTGTCCTCTACAAGATGATATAGGTTTCATCTGGTTATACCTCGGAATCACCCACCCTCAGAAAACAGCGAGTTAGAGCAGTGATTTTATTCCACTATAAGGCAGATGATCGAGAAAGCTACAGAATATAATATAAACCTATGGATGGCTTTTGTCGATTTCCGGAAAGCCTTCGACACTGTGGAAATCTGGGCAATAATAAAATCCTTGAGAAATGCCAGAGTGGATCAACGTTATATAAACCTCATTGAAAACATCTATAAGACTTAGACAATGTCGGTAAGACTTCATGAATCATCTGACAGAATAAACGCCAAAAGAGGAGTTCGGCAAGGGGACGTAATATCTCCAAAACTATTCACTTTAGCGCTCGAGGATATTTTTTAAAAGCTACAATGGGAAAACAAAGGATTGAACATACATGGTGAACGCCTGCACAATCTAAGATTTGCCGACGATATTGTACTGTTCGCGAAAGACAAACAGGAATTGACAGATATGATGGAAGAACTACAAGATGAGGCGGCAAAAGTAGGATTACACATGAACTACACAAAGACCCAGTTTATTACAAATACACCAGATGCAGACGAAACAATACCGATCCATGACAGCACAATAAAAAAGACAGAAACATACATATACCTTGGCCAAGCTATAACACCGGGCAAACAAAATCAAGAAATGGAAATTGATAGGAGAATTGGACGGGGGATGGGCGACTTACGGCAAGTTAAAGTACATCTTCAGCATGAATATTCCAATGACTTTAAAATCAAAAGTCTATAACGAGTGTATACTGCCTGTTGTCACGTATGGCTGCGAGACCTGGGTGATAACCAGAAGAATTAAACACAAATTGGAAGTACATCAGAGAGCCATTGAAAGACGAATTTTAGGAATTTCCCTGAGAGACCACAAAACAAATACATGGATAAGGGAAAGAACCAAAGTCTCCGACATAATAAAAAGAATTGGTTCCCTAAAATGGCAATGGGCAGGACACGTGGCCACGGGCCAGACATACAGAAAACTGGAGCGGGTAGCATTTTTGTATCGAACGCCCAGTATACCGCATTCGGGTAACGTCATATTAACCGAGGTCTCTCTCATAACGAGCTTCTGATATCCCGATCGATTGTCAAGCTACCGTACGCTTGATACTAGTCCTACGAAATTCTGAATCGGCGTCCAACAGTTTAGTTTTTTTTTTTTAATGTTCATCATTAATAATTATGGAGTAGCCAGACAATTATATGTATATACCACACTGTCAATTCAAGCGAAATACGTAGTACAGAAGTACCTACCTCGACTTGGCTTAGTTTTAAAATTGGTTCGTAATACCATTGCATAAAAAGGCTTTTTGTACAATGGTAATACGAACCAATTTTGACTAAGCAAGAAGTCGAGGTGGGTAAATAAGAGAGAATATAGAATATCTTTTATCTACATAATCTTGCGAGAAAACCGTAGAGGGTCACTTTCACATTTTCCAAAAACTTTTTAATTAGCGTGTTAGTTATTTTTATGACATCTGTACACTTTTGTTTCCAAAAAAGCGCCTTATTTCCAAGAATAGGGATATAAAACGTTTCTAAAATCGAATTTTTAATGCAGTTAAAAATTAACAAGATTTTGCTATTTATACCTAGGGATTTGTATACCTACAATCGTTATTTGACAAATGCGGAGATTGGATTCAGGCAGATGTAAGTAATTATTTACCGTGCTGTCTCTAAGTAACAAACTTACCCAAACTAACCAGACTAACCCAAACTAGAGCTTGGCAAAAGGTAAGGTTCCAGCCTTAGGGTTAGTTTTGGAAAGTTTTTTTAACCAAAAGTAACCCAAACTAGAGCTGAGCGGAAGGTGAGGACAGCCTTACGGTCAGTTTGGGATAGTTTTCAGTTAGAGACAGCATCAAATAACTAGGCAAATAGCAAAATCTTATTAATTTTTAACTATTTTGCTATTTGTCATGGCACGTAGTAAATGACTAGAACTGAAATGGCTCTACGCCTACGACTTGATGGTGAGGAGTCAGGGAAAGTCAAAAAGATATTCGTATCTGTAGGCGCGAGTATCGAGCGTACGGTAATCCGAGTGATTATCGTATTACCGTGCGCTCGATACGTGCTGTGGTCGGGTTTTCCGAATGCGGGTTACTGGACGCTCGATACAAAAATCCGAGCGGGTATATCACTAGATGGAGACCTCTGGAAGAGAGGAGAAGTGTTAGAAGACCCCAACAAAGGTGGTACGACGATATAAAGAGGGTTGCAGGCTTGAATTGGTACCGAGTTGCGCAAAACCGAAGACAATGGTCAAATTTGAAAGAGGCCTATATCCTAAGGATATAAAACGGCTGAAAATGGAAAAAATGGAAAATGGAATACCACTCAAGAAAAAATTATGTAGGCAAAATTATTCTCTTGGTTTTATTCAAGTTTGTTGCTTTTTGGTAATTTCGCTCATGTAATTATTGCCTATTTCACTAGAGTGTTTTACACTGGCAAAATGTCATAGGAACGGCCGGTCATAGATAAGGGATGCAAAACTCTCTCGAACCTATACCTAATAGCTGCTTTTTTTCTGCACACTGTCTTATCTTAGCTAACTTTGAAAATCTTAGCTGAGCTAAGTTGTAGTTCAAACGTACAAATTAGATGGACGCACGATCTAACCTTAAATAAACATAACGTCAGGTAAGAAATTGAACTAAGGATGGAATCCGGCATCCTTAGCGTAGGCAAGAGGGAGGTAATTTTGACTGACATAAACTTACCTAAAAACGGTTCTTTATTTCAGAACAACTTAGGTTACTTAAGATAGGTGTTAGAAAAAAAGCAGCTAATATAGATAGGCAACTCAACACAAACATTTTGTTCCTGATTACAGCGCCTTCTCGCGTGTGTAGTCAGCAACTTGAGAGCGCGGGAAGAGCTCCTTTTTAAATTTATTTTTTTTTTCTTTTGGATCCGTTTATCATTTTTTATTGCCACTAGCACTATTTAATATGTTTCTAGTGAAAATAAAATTATGATAAACAGTCTCTTGATCACATACCGAAGAGTTACATACTAATTAATCCATGTATTGAATACAAAAATAACAATTTTGAATTACTTTATTAACCACAGTATGATATCAATCTATTAGACAGAACATCCCATTGATAAAATAGCTTTGTTTTGGTTGACTACATGTTTATCGGCCAGGGGTGGTAGCTGTGAGAGCAGCTAGGAGTAGGGATTCAAATGATTCCGCTAACTCCGCCCCCATTTTACTATCGCATACTTGGCAACTCTGAAAATGAAACCAGAATCAGTGTCGTATTCATGATAGAGTTTGAATTTTGACCGTTATTTTCACCAGTTGAAAATAAATAAAATCCCCAGATCTGTCCCTTTTTCTGACAACTATCAAATAATGATACATGACATTTTGATTTGACACATAAAAATATCAGATTCGGGTCTTTGAATTTTGAATTTCGAATTTTTGTGTGAAATTGTTCAGTTTTTTGCCGTTTTCTGCATTATTTTTTTATTTGTTATTATCGCAATAGGTTTTTTGGTTTTTTATGTAGTGTTCTGTGCCTTTGTGTTTCGGTGTTGCGTTTCAAACCTGGTTTTAGTTTGGATTTAAGTGTTTACTTTGGACTCTAATTTTAGGATTTTTGGATTTTAATAACTTAACTTCCTTTAAAGAAATTGAAAATAAATTTTTATTCTGAAATGTAGACCACTTTTCTAAATACGACCCTGTCGTTTATCCCAGCTGACGGAATCGAAGCGCTAACGCATGCTGACAACCTAAAGAAAAATTTTACTAAAAATGTCAACGCGAACTGTCAACTTCACTTTCTTCGTGATTTAGTCTATACAAAAGTGTATCTTTATCCTTATATTTTACATAATTTTAGAAAAAGATGCGGAATACACTCACTGCGCACTGATTGACAAATGGAAATTGTCATAAAATACCTGCAGGTCGCATTTTGACATGACAATTGCATAGAAGCCGCTGATTGGTGGAAAGGTGGAATTCGAGGTGGGATTAATTTTTTTGCAGCGTTGCTAATTTTCATTGAAAAATAATCGCTTTCCACGTGTTAGAGAAAGATACAAAATAACACAAGGATTAATAAGTAGTGGGGAGAGATGCGGTTCCTGGCATGTAGTCAACCGATATTATTGTTTATCTACAAGCGTACGGTAACTAAAGAATATTACACGATTTTGCGTGCGGTAAGTACCATATTACCGCACGGGGTGCGGTAATATTATTACCGCACGCTCTACCTACATAGGTATACGTACCTTCAATTACCTACCAGAGCTAAATTACCTACCTATCACCTTAATTGTACTGGTCCACTGTCAAAGGTGAGTAAGGTGACAGACACACTTTTTTTTATAATTTTTTAAACTTCTTTCGGATATTTTGTTACCGCACGCTTGTAGATAATAGTATATTATATAATAAGTGTGGTAACTATGTTATTACCGCACGCGAGAGAAATTTGCAAACCGAGCCGGTGAGGCGAGGTTTGCAATCTCTAAGGGCGGTAATAACCTAATTACCACGCGAATTATATACAGTATTTTATCTACAAGCGTGCGGTAACAAAATATCCGAAAAAAGTTTAAAAAATTACAGAAAATAAAATTCCGTCTCTGGATGTTTGTCATCTTTGACAGAGAACACGTAGAATCTAGGTGATTGATAGGTAGGTAATTGAAGGTAGGTAATTGAAGGTACGTATTTGAGACTCAAATCAATATACCATATGTTATGTTAAAACACGACAATTGATATCGTTGCCACAAAACATCCCCCCTTAGAAAGGTAAGTGCCGTGTTGAGAACCTGTCTATAAGTTTTCAGCGCCTCTAGTGACTGGGGGGGTCAGCTTTTGTAATTCTGGATTTATTGGCGAATGCAAAACGCAATTAGGGTTCGTTCGGTATCTTATTCGTTCCGGTGGATCGTTTGCACCATTGTTTGATCCTAGCGATTCAACATCACCACTTTAAAGTTTCTACCATTTTTTGGCATAAAATAATTGTGCCAAAAAGAAGAAACTCATAAAATCGGTAGTGTTGAAGCGCCTTCAAGGTAAAATTGACTAAGAATTAAGATGACAAATTTAGATATTTATTAAAGTTTGAAACAGAAAATATAATAGAATATGGAATTAATTACAATTATTGCGAAACAGTTTTTTTTCATGTAAGTATACATACATAGGTAGGTAATGCTAGTATAAAGATAATAAGGACAGTTACAAGAAGTAATGACGTACATTCAACAATAGCTTGATGAAAAACTTAAATCGTAAATAAAATGACAAAAGAGGTCCTTTTCTCACAATCCCAAATCGTTGTTAACCTACCAAGTGAGGAAAGTGTTTCTGCACATGATGGAAGTTGCACGAATGACAACAAAAAGCAGAGTTCGGACAAGCCTTTAAGTCCAGAAAATACACTTTCCGCATGTGTTAGGTAGAAAGTTTATGTAGTTATACATAATATAAAGCTCATTCAAGAAACTGATTTCGCCTGAATGATAGAATAAATATTTTTGATAATAGTCTATACCCTTTACCACTAGCTTTAAGCAAAGACAACGCCAACAACTTCTCGTCCAATGTAAATCGTCTAGCTTTAGGCTTTTGGTTTTGAGTACGGGCTTGGCTTAAAATAAAGCTGTATATCAATGGATTGACGTGGTCTACGAGCCTTTGAAATTTGGTTTATGATGCAAGTTATTCAGCAGCAGAAACTTTGGATTTAAATGACGACAACCTTCTACTGATTCTTCTTAACTTATTGCTGGATTCTATAACTTTGGAATAAAGATATTTTTCCCTTGGGGATAGGAATTTTTGCCTAGTGACGTTAATGTTCTTTAAAATTTGGCATCGTCTCTCATGACCTGCAAAAAAAAATAGATCAAGATTGGAGACGAGTTTTTCGCACATTTAGCTTCTAATTTTTCTAGCATTCGACTGCAAGTTTTAGTAATTAGTAGTCTTTTATAGTAGAAGTCCTACTTCAGTTAGGATGTTTTAAAATTCACCTACTCCCAACTGGGTGGTTATTCATTAAGCAATAACACTTAGGTACCTACCAATAAAAGTTTGCCCGAATTGCAGAAGTTTCAGTAGATAAAAATTGACGACATGAAGGGCCTGGTTGATCTAAAACAGAAATTTCGTTACCAATGATTCTACCAAAAAAGTTTGGATACACGCATTGTAGAATATGGTGTACCTGTATGTAACCAGGAATATTTTAATTATTGTGTCTCCTGATAAAGGAATAAACATTTAAAAAAAAAGAAATGAATAATATTAGCTTTGTTCCAACACAGCAGAAAACCGTACAATGTACCGTCACGATTCTGCGCAGAAACTAAAATTGTTATACTGAGTGGTTTCGAAACCGTTCATGAGACGATTTTTTGACGTGTTGGAACAGAGTTATTATGTTTACCTACCTATGTCAATCATAGTTGCGAAACTAATTTCTGAAGGCGTCTTAGGACTCTTCGACGAGTTTCAACTGTGTCGATCTCCACTTTTTGCCATTTTGGTGATTGTGGTTTATCAATTAACGACTCCTCACTGTTTTTGATAATTGGGGCTAAAATTAAAATTAATTTTAATGTTTCTGACCTATGCTCCTTTAAACCCGAATTCTAACACGTTGTCGTTAATCAGAACTATGGGGAGGAGTAAGTGAAAATGTAAGTACGTCTTTCTCACATATATCTAGTATTAACTTACCTTCAGGGAGATACAGCAAAAGCGCAGCATTCCATGTGAGTCCTCGTCTGGCTTTTGGATCGCCAACAATAAATTCTCGAGGAAAATGTCTTGTTCACACTCTATAATTATTATAAGCCTTCTCGACACTGAGGCTATTTAGTAAAGGATTGCGAATTTTTATTAGCCATTGTTTCATTTTTTCGGCATCTTTTGGAAACCGGAAATAGCTGCTGTATTTGTCGCCGCACCCCGGAACACAGCATTTCTGATGCTTTTCAATTAACAAACTGGGAGAAGACATTTTGAGATAATAATTATTGATAATTGATAGGTAATTGATAATTCTAAATGTTGGGAGAAGTTCAAAATTTAAATTTTGACGACTGAAAATGACAAAATAAACTTCAAATCTTGGCGCACGGTCCGGCAGGAAAAAGAAAACTTTAATAGGTTGATTGAAGCGCCTCTAGTGATTGGAGGGGAAAGCTGAAACGACTAGACTGACGTCTCTCATAAGACTTACATTTCTAAGGGGGGATGTTTTGTGATCGTTGCTAAGAACATACATACACAGATGAAGATTTTTAAGTCGTCATTCGTCATTGTGTTCGTCATTTTCGCACTAAAAGCTCCAAAAAATGGATTCAAGTGATTCTGATAACGAAATTTCAAGACTCGTTAAGCAGGCAACCGAAGATCTGTTACCACAGAAGTCCGGCGTCCGTTACGAAAAAGAATATGAGGCTTTTTTAAAATGGTGCTCATCTAAAAAAGTACTGGAAATAAATGAAGATGTTTTAATTTCGTGTTTTGAAGACAAATTCAAGGGCAAGAAAGCCTCTTCACTAGTATCAACAAGTTCCCAAGATTGATTGCATACCTGAAAAAAAAGTCTATTGGATACAGGGCTAACAAATCCAATGTTTTCCAGCGAGAAGATATAGACCATTTCTTTGATCTTCATCAAAAAAACCAGATGTTAACTTCTTATTGTTAAAGGTAGGAAATAGGGATATTCCTATATCTTTAGTTTGAAGCAGTTTGTATTTAAAATATTATTTTAGTACCACCATCGCAGAAACGCAAATTTATTCCCACCTTATGTAATTTATTTTTTGTTGCAGGTTGTGCTCGCTATAGGCATAGCGGGAGCTTGCCGGAGAGAGGAAATAACAAAAATGACAATAGATGACGTCAAGGAGCAAGGGGACATTATTTTAATAAACATTCCCGATTCAAAAACATATACTTCTAGAAAATTTGTCTTGTGTGGTCGAGGTCAAGAATACCTGACAAATTCGTCAATTATCAATAGCAATATAACTAGTGCAATGGAAATTATTGATAATTTTTGGGAAATTTGCCCGAATGCATTTTTAGTTGAAAAAGAGCACGAGTGCACGTAGTGCACGAGAGCCTTTTTCAGTTAAAAACGCATGAGTGCAAATTTGTCGAAAATTATAAATATATTTCCATTGCACGAGTTGTATTTAATGAGAGAATTTCATAAATCAAAAATTTAAATTTTTTGTCAAAAAATGTCAAAACACCAGTTTTCGCACCAGTTAGTATGCAATTATCTGATAATTTGCACTAGTGCAAATTATCGCGTAATTACAATCTGATTGGTTCAAATCAACAATCAAAACATGTCAATTTATTCTTGGAATACCAGTTTTGACAGATGTATGAAATTCTCATAAAAATTAAAAAATAATTTTTTATAATATCATTTTTAGGGCAAAGCGTCTTAAGTTAGTTATTAATTTGTTGTTATTTGTATAATAAAGAAAATAAAATATATATTTTGTCATTATTTTATACAGAGTGCGGTAATATGGTACTTACCGCACGCAAAATCGTGTAATATACCTCAGTTACCGCACGCTTGTAGATAATAGTATATTATATAATAAGTGTGGTAAGTAGGTTATTACCGCACGCGAGAGAAATGAAAAAAAAAATGCGTTTGTCACCTTTGACAGCGGACCAGTAGAATTTAGGTGATTTAGGTAATTTATCTCTGGTAGATAATCGCAGGTACGTAAAGTCCAACAAATACCATTTTAAAGTCACGTGATTTTTCTCTATCCTTGTTGAATACATCTTAAACAGCAGTGATAGTAAAATTGACAAAAAAATTGGTGTCTAATTATTGTTCATAATATTCTTACCTGAAATAGAATCTGTCACTGTCATCAATTAGTTTGTCAAAGTTATTTTCGAAAATGATACAATGAACAAACACAGCTAATAATTTTGACTATATTAACCTTTTTCCAACTGGAAAAGAAGCAAATAGAAAACGGGTACCCAATTCAAGTTCAGAATGTATTACAACGGACAGCAGATATGACAAAAGTGAGTCTCGCAACAATTGCAAGTATTAAAATTCCCATCTGATTGGTCAATACTACTTCAGAAACGCGTTTGTAAAATGCTAGTGGGAACATATCCTAAAATTCAATAGTAATTAACCACCAGTAGCTTTTTGTAGGTGATATCAACGACATAATCAATGAACATACGTTTTTTGCCACCAATATCACGTGACTTTAAAATGGTATTTGTCGGACTATACCTATGTAGGTAGAGCGTGCGGTAATATGATTACCGCACGCCGTGCGGTAATGTGGTACTTACCGCACGCAAAATCGTGTAATATACCTTAGTTACCGCAAGCTTGTAGATAAAATACTGTATATAATTCGTATGGTAATTAGGTTATTACCGCCCTTAGAGATTGCAAACCTCGCCTCACCGGTTCGGTTTGCAAATTTCTCTCACGTGCGGTAATAACCTAGTTACCACACTTATTATATAATATACTATTATTGTTCTGTGGTTCTGTCTATCTGTGTTAATAGGTCATTGATATCAATTCAATCAATAATAGGTACCTACAATGAATAAGATTTTTTGATTGCAACGTTTTGCAGGCATAAAATAAACACATAAAAAGAAAGAAAAGTTACAGTGGTAAAATTACAGGAGGTAAAATCCCGATTTCGGTATAATCATAATGTAGGGATTGAAACATACCTGCTCATCATTTTTGGGAATTCGATGCATTTTTGCTCTGTTTCCTTGGCTTTCACACATTGCCACACAACAAGATAAAACCATTTTGCTTTGAACGGAGAAAATTTTCAATCTCTGTTTCAAATTATTGGATAAAAACGGAATATGTCAAAATTGTCAAAATATGATGAAAAAGTAAAAGTGAAGCGACGCTGCCACCTGTCAAAAGCATGGGATATTTGTTTTGAAAAAGAAATGTTAGTACTTAATTTCAAATCGTACTACTGGCAATTATATGTTATTTAGCGAGGTACACGACTATTTTTCCATTGTTGGAAGCTTTTCAAAACAAATAAACAATAATCTGTACTTTTTATGTATAAATCTGACAACAACATTAAACGACAGCGCCTCTGCCGTCTGTAGTCGCAAGCTTTTAGCGGAACATATTGTGCAATAAGAGTTGCACATGCATGCGGCCGGTTTCCTACTGACAAAACCCCTACCTGTTCCTACCTGGACAAAACCAACATGATGGTTTTTCAGCGACAAAATTTTGTGTGGTTAATGTAAAAAACTATTAGGCCTCCAAACCACGTGATTTTTCAATATGGCGACCGTGGAAAATTTGACGTTTGTTTGTTTATCTTGAGTTTATTTGGAATATTTTCAAGCTAATTACAGTTTACTTTGTTATAATATACTTTTTGAGATGCAGAGTGAATATTTAAAGACTTGAATGCAGGAAAATCGGGATCTGGGCGAACGGTTGGTTTAAAAAAATGTCCAGATGACATTTTGATCCACAGTTCACATTAATGAGCAAATGAAGGCCTACAAAAGCTTAGATTCTTACGAATATTTCGAAAATGGCTTTATTTCAGATGCAGGAACAGTGGTAGTGAAAGATTTTCACGTTTTAATTGGAAAATTTTAAAACAAAGGGCAATGAAAAAAGCCTGACATCATCCTTGTTACCTTGTTGAAACTACTTCCACAGAACATATCACCTCTAGAAAAGTATCTGCAATGTTATGTACCGGTTATGAATTACAGCGCCATCCTTGACTGAAAACCCAACTAATCGAGCATTCTTGACAAAAAGGCAAATTGATTTTTTTCATATATTTTCAAATAATTTCTAATGTTCAACTGCATTTGGCTTGCTGACTCCTTTTAGCTCTTTTCGCCTCATTTTTTTGAAAACTATGACTGGCAGGAAGTTTCCGATGTCGAACATGGTGGAAAAAGAGTTAGTAAGTTAGCAAGAGACGCAGCTATAGGTAGATCGCGAAGTAAATACGAATACTAAATACAAATACGAACGAAACGAAACAAACGAGTAAATACAAAAAAATACAAACAAAAATTAGGGTTTTTTTCAACCAAAACTTTTTGAATTTTCACTTTAACGCGCGTGGGGACCATGGTTTACAACAACACAATTTAAAAATTCAAATTTTGACTTTTAAAATGACAAAAACAACCAACACAAATCACTGTCCACACCACAGATACCTGTAAATTTCTCTTATCTCCCGACAGTGTCGCCATCGTTGACTAAAAACCTAACTAAAAACCTTCGTCGCGATTCTCCCATTTGAGATATTTTTCTATAGGTGATATGTTCTGTGACTACTTCCACAATCAACTTCAAGACCCGTTTTTTTAATTGGAAGAAACACTAATTAAGTCAATATAATAAAAAAATAAACAGAGTTCATTCACAAAACAACCAAAAAATGCACTTTAAAAAGCTTTAAATTACATACTCTCATATACCATTTTCACTTATTATTGGCGTAGCATTATCCATGAAAATTTGACAGGTTGACCCTCGTATAATAATGACATTTGATGACAAATTATTTTTCAAATTTCAGGGTTATGAAACAGAGAGCCGAGTTGCCAGAATGTGTAAAATATCTGAGTAAATTCAAATAGTAAAATTATTCAATTTATTAATTAAACGTAACCATAACAGTAAGCTCAATAGCATAAATATGTTTTTCTGCGATTGACAAGAAATGTCAGCATTTTTGTCCGGTTGACAGGTCGCAAAACTCAATATTCTGGTATTTCAATTATGTTTCAATAGTTGCTAAGGAATCAATGAATAACAATACGGGAAACACTTTTCCGGCCTAGGCCGGGAAAGTGATTCTCGTATTGCTGAATAATTGGAACTAAAAGACAAACATTTAACAGGTATTTAACCGATCGCAGAAAAAATAGTATGTGTATTTCGGTGGAAAAGCACATTCTCGGCCTCCGGTGTTTGCCGGCCTCGGCTACGCCTCGCCCGTCAATTTACACCGTCGGCCGAGAATGTGTCACTTTTCCACCTAAATACACAATATACTATTTTGCAGTAACTTTTTTTTCGGGTTTGGTCCAACGGCATTTCTTCTATTTTTATTTTTTTATTTCTTCTTCTTCTGGACGTGCCTATCCCTTATGAATGTCGGCGATCATCGATTATTATGGCGATGTCCACTTAATTCGCAGCAATATGGAAGAGTTGTGGCGAGCTTTTATCAAACAATGTTCTGAGATTTTTCCGTCACGATATTCTTCTTCTTTCTGGTCCTCTCCAAATATCTTCCTTTGCAGGATCGATTGTTGTCCCATAGTTGTTTTATGGTCATTTTTGTGTCGAAGTATACGTTATGTTTAATCAACCATTCCTGCATTTTGTCTTTCTTTGAAGAGAATGAAGGTGGTTTATCCTTCTGCTCTGAATGATATGGACCGTTGTCCATGATTATTACTATTATTCTCTTCAAATATATTCAATGCAGGAATTAGTTGATCAACGACCCATTTTTGGAAGATGTCCGCGTTCATGGTATTGTGGTAGTCTCTGTCATTGAAATCGCACCCATCCATAAACCCAGAACTACTCCCCGCATGCAAAATAGTAAAACGTTTCCCCTCTGACTTAATTTTGGATGGGTTGCTTTTCATATCAGATTCGTGTATCCATCGACGAACTTGAGATCCGTTTTGGTAGATCCAAGTTTCATCTAAATACACGAATCTGATATTTTCGTTTGAATGTTTATATTGGAGGTATTCCCGCAAAAATGTAATTTTGGCAGCAAGAACATGTTTCTGCTCACATAAAATGTTACGTCCATTTACTGCTTCAAATTTATATCCCATAGATTTTAAAATTTTATATAAACTTGTTTGCCCTGCCTTAAATTCCAAATTTTCTTTTGCGTATGTCAGTAATGTTTGTGATGTAAAATATTCATTTTAAAATTGTATTTCCAAATTTGTCGTAAATCTTCTTTAAACATTCGACCCATAATAGTCTCTGTCTTTTTTGGTCGGCCTAAAGTTTTTTTGATTGTATATTGTCCAGTCAAAATTCTTTGAATAGTCCTGGTTCCCACCAAAAATTTAAGGAAAATGTTGGTTGGGTAAGAAATGGCTTCACATGTACATTTAAGGGGTCTGGTAAAGTTCAAGGCCCCACGGATTTCGTATTTTTTTTTTTTTTTTAGTAGGAAGCCTTATTGCTATAGAACAGTTTAGAAGAAAAAAATCGTTGGATGAAGCACTTCCGAAATTAGAAAACGCATGCAAAAGATGTAAAAAAAACGCCATTTTGAAAAACATTGGAGTGATAAAATAAAACTCCCTTAAATTAACACATTGCTAAAAGTTTTTTGAACAAAAAAAAAATAAGTGTTTATAATTCTTTATTGGAACGGCTTAAAATATAATTTATTTCAGAAACGGGTCCATCACACTATCCGGAAACACGAATTTGACATTTTTGAAGCTTTTACATTAAAATAGACAACTCAAATAATAGTTTTATGAAAAAAAAAATTCGGGTTTTTTCATTTTTCTGCAAAAAAATTCAGTTCAAACTGACGTAAATTGACCATTACATAAATCAAATACGACATTAAACGAAATAAAAATGCAAGGTGCAATCAACGTTGCCACATTGTGTGATATCTCCTGAGCTTAAATAATAATAAACATAAAAAAAACCATAGTCATAGTTTCTTAGAGGTTTTATTTATATTTCTTACTAATAAGTTGCATTAACCATTTGTATCTATACATTATAATATAAAAAAGGAAAAGTTGAATTAAGAACCACTAAAACTAAACAAAGCAAACTTCCTTAGGGAACAAAATATGTAATTAATCAACTTAATAATCCTATAAAAAACCATTTAATATTTTTGTCCAATTTGCAATGTTAAGTTATACATTCGTTGGATGGCATTTTTGCCATATATCTGCTTCTACATACCTATATTGGTCTCTATATTGTGGCAAATATTTTGAATGCATAACACCCATAGCTCTGAGATATTTTTTCAAGCCAGACCAATACCCTTCCACCTGGTTGGTACAGACCTCTGTAATGGGATCTTTGAAATATTTGGTATGGTTTACTGTACTGTTCGGTGGACGTAACCATAGTCTACTAATCCAGAATAAGCGCGTCAATTGCCTGTCCATATTTCACTATCGACCCTTACATGTTTTGTTATAATCGCAGCGGATCGATTTTTGACATATTGAATATATTCCGTTTTTTCAGTGTTATATTTTCTTTCAGAAATTACCGATTCATCAATCTGTACCAAATGATTCTCTCCGCCTAAATAGAATAAAAATTATAACAGACGATCCTCTTCTCAACCTTTGACACAGATCAATGAATAATATCAATTCTTATCAGTTTAATATCACTATCGCTCTGTTTTTCGATAATGACACATAAATAAAAAATGAATCAATAGTAAAGTAATTTTTTTCTGGGTCTCATAAAGAAAAAGATGATCTGATTTTAGAAACTTTTTCAACTTAAAAAAAAAAAACATAAAATCAATAATCTTAGTAAATTAAATGACAAATATTTTCCTGTATGAATTTCAGTAAATTTATTTATTCATAAGAATATTTAATGTTTTCCGCATCTAATTGAACATTTTAAAGAGGAACTAAACGGTTTTATGGAGAAAGTATATCGAACTTGTAAGTTTTAGTGTTTCCGTATAGTATGATGGAACCCGTCCACGTAATGCGTACTAGTCCTTGTATGTTAATACAATACAACAATGTTATAACAAATATGTTTTAGAAAATATTGGTGCCTTAATTTGGTTAATGCGAGTCTTATGGAAGTAAAAAAGTGTTAAAATATTATGTTTTTATGAATTACTGTCAGTAATAGAAAATGAATTGAAGCCAATAATAATATACATTTGTCGACTAAGTAGGTGATTTTTTGAGGAAAATCTGTGCGATCC
The DNA here is from genome assembly GCA_917834065.1 of Ceutorhynchus assimilis. NCBI lineage: Eukaryota > Metazoa > Arthropoda > Insecta > Coleoptera > Curculionidae > Ceutorhynchus > Ceutorhynchus assimilis. Next base: position 41,019,221 of record OU892280.1, on the reverse strand, counting down.
AACGATTTTTTTGTTTTAGTCTGTTCTATTTGATGTAAGCTTTTAAACAAATCAAATAGGAACGCAAAATTCTTGGGGCCGTGAAGTTTACTAGAGCCCATTTAAGTTATACCTACCTCAAATATATCTGCAAGTTGGGCTTCAATTGTTCCCTGGAGAGCCTCTGGTTTATTTTTTTAAAAATAAACATGACATTTTAATATTTCCCTTTTTTTCTTCTGAGATTATTTTCGGCATCTTCAATACGAAAGAAATTTGACAATGCCGAATTTCAAAAAATGTCATTAGATTTTGCAGGTACGCGAAATAGTTAGGTACCGTTTATAATATAGCGTTATTGAAAAATGCATTGAAAAATGTGTCAAATTTGATTTGCCAGATAGGCCAGAAAATTTTAATACCGCGGCACCTACGAAATTATGTAACCACACTTAAAACTGTCTGGAATTTGACATATACCGTCATTATCATACGAGGGTCAACCTGCCAAATTTCCAGTAGAAATATAACTAGTGCATAAAATATTTCCGGAAATTTTTGAAAATTTTGTCTGAAGCCAATTTTTTGACAAAATCATGAGTGCATAGAATGGTTTTGTTTAAAAAAATTGACTAAAGACCAAATTTTTAAAAATTTCCCTTAGGAAATATTTTATGCACGTGTTATATTTTGATAGGAAATTTCCCGAGTTTGAAGTTTATTTATTATAAGTTGTGGCGAATATTTTAATTATGATGATGTGTTCTGTGATGGTGATTGTTATTGATATTTCCCATTTAAATTGCCTTTGTCAAAAATATACACTTTGACAGATTTCTGACATCAATGCGTTTTAAATGGAAAAGCTGGTCTCAATGCCAAAAATGACAACCTAAAGGTGGGTTTCCGACAGACGCCGCGCGGCATTGTCGCATTGGAAATTGCACCCGGAAATATCCCGCTCACCAGGGATATTTCCACTTCTCAATTTTTGAAAATTACAAGGTAAATTTCCAGTTAAATATGCACAAGGGAAATTTCCATGGATAATTCTACGCCAATAATAAGTGAAAAGCAAATATACGGGATAATGAACTTTTGCCACAATGCACTTTTTGACAGGTCGTTGGAATGCCTAATTGAGTTTTACAAGTGTCACTTAAAGAAAATAAATTTTCCAAATGAAAATTTGGCTTGTTTTTCTCGTGAAATAGTCCAGCCGAATATCACTCAAGAAAAAATTATGTAGGCAAAATTATTCTCTTGGTTTTATTCAAGTTTGTTGCTTTTTGGTAATTTCGCTCATGAAATTTTTGACAAAACCACTCGCCTGACGACTCGTGGTTCTCGCCTGACGACTCGTGGTTTTGTCAAAAATGTCATTCGCGGAATTGCCAAGCAACAAACTTTCATACCAGTCGAAAATTTTGCCAACAAATTTTTTTCTCTTGTGGTATTATACAGGGTGGAATTTTTAAATGGAATAAAATTAGTATCTGAAAGCCAGTTTATTTTCTGGAAAAATTTAAAAAAACGGGTCCCTTTATTTTTAGTTTGGCAAATTTTTTCGGCCTTTTCATGGAATTTACCCCTCTCTTAGGGATAGAAACCACGCCTAACTTTTTTTTTCAAATGTAAAGATATGTATTGTGATAGCTCGTTGGAATGGGCATGAAAAAATGAATATGACCCATTATTTATCGGTGATCTAGTTATGTAATTATTTTTGACATTAACGCACTATTTTAGGGTTGAGAATCCGAGTATTAGGCATCAAATAGTGTGTTAACATCAGAAATAATTACATAACGTTACAAATGGGGCTTGTTTCGCATTAGGGTTCTACCAAGAAGAAATGCTGAAGATATTCAACAATTTTAACTGTAAAAAAATTGTGTGGAAAAAAATGTTTTAATTTTTTTCTCGCTTCCTAGATCACCCAAATGCAAAAATAAATAATCAGCCGTATGAATAAAAATAGAGCATTTGCTTCTAAGCAAAAGGTAGAAGTATAAGCAGAAGCTTCAAGTAAAAGGTAGAAGTAGAAGCATTTACCTCATAGCATATGAATAAAGAAGACCTTTTACTTGAGAGCATATGCTTCAAAAAAATGAAGTAAAGGATATTACCTGTTGTACCTACCTGTTGCTTGAATCTAAGGCTCGTAAAGTAAATCACCAGATCAATACCATCAATGGATTTTGACATTCCATAGGAAGTGGTTGTGAAAGAAAGCCAATCATGGAAGAACGCAAAGCTACGGCAAGCGGACAACGCATCATTGTGGTACACAGTCACACATATAATTTGAAGCTAACGGAAGGAGTCGGTCTGGGAATAATTGGACCAAACTTTAAAGTTTAAGCTCTCATTAGCAATGGGTAAAACGTCCAAAAAATTTCAAATTGAGGTTCTGACCATAAACATCTGTGCCCAAGATTGTCTTAAAAGAGACCTTTTAAGAGAGCACATTTACATACTCTCCGAGAATCAAATGCAATTTTCAGCTAGTTTGGGAGGGTAAAAATATCCTTGAACAACTGGCTGGTAGGAATAAAGTAAAGAGGGCAACAGGTGGACCGTCTCACGAAGCAAGGCGCTTTAACAGCTTTTTAAGGCCCAGAGCCTTTTTGTGTACTAATAAAAAGCCATGTCATATCTCCAAAAAAAATCAACACATGAAGAAGTTTCATATCTGAGATCTGAACAACTTCTTGATGTGAACAGAAGAGACCTTAGAAGAGTCGTTGGTCGACTGCTCACTGGGCATTGCCTGGTGAAATCACCTAAAAGCAATAGGCAAATCAGACAACGATTACTGCAGATCTTGCGAACAAGCAATGAAAACTCCAGAAAACTTAATCTGTGAATGCCCTGGTCACTTCTGCAAAAGGCTGAAATACCTCGCTTATCTCAAAGATGAGCACTCTACCATCCAAGGAGCTGGCCTCTTTTGGGAAAAGCCTGCAAATCTTAGAAACTTGTGCGGCTGGAACAAGCTGTAACGACTCTTAATGCAATCTATAATTATTACAAAAAAAAAAAAAATAAAACGGGAAATAAGAATATTCAAAAATAATTTACCAAAATAGTAAACGTACATTTGCTCTGGAGCAGATGCATTTTGCAAAGAGTAAATGCTCCCAATTTGAAGCAAATACTCCCTTTTATTCTTGAGAAAAAGAGTATTTGCTTTTTCCTGGAGCATTTGCTTCCGACTTTTAAGTATAAGATTTTGCTTGAACTTTTATTCATACTGAATGGAGCATTCGCTCCAGATTTTGCGAGAAAAAGCATATGCTCTTTTTTATTCATAGGGTAGAATGAGTCATTTTCCTTTTTTTATGCCCATTCCAGCGAGCTATCGCAATACATATCTTTACATTTACATTTGAAAAAAAAAAAGTTGGGGGTGGTTTCTACCTTTAAGAGAGGGGTAAATTCCATGAAAAGGCCGAAAAAATGTGCCAAACTAAAAATAAAGGGACCCGTTTTTTTTATTTTTCCAGAAAATAAATAGGCTTTCTGATACTGAATTTATTCCATTTAAAAATTCCACCCTGTATATGACAAAACCCTTAGGGCGAGTTCTCATGAGCGTAAGTTGACATTTCTGGCGTAATCACGTGATAATATGGTGTAATTTGATTGGTAAAATCTCCAGCATGGCGAATATTTTACCAAGAAAATCCAACCATTTTATCGCGTGATTACGCCAGAAATGTCAACTTACGCTCATGAGAATTCGCCCTAAGGTCATCTCAAAAAATCCGCAATAATTTCCAAAATCCTTTGGCATATACATTATTTGATATATTATCTACAATCTCTACAATTAGCTTTTTTTAATTTGTCGTGGTTATCAATAAAATATGCTTTTCACGGATCCAAGCTTGATAAACATGCAAATATGCAACCACCAACACATTTAGTTGTTTTGGTGGTTGCGAACATGATTTTTGAATTTAAAAAAAAGGCTGAATATCGAAAAACCAAAATAAGGAATTGTAGATAATCGATCAAATAATGTTTAGGCCTTTGAGCCAATTCTTATGTGCCGTTTTTTTAAAGACCTCAAAACAAGTTTCGAAAAATCAACGAATCAGAGCACTGCATTCTTATCGTTGTTGCGGCCTTAATAGTATTTTTTGGACCACTTTAAGTAAGCACTAAGGCTGAAGACACAAAGACAAATACAAGGTACAAGTGATAGATACAAAATACCAAAAAATCGAAATTTTTTAAAATCTGTTTTTTTATTAAAGATAAAAGTCAAAATGACATTATGTTGGCAATACAATGTAAAATTGTCAATGCTTTCAAAATTTTTATGTAGAAAAGGCTTATGTTGCCATTATAGTTACTAAATTTTTGACATGGGGTTTTATCTTTAAAAAAAAAACAGACTTTATCTTCACGTGGCAAGTAAATAGTATCCTGTATCTATTTATTCTGGGTTATAGCATTGATACACGTGTTATTATATTTTTGTCTCTTGTCACTTGTACCTTGTATTTGTTATTGTGTCTTCGGTCTAATTGAATAAAGAAAGTTTTTAAAATTGATGGTGAATCAGTGTTGCCAATACAATATTACGAAATTATACATGGGTTAACTCGAAAGGTTCCGATTCGGTCCGACCTCGCCGCAAACATCTATTGGCGATGAGCGAGGGGGGAGGAGGTTTTTCTTTGTATTGTAAAAGTAGTTACAAAATACCATAGGAAATTAATAAATTTTGTCAATTTTGATGTTTATTCTTTGTGAGAAAATTAAAATATTGAAAAAATGACGGATGACCAATGACTGGCTAGTGGCTGACATGACCCATGTTATAAATGAAAATGATAAAACAGGGAGTAGGGAGATTGGAGTTTGGTTATGGAGTAATTACAGAAATCTACTAACAGTTCACCCGCATTTTTCTGTCTTGTCACACAAAGGACCCCCCACATTTCTTATGGAAAAGTGATCTATGTGGAATTTTGCTGAATTTTTGATATTGTGTCTAGGGAGTCGTCCCTAACAAAAGTGATCATTGCGCTAATGTTCAATACCCAACAGTTTTCAAGATATCAATTAAAAACTTTTTTAATAATACTCTTCAGTATGACGTCACTCACAGCAACGAAAATTATTACTAAACTTTCCACTTTTGACTTTGACTTTACTCTTCTCCTTTTAACATTAAGAAAAAAAAAAGATAGCGATAGCGATTAGTGACAAATAGGTAGGTATGTAAACAACACCTAGCTCCTGCCGCAATCGTCAACTTCATGTCATGATGTCTGTCATATAGCGATTTCATTTTTACCTGTTGTTGTTTTTTTTTATTTCCTAAATGTTAAAAGGAGAAGAGTATAAGTATAGGGAGTCAAAGTCAAAAGTGAAAAGGATAGTTCTAATTTTCCGTGCTGTGAGCATACTGGTGACGTCATACTGAAGAGTATCAAATTAAAAAAGTTTTTAATTGATATCTTAAAAACTGTTGGGTATTGAACATTAGCGCAATGATCACTTTTGTTAAGGACGACTCCCTATACACAATATCAAAAATTCAGCAAAACTCCACATAGATCACTTTTCCATAAGAAATGTGCGGGGTCCTTTCAAACTATACAAACTGGAAAAAAATAAAAATATGCGAGACATGAAATTGGAGAGAAAAATATCCGAAACTATCCGATCTATTTTAAAAATCACACTGGCTAAACGACCGCTGGCGGTGCTTGTATTTGTGAAAAAGAAAACCGTCTTCCGGCGGCATGGTTTTCGTACATATAAGAAAGCCGCCGAAAATCTAACCTGATTTGTTAATCAGGGCGGCATGCTATCAGTGTATTGATAAACGCCGCCGGACGACGGTCTAATGTATTTAAAAGATTGAATGCCGATGGTATGTGCCAGCTATCTTCCACACCCGATGACAGTATTTGATCGACCTTTCGGCCTACCTCTTTTCTTCATGGCAATTGGCATTTTTATTTCACCTACATTTGAATCTTTAGTGCTTGTCAAACATACATCAAATATTTCAATTTCACAGTTTGTAAAAACATTTGGATCTGGATTGTATGTAATTGGTATATCATCTTCTGTAATGGTAATTTCATCGTTTCCCCTCTTCTGGAATGTGATTTTCATCATCATCCTGAGCCACTGTGTCTAAAACTTGATTTTCATCATCCTGAGCCACTGTTTCTAAAATTTGATTTTCATATTCTTGCGGCATGCCATCTCTCTTCCAAAAGAATACAAATTCTCGTTTCGAATAATTAGGTCTAAATAACTTTCGAACACGTCTCCCAGCTTCATTATCACATAGTTGTAATAACAACAAAGCTATCCTAGCTATTTATACACTCGATCACAATTAACCCAGGAAAAGTAAAAACAAATAACAGCCCGATAATTAACTATTGTATATTAAATAAGTGAAAATTCAAATAAAAATGGAAGAAATAAGGTTATAGATGCTAATTTTTTCGGCGGTATTCAATACTTTAAGAACAGTAGACCGTTCTCCGGCGGCATTTATCAATACACTAATAGCATGCCGCCCTTATTAACAAATTAGTTTAGATTTTTGGCGGTTTTCTCATATGTACGAAAACCATGCCGCCGGAAGACGGTTTTCTTTTTCACAGATACAAGGACCGCCGGCGGTCGGTTAGCCAGTGTGTTTAAAAATCCACCAGCCCATCAAATAGTCCGGCAATTGACCTTTTGTTTGGACGCCATATTGCGGTGCGCGAACATAGTTGCCAAAACAAGAAAACCAAAAACTACTAGTGGGCTGTCAACTAGATATTTTATTATTTCTATTCTGCCCAAAACAAGCTAAAATTGATGGCTTTTCTTTCCAAAAATATTCGTAATAGGCGGCAAATTTAAATTTTAAATGTAATTTATTCACTAACTTTGGATTTTCAAGTTGACAGAACGCTAGTAACTTTTTTTTCTACTGTTGGCAGCTATGTTCGCGCACCGCAATATGGCGTCCAAACAAAAGGTCAATTGGCAACACTGTGGTGAATTTTGAATTTTGTACTTACGTCGTTATAATGGTTCATTTACATTCACTTCAAAGTCCGATTTGTCTTGAAATTCACTTCAAAGTGCACTTCAAATTTGGGCGAGCTGCTTGCCGAGGGCAAGCAGAAAGGACCCCGCACATTTCTTATGGAAAAGTGATCTATGTGGAATTTTGCTGAATTTTTGATATTGTGTATAGCGAGTCGTCCTTAACAAAAGTGATCATTGCGCTAATGTTCAATACCCAACAGTTTTCAAGATATCAATTAAAAACTTTTTTAATAATACTCTTCAGTATGACGTCACTCACAGCAACGAAAATTATTACTATCCTTTCCACTTTTGACTTACTCTTCTCCTTTTAACATTAAGAAAAAAAAAAGATAGCGATAGCGATAGCGATAGCGATAGCGATTAGTGACAAATAGGTAGGTATGCAAACAACACCTAGCTCCTGCCGCAATCGTCAACTTCATGTCATGATGTCTGTCATATAGCGATTTCATTTGTACCTGTTGTTGTTTTTTTTTATTTCCTAAATGTTAAAAGGAGAAGAGTATAAGTATAGGTAGTCAAAGTTAAAAGTGAAAAGGATAGTTTTAATTTTCAGTGCTGTGAGCATACTGGTGACGTCATACTGAAGAGTATCAAATTAAAAAAGTTTTTAATTGATATCTTGAAAACTGTTGGGTATTGAACATTAGCGCAATGATCACTTTTGTTAAGGACGACTCCCTATACAAAATATCAAAAATTCAGCAAAATTCCACATAGATCACTTTTCCATAAGAAATGTGCGGGGCAATGAACTATAGCTAAAAACTGGAATGCGCTCACATTGCCATATCTGCCAGAAAAATGAAGCCATGAAAGACAGATGCCACAAGGGGGAATGTTGTTTTTTTCTGTTGCTCGCTGACATATGACGTTTTCGAAAGTTTTGTCATATTTCCCTTCACAGGTTTCATCAATTTGAATACGTTTTGGAAGCAATTTTCGCCATTTAACATAATGAGTGCGACAAAAACAGGTATCCCCTCCGCAGCAGCCGCACTAGGCTTCACGTTCGTCCTTAAGTGTTAGCATTCCAGTTTTTGGTTATAGTTCATTGGTGCGGGGTCCTTTGTGAAATGTCAAAATGTCAAATTTTTAGATTATCCATCCGCTTCTCATAAAATTCTGACGTTTTGACTTGACGTTTATGTTCTGCAATGTAAATGATAAAATATCAAACGTCAAATTCAACTTGAAGTTAGGAGTGAATGTAAATGCTCCTTATTTCTCAAATAAAACACTGTGTGATAGAAAAACCGCATCACCCCATAGAAGTATAAAGATTTGATAACCAAATTCTGTAGATATGCTTGGGCTTGGACTGAAAAGTGAAATTTAATTTAATAAAAAATATACGAATTAAGTAACATTTAATCAATAATTGTTATTTTTCACGCCATTACCAGATGTAGAAAATTTGTTAAAAAATATACACTTTTAATCGTTTTTTTTGTCACATAGTATAAAATCTCAGTTGGGTCAACCTTTCTATTTCATAACATACAAATTCCGCTTAGAAATTAGTGCTAAGCATAGAAATAAGAAGAAAATGAACATAAAACGTAAAAAAATAATACTTATAGAGTTAATAACATCACTTTTGTACCAAAGTGTTACTTGTACTTCCGTACATGAATCTCACTGGGCGAATACCGACAGAAGCTGCACCTACGTTGGAGTTTTTCCAAAACTGATTCCACTTATTGACACAACTGATCGATGCGTCGGTGTTGTTCGGCAATGTTAGCCTAAAGCTATAATAGAGTAACGACGCAACTACCATCTACCACTCAAATTTGGTAGTACAATTGCGGCAACTTTTTACCAAATGAAATAGAGTTTTCTTTTTTTGCAGTTACTTCGGTATTCTTCTGGAACAGCGATATGTAAAAAGCTAGACGCTTCTGAAAGGTGGACATATAGACGAATGTTAAAAATCTCTTGGACGAACAAAGTGCGCAATGAAGGTTTTTCCCAAATGATAACTTCGGAACGCATCATCGTATGTAGGTACAGGCTGTGCCACTAAGGTCCGCCAGGTACGATTTTATGGAAACCGGAAACCATTGGAAACCATAGACCTTACGGCTTCGGGATTTTTTTTTCTCCACTAAATCGGCCAAGAGAAATTGATGGAAATTATGTTCAAGTTTCTAAGATGACCGCTAGGGGGCGCAATTACGATGATATAAATAAAAATTCGAATTTTTTCAAGAAATCGCTATGTTAACATACTGTTTCAACAACAGAAATCAAAACTTCAAACTCGCCAGTTTGATCATTAGGCTTTTTTTCGCATCTTCACTAATAAGGGTGGGGGAAGCTGGTGAAAAAATAGTTTTAAAAATTGCTGTATCTTCCATATCCCTTATCCAAACTAATTCAATTTGGGTTTATTTGGAAGACTATTTCACTAGAGTGTATTACACCGGCAATAAATTCGGTATTCAGCTGACAATATTGCTACCTGGACAATAAATACCAACAACATGGTATTTCAGGGACCATTTTTTGACATTGTCAAACTCATATTTTTTATGGCATGTAATATTGACAGATGTGTTGAAGAGGGCGCTTCTGTACTTGGAGCTCTTCAAATTTTGGCGCGTGAATAATCGATTGTAATTTTAACCTCAAAAGTTAAGTTTGACGTGTGGTTTCAGGACAAGCTAACGCTGACACTTTTTAAAATATTCTCTAAGGGCCACTGAACGTTTTGGGAGATATTTTAACTTATTCACTGACCATTGTTCATATTTAGTGATCTTTCCTTCGACTCAGTTTAAACGGTTTAAAACTATTGACATTTACCGCCAAAATTTAAAGCACTCCAAGTTCACTCGCGCCCTCTACAAGATTTTGGGAAACTTAACTGGATATTTGCTGCCATTGGAAGTTTTTATTCATATTTTTGCATTCTATTTATTTTCAAAATCTTACGTGAATTAGTCATGACGAATACCACTCGAGAAAAAATTGTGTAGACAAAATTGTTCCCAAGGTTTTATTCAAGTTTGTTGCTTTTCGGCAATGGGGCCGTCCCGCTAAATTGAAATGAATGTTTCTAATGTAAGACAAGTACTTTTAGTACACTAACATGCCGATTGATATGATTATTAGAATGATGCATTGAAACATAAAATTTTTATCAAAGATTGAATTTTTGCCATTATTTGAAATTGATGTTTTCGCGCCCTTATGACGTATTGTCTATGGCAGCAAATATCCAGTTAGGTTCCCCGAAATTTTGTAGAGGGCGCGAGTGAACTTGGAGTGCTTTGAATTTTGGCGCTATATGTCAATAGTTTTAAACCGTTTTAATGAGTAAAAGGGAAGATGACTACATATAAACAATGAACAGTGAATAAGTTAAAATATGTTCCAAAATGTTCAGTAGTCCTTAAAGAATATTTCCAAAAATGTCCAGCGTCAGCTTGTCTTGAAACCACACATCAAACTTGACTTTTGAGGTTAAAATTACATTCGATTATTCACGCGCCAAAATTTAAAGAGCTCCAAGTACAGAAGCGCCCTCTTCAACTCAACTGTCAATATTAAAGTCTGTTTTTTTTTTTAAATAAAACCCCATGTCAAACATTTAGTAACTATGTTGGCAACACAAGCCTTTTCTACATAAATATTTTGAAAACATTGACAATTTTACATTGTATTGCCAACATAATGTCATTTGGACTTTTATCTTTAATAAAAAAACAGATTTTACATGCCATAGGAGACAAACAAAAATAATCATAACGACCTAAACCCTGAAAAATAGGCAACCAGATATACACTTTTCATTTTTTTTTTCGAAAAATCCACACAGAATTGACAGATTTCAATGTCATTAAGGCCCCCTTAATTGGTTGATTTCTAGTTCTGACAACAGATTGTTATGGCGCTTCCGATTGGTAGATCTAGTGCAGAACTAGTGCAATTTTTTCTATCTCTGTCGTTTTCTTCTACAGGTCGATTAAAAGGATGCAAATACACTCAATGCGCACTGAATCTCCAATCGGAAACGCCATTAGACTATAATACTATTGGTTAGAGACATGTGACGTCCGTTACGCGCGCGTTTTGAATAGAGTCGTTTCATCGGCAAATTCAATATTTTTTTTCTAATTGAATAACGATTGGTCGATCAAAATATTGTTACATACATTTTATATTGTATTCAGGCATTCCGAAAATCCAAGAAAAAATGAAGGCGGCACGGCCCCATTTCGCTCATGACATTTTTGATAAAATCATAGAATAAGGTTTAAATGGGGATATAGAATGGTAACTCGCATGTTAAAAAAAAAGTTTATATATGTGGCGCCTCTATAGGCTTGGGTCAAAGTAAAATGATTTTGGCGGGATATTTGAATTTGAAACTTTCTTTGTGGATGATCTTTCTAGGCCTTGATCAGATTTAACATTAGTTATTATATTTATCCCTCATTATTAGAAATAAATATAATATGTAATAACCAAGACGATCTTAGTCAACGCCAAAAACGTTTTTTGGATAAGATAAAGTCTGTTTTTTTTTTTTTAAAGAAAATTCCCCAAGTCAAAAATTTAGTAACTATGTTGGCAACACAAGCCTTTTCTACATAAAAAATTTGAAGGCATTAACAATTTTACATTGTATTGCCAACATAATGTCATTTTGACTTTTATCTTTAAAAAAAAAAACACACTTTAGGAAAATGAAACTCGTGTCTGTCAATCGTTGGACTTATAATATTTTTATTTAGGCTTGGGGCACATTAAAAGCGGCCAGGATCGTTCAATACAAGTTCGCGTACCATGGATAAAATCACTCGCCTGGCAGCTCGTGATTTTGTCAAAAATGTCATTCGCGAAATTGCCAAGCAACAAACTTTCATATCTTTCAAAAATTTTGCCGACAAATTTTTTTCTCTTGGGATATTATATAGGTATGAGAATTTCATTGTTATTGAGAACACCACTTCGTTCGGGGTCGATAGTTCCCACCGCGACTTCTAGAGGGCGCGATTGGGATATCGGAAACCGTAAGAGATACGGTGTCGATTAAATTATGGCAAAGTTGCGCAATTTTATGACTAATAGAATTCCGTTTTGAAATTACAAAGATTCCGGAGATATTCGGAAAAAACCGAAATTTTGTAAAATCGTTTTTATGTTTTTCTGGGCTTATTTGAAGAGACTTTTTAAAATAAATGTCACTTCATCATTGTCATTTTTTCCCCTTTAGAAGATGGTGCTATTGGTGCTAGGTTTTTTTTTTTTTTTTTATTTGTCAAACACATTGTGTTTATTACATTACAATCTAGTCAGTAAGACTAATTAGCAATTTTGTTTTAACCTAATTTACTACAAAAGTTTACAATTCTTGAGGTTCACTCAACAGTTTTCCCCACTTTGCTTAAACTGTAAATCACAATTTTGATGTGTTTATAGCACTGTTTTGTTGTGTTTTTCAATTTCAGTTCACTTGCTCGAACGGCTTACGGCTTCACCCTTCTCAGTCTTCTAACTAGCTCAGTATTGTCTAGGAGCTCAATCACTTCCTGGAAGTGATTGGTGCTAGGTGCTACTAAATTTAAAATTCGACGTTTCGTCTTCAGGCGGCCATCATCAACTTACTTTTTTTAAATACGGACCTGGATTTTTTATTTGCGATTTTGTCATCTTTGGGCATCCTAAAACCGATACTGTTTATAACTTTTCAATAACACAGTAAAAAAAGCAGGTCCGTATTCAAAGAAAAAATAAATTGATGATGATTCCAGAGGAACGAAACGTTGGATTTTGAATTTAATACCGCCATCTTGTAGAGAAGAAAAAGTGACAACGTCAATGTGAAATTAGTTTTTCAAAATCTGTGTAATGCTAGTTTTACACTGACAATTTAAATTGAGCAATTTGTTTGTCAATTTATTTGCCAATTCATGTTGGCTCAACAATGGCTCAACTTCGCTTTACACCGGATCAGCTTGTTGACAACACAAACGACAATAAACAATTTTACCAACTTAACCAGAATTTCAAGGTTATGTATTTTCATTTATGGCTCACCCATAAATTATTTGAAGATGTTTAATAATAAAACTAGAAGAAACTGAAGGTAGAAGAATAAACTGAACATCAACAAGTAAATAATAAATAAAAATAAATATCCTCACCTAGCTTTAATATTTCTAAAGAGTCATTTCTAGGTTGAAATCCTGAATTGACACAAAAATTGACGGAAAATAGAACATGCGCTAATCCGTCAATAAATTGAGCGAGAGCTTGGACAAGTTAAATTGCCGCCAATTTGGCGTTTTACATTATCAATATTTCTTGACAAGCGACTTGATCAATAAATTGACCAATAAATTGTCAGTGTAAAACCGTCTTAAATGAAATCAGGAAAAAAATTGAAAAATACGAGAAATTCATGTTTTTTTCGTATAGTTTTTTTTCCTGATTTTATTGAAAAAGATTTTGAAAAACTAATTGCACATTGACGCTGTCACTTGTTCTTCTCTATAAGATGGCGGTATTAAATTCAAAATCCAACGTTTCGTTCTTCTGGAATCATCATCAATTTATTTTTAAATACGGACCTGCTTTTTTAACTGTGTTATTGAAAAGTTATAAACAGTATCGGTTTTAGGATGCCCAAAGATGACAAAATCGCAAATAAAAAATCCAGGTCCGTTGGTGATGAAGTGACATTTATTTTAAAATGTCTCTTCAAGTAAGCCCAGGAAAAAATAAAAACGATTTTACAAAATGTCGGTTTTTTCCGAGTATCTCTGGAAGTATTCGGAATCTTTGTAATTTCAAAACGGAATTCTATTGGTCATAAAATTGCGCAACTTTGCGATAATTTAACCGACCCCGTATCTCTTACGGTTTCCGAGATCCCGATGATGAGGCTAGAATTTGGGCCACCCTGTACACGCTAGAGATTAAAATAATATCACTTTTGAAATATACAAGGTGTCCCACGACGTATTTCACAGGTAATAACTTCGGAACGCGTCATCCAATATAATTGAAATTTTGAGGATCTGGGTAACTTTTTGTGCCGCTTCTACTATTGTCATCCAATGTCATCACTTTCGCTCCAATTTCGGTCAAGTGACGTCAACTTTCGATTCGTAAATGTAACTCATGGTATATTATGGCATATTTTGTTAAGACGGTTTTACACTGACAATTTATTGGTCAATTTATTGATCAAGTCGCTTGTCAAGAAATATTGATAATGTAAAACGCCAAATTGGCGGCAATTTAACTTGTCCAAGTTCTCGCTCAATTGATTGACGGATTAGCGCATGTTCTATTTTTCCGTCAATTTTTGTGTCAATTCAGGATTTCAACCTAGAAATGACTCTTTAAAAATATTAAAGCTAGGTGAGGATATTTATTTTTATTTATCATTTACTTGTTGATGTTCAGTTTATTCTTCTACCTTCAGTTCCTTCTAGTTTTATTATTAAACATCTTCAAATATATTTCTGGGTGAGCCATAAATAAAAATACATAACCTTGAAATTCTGGTTAAGTTGGTAGAATTGTTTATTGTCGTTTGTGTTGTCAACAAGCTGATCCGCTGTAAAGCGAAGTTGAGCCATTGTTGAGCCAACATAAATTGGCAAATAAATTGACGAACAAATTGATCAATTTAAATTGTCAGTGTAAAACTAGCATTAGAAAATTAAATTACATAATCGACAATGTCATATTTGACATTTGTTAAGGCTTTTGTAAAAGAAAATGATAAAAAATTATAGAACAGGGTGTCCCACTAAGGTCGACGAGGTACGATATTATGGAAACCATAGACCTTACGTAACTTGAAAACGAATGCGCAGATATCGAATTACGGTTTGCGCCTAAATGTAGATATTTTTTTGCTCTTTAAGCACAGCAATAAAAAAATATCATGGCATTTGGATTTTTCAAGAAAATTAGAAATAGTGTCGGCATGCACTGCCATATTGAATCACGTAATTTGGATTGCCTAATAAAATAACATAAACATAATCTATCACAATATTCACAAATTTGTACCCACCCTTTTCAGAATCGAAAACTAAATGAAGGTTTCTATCATGTATCATAGATGGCGTCATATACGGAATGGTATTACAGTGCAAATGGTATTACAACAGAGAGCTCCCGCCGTCATTTTGTGTCCTACCTCTTGCTACTTTTAAATATGAATATACAGCGCGGCCGTGAAGTAAGGAATAAATTCAATAAATATTCTTCTAAGCAATTTTTTTGAAGATTCTCGAACACGTCGATGTTATTTTTTGTCGAGCATTTTTTAGAATAAACTTATTATACAGGGTGGTCGTTTAAAGTTCGAAAACGTTTCAGCGGTTAAAACGGTTCACGCGGGAAGCATAAACTTGGTAATAGTATATTATGCAATTACCATGTTTATGCTTTCCGTTAAACCGTTTTAACAGAAAACGCTTGTATAAACACCCCATTAACCGTTTTATCTCGTTTTACCGTTTTGATTTAAAACGTGTTTCAACCAATTTGAAAACGGTTTAAATACTGCGTAAACATCTCAAACCGTTTTGAGGAAGTGCCAGCACTGCTTGTTATGACATTAAAAAACTGTTTCGGGGAAAGCCCCATAGAAGTATAAACACAGGATGAAACGTTTCAAGTTCAAAACGTTTTAGCGGTTGAAACGGTTGAACGGAAGCATAAACTTGGTAAATGATCCTGTTATGATAGCCATTAATACACGAGCATGTGTATTAATGGCCATTACATGAGAGTTGTATGTATACACTATTTTTTCTACTTCCATTATAAACGAAATACATATTTATTTTAAGAATAGAAAACTTCTCAACTGGTGACAATTGTCGACAACTATTGACAATTTCGAAAAAATAGACGTTATTTGGGCATAAACTTCGTACCCAATTTATTAATTTTTGTTTTTTTCTTTTGGTAAATACTAATAGAAATAATCCAAAAGAAGTCTCTTATTTTCATAAAAACATTGTTCATGTTCAAAATAACTCGATTCCAGTGGCTAAAAAATCTGTATCATAATGAAAATCTGTGTCATAATGAAGTTCATTATGAAACAAATTTTAATCGTTTAATAGCGTATCATGAAACGAGAGTAGAAAAAAATTATTGAATGTAAAGAACGTTTAGGCTTGTAACTACCTTTAAGATAATAATGATTTAGAGTAGAGATAATGGGTTCAGGACTTTGGAAATAAAACTCCCTTTTTTCAAAAAATTATGCCGACGTTTCGATATATACAGAGGAAAAATTAAAAAAGAATCTAGACTAATGTGTGTCCCTTTGTGTTTTGGAATGTTTCCTACAGTGGTATTTGACGTCAAACGCCCTTGCTGGTAAAAAATAGGTATGTAATTCCTTTCAGATTGATTAATTAATAAATACTGATTACTGCCCAGTTTGTGTTTTTTTTGTATGTGTTTTTTTACAATTTTTTTTTTATTACGTTTTTTACTAATTTTGTACTATTTTATTCGCATTTCTTACGCCATGTATATCCGGAAAAAATGTGTTATTCGGTTTAGAATTTTTCTCGTTCGTGTCTTGCCAAACATTTTAAGATCATTTTTTGTTTGTAGCCTGTGAAGAAGACCAAATATATGGTCGAAACGTTGGCATAATTTTTTGAAAAAAGGGAGTTTTATTTCCAAAGTCCTGAACCCATTATCTCTACTCTATCTCAAACACTAAGGACGTTATCTATAAAGATAATAATGATTTTAAAACACCATATAATAATTTAAAAAGAAAATATGGCGCATTATTGATAGAGGCCAGATCAGAGGCCGAAACAGAGTCAGAGGGGAAATGGAAGGCACATGGAAGGAAACTGTTTTTATCTGACAATAATTCAAATAGCATGTGGGATGGTATCGTACTTTTCCAGATAAACTCAAGGTAGCGCTGATAATACCCTTGTTGGACCTTAGATTGTTGAAAAAAGACAAGCCCTAATTGTATAAACATTACAAACCTATACCTTTGCTACCATCATTTTGAAAATTGTTTGAGTTGGTCATGTGTAAACAATTGGTGGACTTTCTAAAGGAATGTGATATCCTGAATACAAAGCAGCATGAATATATGCCAGGCAAATCGACACAAAGTGCAATCTTCCTGTTCACGATAAAAATCTGAGCTCAATGGAGGAAGGTAATCGTGCCATTGGCATTTGTTTGGATTTGTCTTAAGCATATGATTGTGTTAATCCGGACTAACTTTTGGCAAGGCTACAAAGGTACGCTGTCAGGAGAAATCCACCGAATCTCTTCAAATCATATGTCACAGGTAGAATTCAGAGAGTGAAGGTTATAAAAAACGAACAACATATTTTTCAAATCCGAACGAAAATAAAATTGGAATTGCTCAAGGTAGTATAGCTGGACCCATTTTGTTTGTAGTATTTTTAAATGACCTGTTTTCCATAACATATCACCCATACTATGCAGATGATACCAATCTAATTACTGGCCCCAAAAATATGCTAGAACTCACATCAGAAGGATGATTTTTGTTTGGTAAGGCTAAGAGCTGGTTTCCTGAAAATAAATTGTTGTTGAATAAAAATAAAATGAACATCTAGTTTCTCAGAACAAAGCAATGCAATATTGATAAGCCACTAAAAGTGAATATTGGAGAAACTGACAAGTTGGTCACAGACACACAACACGAGTTTTTGGACTGGACCATATATATACGGCATTCAATGCAAAAGCGTTAATTTTAAAATTGCTAAATTATCAAGATGAGGAAATTTTACAACTCAGTTTACTTCAAAACCGCAAAAAAGGAAAGACGTTTCACCGACGTTTAAAAGAAGGAAATTGGAAGGATTTTGTACATTTGTGGATAACTAATAACTAGATATTAGATGAACAAGTTGTTCGTCTTCAGTACTAGAAAAAATATCCAGTTTTTTCTTTTGAATCGTAAAACACTACAGCATGTGTTTGATTATCTGAAATTCGCCGCGAAATTGCCGCCTGTTTGCTTCTCGAGCAGTCAGTCGTTGTCGAAAGGCGAATGCAGTTAGTAGCAGCCACTAAAAAGTCGTAGGAAAACAGTCACAATCTAAAAGCGTTGCTGATGTCTTTGCGAATCGGTCGCCGCTACTGGATCGTAAACTCCGACGACCGGCGACCGTGGAGGAAAACGCAGCTTTAAGCTATGCCCTACAAGAATCTCTACCTCTCATTCCAAACATTAAACGCATAGGTAGTTCTCTTCTGCAACACAAACATCAAATTTAACAAATAGTCACTGCAGCTACCCTAAAAAGAACCCCATATCTTAGGTGAGACTGAGAGGGCAAAATAGACCATCTCACTAGCAGATGTCTAGTTCCTTTGCTATCTTAAAGCATAACAGCCAGTGGAAAATTTTGCAGTGAGTTTTTCAAAGTTAGGGCCTTATTAACATGAATACCCAGAAATCTAACATTTTCCAGATTGGTAATGGTAATAGTTATTGAACCCAACTGCATGCCATTTATATGTCAATAGATTTGTTTTCCAATATCAAAGGTGAACAAACTATGTACTATCAAACCAGTTTCTAATCTTCATTGAATCCGTACTCACCTAGCTGATTCAAAGATATCAAATCAGTCCAGTGCCAAAGAATGACAGTTTCGTCCACAAAGTGTGTAAATTTCTCACTAATACTAATACCAATACAATACAATACACAGGGTAGGCAAATCATTAAGAGGAACAAAATAATGAGCATTTCAAATCTATATACAGGGTAGGCAAATCATAAGGAGGAACAAAATAATGAGCATTTCAAATCTTGTTGCCAAGTATTTCAGCAACAATTATTTTTTCTTTGTCACACACACATTAAGTTTTTGAGTTATCATAGTTACCTGCCCAATGACGACTAATGAAACACACATCCTTTCGAAAGTGAAATGTTTCCTGGAATTCTTCCATGATACTGTTATAATCGTACAGATGCAATATGAGATACGGATAAACCATGTAAGTTATTGGTTGGCAACAATTTTCAAAATTTTCATCCTATATTTGAAAAAAAAAAAAAATATTACTCGACATATTTTTACATAGCGGGTTATTCGAAAAAAAATTCAACACTTATATGGCAAGACGATTATTCAGAAAAAGATTTCTTTTTTTTTTAGATTTAATTCAGCTTTAACTGTGAAAGATATATAGCCGGGAATGTGTATAGGTTTAAATCTTTATCATAGTGGAAAACACCTTAATTTATACATCTTCCTATATAACAAAAAAGTTTTCAATGAATAACAAGTGAATTAAGTACATTTGGCAGTGATGGAATTTTTGTATGGTGTACTGGTAAATCTATATGATGTGTTGGATGGCTGTTACAATATGCATATACAGATAATAATTATTAAAAGATGTGAGTGCCATCACTGCCATCTAGTATCAGTACAGATAATAAATACTTCTCAGGATATAAAAATACACTACAATTAGTTGGCACACAGTGCCAAAGTAGAATAAAATACATAAAAATAGGTTTTTTTTTTTTTTTGATACTGCAGCCTCTGGTTGACAGATTGTTTAAATCTACCCACATTTTCAATTGCTTTTATGTTTTTAGGCAACATTCTATAAGCCTTAATGCCCATAAAGTAAGAGCGCCTCTCAAAAAATGTCGAGCTATGAAGGGGAATACTCAAGCAAGTCACCCCTATTTATATTCGCCACGGATGAAAAGTACAGTGATGGAACAGTTAAAACTCCCAACTCATCAAGAAATCGTCCACAAAAGGCTCTACTGGACTGTAGTCCTAGGATTCATCTCAGGATCCATTTCTGAAGCCTGAAAATGAGCGGTGCTCCTTTTGATGTTCTCCAAAAGCATATTCCGTAACTAATAATTGATTGGATTTGACCAAAGTGAAATAGACGGACCGACTCAGGTGAGACGACCACCCTCAATGGTCTCAGAGACCACACAACCTACTCAACCTTAACTGAAGCGAATCAATATGGACTCCCTATTCAGATTAGGGTCAATATGAAGCGCCAGAAATTTTATGTGATCAGTGAGGGGATAGTCCTCTCATTCATTCGAACAAGATGAGACTCTAAGTTATTTTGAGTCTTGGAAAAAATGGGTCACTGTCACTTCGTCGTAAATCAATTCGGCGTATATGTCAATTCGTCGTATACGTCAATTCGTCGTAAAGTCAATACGTCGTGACGTTATTTCGTCGTATACGTCAAGTCGCCGTACACGTCAATTCGTCGTATACGTCAATTCGTCGTAACATTATTTCGTCGTATACGTCAAGTCACAAATTCGATAACTGCCTTTGTTTCCAAATAGAATTTTCTAGAACTTACTCGGAAATTGACTATCACAGTCAAAATCGGGTACAGAGTAACTTCCGGGGTAATTTACAGGATCGGGTAAGTCTCTTTTGGTGATTGTCACTGCTTACTCTGACTTACTGTCTCAGTGTTCACACTTAACAACACTAGTGTCCGCTCACTATTCTGCAATCGGATTTCACTGCAGTCCTCAATTTATGTCTCACTTCTGACACCAATGTCACGGCTCTGGCTTGCGTGACAGAAATCTTGGGTTCGTTTATTCCAAAATCAAAGTCCAATTAAGACAGCAATAATTTATTACACGTAACTATACACTCTTGACACTAATTACTTTATTTATTTATTTATTTATTTATTTATACGGGTTGTCCCCATTTTAACAAAAATTTACAGTAAGTAAAAATATTCTAACCAAAAACAAAAATAATATCTCTATTACGCTATATTATAAAAATGAATAAAGAGAAAAAGAAACAGAAATATATAGACTACTACTTAAGGAATTTTACCTTATATTTCTAATATATTCACTAACATAAAGTTTAAACTTTGAAAACCCAATATCAATCAGTTCATAGTGGTGTTGGGTAAAATCATTTCCCAACAACTGAATTCTGTTAACAGGAGAATATTTCCCATAATTTGTGTGATGGTTTTCAATTGTAAATAATGGCATATTTCTAAGAATTCTATTACTACATTTAAAATTTATAAGGCCTAGTAAATCAGAGCAGTCAATATGGTAATTAAATAATTTATATAAAAATGTTAGGTCACATCCAGTTCTATAATCCTCAAGGGAATCAAGATTAAGCAATGATCTTATCTCTACCATTGATGAATTTTGCAAATTTAATTTCCACGCACAACTTTTGAGAAATTTGTTTTGCACCTTTTCCAGGGTGTAGATATGATTAAAATAATAAGGAGACCATACTATTGAAGAGTAGGATAAGATACTACGAACCAGTGTCAAGTACAGTACTCTAAATGTCGATACTGAAAAATCTCGAGAGTATCTTGTAATGAAACCAAGAATACGAAAGGATTTGTTTTACATGTTATTAATGTGGGGGATAAAAGACAGGGAGCAATCAAAAACTACACCCAGGTCTTTAATCTCATTAACTCTTTGAAGACAATCTAAGTTAATATGGTAGTCAAATTTAATTGGATCCTTTGACTTTATTAACTAACTCAACAATTAAACTCTTTACAACTCGCAACAATAATCACTATCTAAATCGCATAGCAGCCAAACTTAAACTTAATTTCTAAATACCAGCTTGCTTTATGTAGCCGTAAATCCATTCATGTACAATCTAGAATACACGCGATAACTCTCCTTTTCCCGATTAAGTAAAATTAACTAGATTATAGGAATTTGTAATTTCTAGGGTATTCGACAGCCCAGGATTCTTGACGCACTGGCGGCCGTTACAATATTTTATGTTTGCCGACGACACTGTATTGGTGATTTCTGCTGATTGGGGAAATGCAAGCAAATACATTCTAACAAAACTACAACGATTCCAAAATAAGGCTATAAAATCACTTTTTTCTATGAAATACACCCAGTGAGTGAAATCATATACAAAGAATATCTGTTTTTAACAATAGAGAAACTAAAAATTTTTGAACAAGTCAAGCTTATTTATTGTGTCCAAAACAAACTTATTAAAAGAAATTATCAGTTGAAGCATGGTAAAGACTGTCATGAACATAATACTCGAACGAAGGCTTTTCTTAGATAAATCTATGCCAGAACAAAAAAGGGCCAAGATTCTCCACTTTATCGAAGCATATATAAGCAACAAATGTGATACCAAAGACTATTACAGATTTAAAACTTCCAAAAATGTGTCATAACCTTAAGAATTATCTAAGACAGACTTAAACAGATATACCTATCTATTTTATAGGAATTTAACTTATGTCAAAATGATTTAGTTCAATAATGTTATTTGTTTCCTTTTTTAATATGTAGAATTTATTGTTTGTTATTTTGTCTGTAAAAGTTACTATACTAGGCCATGGTGCCAGTATTCTTTGTATACCATACCTACTGATTTGAGGTCAGAAATAAATGATTATTTGAAAAAAAGTGGTCATTTCACCCGAGCTGGTTCGGTTAAACTACTTCGTCAAATCCAATCAATCGTTAGTTATAGAATATGCTTTTGAGGCGCATCAAAAGGGGGCACCGCTCGACTTCAGAAGCGGATTCTGATATGTATCCTGGGCCTACATCCTAGAGCCTCTTGTAAACCATTTTTTCGTGATACTGTACTGTTATCTTAAGATAACATGAGCGAAATTGAAATCGAAAAGGTATATTTACTGACCACTGGCCGTTATTTATCCGCGGTCTGGTTAAATTTAAATAACAGGCCGGCGGCCGTTGAAATAACGGCCGCTGGCCGGGAAAGTGTTTTTTTACTGACCACTGGCCGTTATTTATCCGCGGTCTGGTTAAATTTAAATAACAGGCCGGCGGCCGTTGAAATAACGGCCGCTGGCCGGCAAAGTGTTTTTTTGTCAGATTGAAAGATATCTGCAGTATGACGAAAAATCTAGAACGAAGCACGGCCGATAACTGCAAATAACAGCCTTGGCTGATTATGATCCTCGGCTAGATCACAAACTTCAGCCCGGCCTTATAACATTAATAACCATTTACTAAGTAGGGGTGCTGATTGTTCTATCACTGTGCTTTGCATCCTTGGTGATGTTTGTGAAGTGGAATATTCACATGTTTCCTACCAATCAGGCATATTATGGAGTTGATATGGTTATGACGACCAGAAACAGGGGTGACATGAGTATTCCTCACCATTGCTCAACATTTTTTGAGAGAGGCCCTTACTTCATGGACATTAAGGCTCATAGAATGTTGCCAGACAACATAAAAGCAATTGAAAATGTGGATAGATTTAAGCAATCAGTTTATAGTTGAAATCACGATAGAAAGTGGAGTTGATAGTTATAGTAACTTTTTCTTTAGGTTGCCAGCATGCACTAGCACTTCGATTCCGTCAGGTGGGATAAACGACAGGGTCATATTTAGAAAAGTTTTATATCAGGTTTGAAGCGCAACACCGAAACACAAAGGCACAGAACATTACATAAAAAACGAAAAAACCTATTGTGAATACATATAACAAAATATCAAAAAATAATGCAGAAAACGGCAAAAAACTGAAACGATTTCACACAAAAATTCGAAATTGAAAATTGAAAAATCCGAATCTGATATTTTTATATGTCAAATCGAAATTTCATGTGTCATTTTTTGATAGTTGACAGAAACAGGGACAGATCTGGGGATTTTAATTACTTTCAACTGGTGAAAATAACGATCAAAATTCAAACTCTATCGTGAATTCAACTATACCAGTGGTTGCACCTCAAATGTTTTTACCGTTTCAAATTTACATTTTAGTACTGTTTTTTGTAATGTGTAGCAAAAATCCTATATTTATTATTATGTATTTTATTTTATTTTAGCACTGAGTGCCAACAAATTGTGTATTTTTAGTAATAGTACGGGATACGAGGCCTATTTCATCAAATCATTTTACACCGTCTTGCATTGTTATCATCAGTTAGATAACATGATGCTGAAACGCACCTGTACGGGGAAATAGATGGGAGTGGGAGATTTCGCTGAAAAAAAATTTCCAGAAAATGTCGTCATAAACAGGGAAAATATATAATTATACACCGTCTTGCATTTATTTATTGAGTTAATTTGTACACAAACAAAATTGGATCAACACATGCAAGACGTTTTCATGGAGGTTTTGGGGTTGTTATATTGGATAGAAATTGTCAATTTTTCAGAGGGGTGAAATATCATTTCACACCACTTCATTATTGATTTAGATTAAAGCTTGAATGTAGAATTGCCACTGGATACTGATGCAAGACGTCCTGTGGAGGGATAACGGACTGCAAGACGGAGGTCAATGTGTTGTCTTATGAAGGAGTGAGAAATCATTTTACACCGTCTTGCACTGATACTAATGGGAAAAACAGAACACATTGATAACATTTTAAAAAATACAAGACGTTCTAAATGGAAAGAAAGGACTGCAAGACGGTGATGAAGTTGACTAATTTTGACGGGGGTAAATCCATCAGGTACAAATGTGAATACTACTCTAAATTACAAATTACGCACAATAATTTTAGATATTTTTGCTTTTACCACGTAGAATAATTCTATTTTGCAAAATTCTCTTAATATGTATATTTGAATGACTCTACGGACATCAAAAAAAAAAGGTTGAAAATTGTTCTTTTTCTGACAGCTTATAATCATTTTATTTTTTTTTTGAGGTGGATATGTCATAACACCTAACGGATTGTAAGTAGGTATTAGGTAAATTTGAGAAATTTGATTTTAAAGCAGCAAAAAAATGATCTGCCTGGAATTGTAAACAGAAATTATAATTCCTGTATTCAGCAGACTCCCCTGTTGAGCTGCTATGTCAACTGTCCTTTTCCATCTGTATGATTTAGAAAAGAATGAACAGTGAACGGTTCAGTAAATAACTCAAAAGTTCAGTAAAAAAAGAAAACGGATTTATTAACTTTTTTCCCCGAAAAAACGTCTTGGACTGATGTATTACCATTTTTTAACATATATTCTTCCGGCGGACATAAGCATGAACTGGTGTAAAATAAATTTTCACTCCCTCATGAGACAACGCATTGACATCCGTCTTGCAGTCCGTTATCCCTCCACAGGACGTCTTGTATCAGTATCCAGTAGCTATTCTACATTCAAGCTTTAATCTAAATCAACAATGGAGTGGTGTAAAATGATTTTCCACCCCTCTCACAAATTGACAATTTCCATCTTCTATTGCAACCCTAAAACCCCCATAAAAACGTCTTGCATGTGGTAATTCAATTTTGTTTGTGTACAATCTGACTCAATAAATAAATGCAAGACGGTGTATAATTATATATTTTCCTAATTTATGACGACATTTTCTGAAACATTTTTTTCAGCGAAATCCCCCACTCCCATCTATTTCCGTGCACAAGTGCGTTTCAGTACCATTTTATCTAACTGATGATAACAATGCAAGACGGTGTAAAATGATTTGATGAAATAGGCCTCGTATCCCGTACTATAATACCCTAATAGACTGTGAGATAGGGGCTGTTTAGTGGAGTCATTTTTTTTTTGTCTGGCATTTTGAGGGCTGAATGTGGCTACTAAGCTGATGAGAATATGGGTGATTTTAATGCCTGCCTCCTGTTCGAAAATTTGCAGCAGAAAAAAAATTGATTTATCTACAAGCGTTGGGTTATGACGTTTTTACATAACTATTTTTCTAGTATTTGAGTTTTGTCATGAGACTCATAACACAACTAGCGGTGTTATAGACTAGGTTATGAATTCATAACACAACTACACCTTTTCTATGTGTTATTGCGAATATATCACTTAATTTCAAGAAAAGTAAAATGATATTGTGAATAAATGAAATCTAATTGAGAATATTCAATTGATATTGCGATTATAAAAGATGTACTTAATTGAGAATAGTCGAATCTAATTGCGAATCTATCAAATGTAATAGAGAATAGTTAAGTATAATTGCGAATATATCATATGTAATTGGGAATAATCAAATGAAATTAGGAATAAATCGAATGTAATTGAGCCTTTTCATTTTTTTATCAACATCTGTATGTAGTTGTCCTACTGTGCTACTGATTTGTGTTTATCTGTGAGACGTTTTTCGAAAACCAATAAAACCGCTTTTTCAGACTCTGCGCAGTTTGTTTATTTGAAAAATCAACATTTTTAATTAACTTTGATCGTCAGATATTATCAATAGGCTAAGTAACAAAAATATTTGATAATGTCTTAATTTTATTATATTCGATTAATTCGCAACTACATTTTATATATTCCTAATTTCATTTGATTATCCCCAATTGCATATGATATATTCGCAATTACACTTAACTTTTCTCAATTACATTTGATATAATCGGAATTACATTTCACTTTTCCCAATTACATTTGATATAGTCGCAATATCACTTCACTTTTCGCAAAATCAATTGATAAATTCGCAATATAAATTGCTAAATTCGCAATTATACATGAAAAAGGTGTAGTGGTGTTATGGACGAGGTTATGAATTTAAAACACAACTATTTTTGGTGATTTGACAAATGTCAAAGGTAAACCTGTAAAGGTAAAATGAAGGTAGACAACTACTAATAAACGAAAATAATGGAAAAAACATTCTTATTTTTCGCTTTGTAGATAAAACGTTGTACATCACACGTGCGTTTAAACATGGGTACAAAACTCGTGTGATTAGAACGCTAATCTTTCACACTCGTTATTGTAATCATGTTCATAAACGCACTTAAAATGTAAATAACTATTACATAAAGATTTTTTTTTTAAGATCTCACATTTTTTGGCTTCTAAATAAAATATTGACATTGATTAATAATTCACCCATAAAAAATACCAGACGCTTTTCAATAGCTGAAAAAGTGGGGATGAGTGTCAACTTCCAAGAGAAAAGAAAAGAACCTTCCGCGTTTACTTTTTGTCTGGTAATCGAGAGAATGAAAGGTTTTGTTGTGAAAATAACGCTGAAAAATCACCAGACGGTAATCACACTTCGAAGTCGAGTTTTCCGGCGAAACATTCTGTGGACATTTCGAACAGGGGGCAGGCATTAAAACCACTTATATTCTCATCAGCTAATTAGTCACATTCATCCCTCAAAATGCCAGACAAAAAAAAATGACTCCACTAAACAGGCCCTATCTCAGGGTCTATAAAACATATTGATTGTCTGTATTGATAATAGCTGCTTGGATCAGCCTTGTGACGTTGCTTGTATTGTTTTTATGCAATGTTTGTTGAAAATAAAGAATATTATCATTATTATTATTATTATTATTATTATTATTATTATTATTTTGAATAACGTATTTAGTCAGAGAGTGGAAAAGCAGATCGAAATGATCAGCAAAGAGCTGAGCCAAGACATTAGGAGAAAATATTTCCTAATCAATGGATCAGCAGGGGTGGGCTTTTTTGTATGGCCTGCCCGATGGTCTGACTTGACTCCGGGTCAACGTTTGATCATTTTGAGAACTGCAATCATTAATATTTCATATTAAATAAATGTGTGATCTAAGTGTTAACATTTTTTTAAATAACCCTGTATACATGCTATACATAGGAATTAATCGTCAGTTAATTTCTTGCTTAGGTAGCATACACTTTGTCTTTTATGAGCCAACCAATATAAAAAAAAAATGATGTTTACTGCCAATTCAATTCAAACTTACTCTTGTGAGTTGACATAAAATGTCTCGGTACATTTGAGTGCAAGGCGATACTGAAGCAACAACGTTCAAACCTAGTTTACTTAGATCTTGTATAAAAGCTACCCATAAGAGTGCTAATTGGCTAGCGTGCTCGAAACGATTGTTCATGTGTACTACTCCCAAAGTATTGTAAAAATCTGATGCCATAATTCTAAAATGAAAAAATAAACCATTTAGATCAAAATATCCTTGATAAATCACCCTGTAATAATAGATACATAATAGGAAGTGGATAAAGGTCCGCGAGTCAAGGAACATTAGTTATTTTCAAAGGTCTGCTAGTTGACAGCTTTCCACAATTCGAGAAAATTTAACTGAATTTTCGCAACGAACTAGTTTCATGATTTCATGAACTCAAAGGCTTTCGCGAGAAACTCATGACGTCATATTAAACGTAGTTCGCCGGAAGCATGGACGCAACTTCAAGCCAGCGTTCAAACTCATGATGTCACAAATGAACTATTGATGAACTACATTCGTCGCGCAAATTTGGTTTTTCTTGCTTGAATATTTTCCTTCAGGTATGTATGTATGTATGTATGTATGTGTTGGAGGTGTCAGTTGCACTGCGACCAAGGTTGATCTATTGTACCCCTCCTTCTGCTGCTAACTTCAAGTTTCCTGCTTAAAGCAGCCCCTCTAGTTCTAGGTCCTTTAGGAATTTTAGGATGTCTAGCGGTTCTAGGGCTGGAATGTCTTCCAGCTGTATAAGGGGACTTCCCAAGTTCTTCATTCTTGAGCGGCTTACGGCATCGCAGTTCAGTAGAAGATGGTGAGGTGTTTCTTCATCGTCTTCACAGAATCTGCAAGTGTTACCTTCTTCCAACCCCAGATTATGTAGGTACTTATTCAGTCTGCAATGTCCCGAGAGAAACCCGGTTAGAGTATTGAGACTTTTCTTGCTAAGGTTGACCAGCAGTTCCGATCTTTTTTGGTTGTAGCTACCCAATAGATGTTTGGCCTGTCGTAGTCCTGCTTGGTCTAGCCATTTATTTATTTATTTATTTATTCATTACAAACTCTACAGATTTACATCCAGTTACAGAGTAGGGTAGAAGACTAACCTAAGTGAAAGCAAAAATATAAAGTAAAGAGTTATCGAGAGAGTAACTTAACATTAAAATCTACATTTGTACAAATATATCATTAAGTATTAATTTCAGCCTACTTACAGAACTTAAATTCCACATATCAAATTGTAGGCGCATTTGGTTGTATAATTTACACATTATAATAACACATAAGTCGTTGTAGTAATTAGTTCGAGTATTATCAGTATATAGGCTCAAAGGATTTCGTGTTCTATATGTCGGAGCATAAAATTTAATTTGGTTCAACAAATAAGGAGCATTTATCATGTTATTTAATATTTTATAAAGAAATATAATTGTAGAAACTTTCCTCCTGCCTTCAAGCGTTTGTATATTATAAGCTTTCATGATTTCTAATTTTGGTATATGCATTTCATATCGCCCTGTTTCCTTGTAGTGTAAATATCTCAAAAATTTATTTTGAATTTTTTCAATACTATATTTATGATTCTCATAACACGGGCTTGTTTGTTCCTTAGCCGGTTCTCTTCTTCCTTCAGGTAATATTCAGGTAAAAATACAGAAGCGTCTGGCAATTTTGGAGCATTAGGCCTATGTTAATTTTTCAAAAACATAATTCCGATTTTTTTTTAAATGTTTTCAATTCAAATTTTTTTATTACAAATAACTTCTTTCTTTAAGGCCTGACATAGGCGCCGGAACTTGAAAATTACTATGGGGGCTCGGGCTCCAAAAAAACACAAGTAAAATAATACAGACAGGACCAGTAGGCTACTACACCTTTTCCATATGTATTTCAGAGATCGTCAGTTTAATTTCAGAATGCGTCAATTGAAATTCAGATTAGTAAATTGTATTTCGGAAAGCGTCAATTGTATTTCAGAATAAATAATTTTATCTGGGAAAGAATCAATTATATTTCAGATTAGTTTATTTTATTTCAGAAAGTGTCAATTGTATTTCAGATTAGTTAATTTTATATCAGAAAGCATCAATTGTATTTCAGATTAGTTGATTGTAGTTCAGAAAACGTGAATTGTATTTCAGAAATTGTCAGATGTAGTTCGGAAATTAGTAGGTATCTACGCAGATTTCCCCAAATCAACACAAGATAGGTGTATAGGTGACTCATTATAAATTTTATTTAATACACTACATTGATAATATCTGAAATACATTTGACGAATTCAGAAATACAATTTACAATTTCTGATCTACAAATAAATAATCTGAAACACAAATGACGATTTCCGAAATACAAGTGACCAAACTGAAATACAAATGACTTTTTCTGAAATACACCTGACGAATCTGAAACACAAATGATGTTTTCTGAACTACAACTGACAAAGTTGAAATACAAATAACACTTTCTGAAATTGAACTTACACAACTGAAATACAATTGACGCATTCTGAACTAGAATTGATGAATCTGAAATACAAGTGATACATTCTGAAATACTTATGGAAAAGGTGTAAACATATAGGCTTAAATGGGACCAGTTGACTGATTCACATTTTATTGCATGATCGCCTCGCTGAATCATTGATCCTCCCGGGTAGAAACTAATTTGTCTTATTACTTAAAAATGTGTCTAGTAGGATGATCCACTCTGTATATAAATTTTCCATGATATACTAGGTAAAAAAAGCCAGTGTAGGTATTCATGATTAAGAGGCGCCTACCGGTAGGCCCGTTTGTTCCATTGATTGTGTGCCTACCGTAAATGTATATCGCTAAAACATTATGGTAGGTCCCCAATTGCCACATGATAAAACGCCTTAAAAAGAATCCTGAGCCTACCGGTAGCATTTTTCCGTTTCCTATACAGCTAGCACGATTGATCGCTCTCACCTGTTAGGAAACGGAAGGCTACATAATGTGCTCCGTTTCCTAGCAGGTATGCGCTGACGCAGATCCCGCGTTCTAATAATAATTATTATTGGTTTGACGCCATTGATTTGAACTTGTTCAATGTATTTCACTGTGTTGGCAAATATATTCTTTTCCATATTCTAACTGCTTTAATTTATTGTAGGTTCTTCCTACTATCCAGTCCGTGGACGTTTATTTCGAAAATGTTTTGATCCACCCCGTACAAATATCATCCAATGTCTCGTCATCATTTCGAATTAAAGCAGGTTCTGACAGTCATATATTTATTTATATTTATATTTATTTATTTACGGGCAAGACCCATTAAAAGTTTCAAAAGAAAAAAAACAAGAAACATTAAGTACCTTACAACTAAGTCAACATAGGCCAGTAATACTTGGCGTAGTAACAGGATAAAAATACATATAAAATTATTAACAGTAAAACATTAAATCAGTTATAGGTATAAGAAAATAGAGGACAAACATAAATAATGACTGATCAAGATGACTAGAAATTCTTAGCTATTAAACTTGGTATCACAAACAAATGAGGAGAATTACATTAGAGAGTTAAGCTCTCTTTTAAAGCTATTTATGGGTCCAAAAAAATCCAGGCTACCATGGGTGTTACATAATCGAGAAGTTCTGGAGATGAATGTATTGAAACCATAGTTTGTACGGTGATTTCTTTCTGATAAGGTTATGGCAGAGCGGGTGTCCCTTGCTGGGACGTGAAGCCCTATTCTGGACAGTAGGTTTGCGCTGCACTAGCTCTAGGGCTCTGATATGATTAGAATACATCGGTGACCAGACAGAGGAGCAGTACTCCATCAGGGGCCTCACCATTGAGCAATAAAGGTATCTGATAGAATCTATGCTTGTAAAATCTCTCGAACACCTCTTAATGAAGCCTACAATTTTTACCGACCTTTTTGTGATGTCTGAAATATGGGTGATAAAATTGAGACTGCTGTTAAAAATGACACCAAGATCTCGTTGTTGTGAGACAGTTTCAAGCGGAATGTTGTTTATATGGTAGGCGAATTGTGGAGGGCTACGACCCTTGGAGAAAACAATGGCTTTGCATTTGGAAGCATTGAGCTCCATGCCGCTCAAAACGCACCACTCGGAGAGTCTGTCGAGGTCAGATTGTAGTCTGGCACAGTCTTCAATAGAAGAGACCCGAGTGAACACCTTTAAATCATCCGCAAAGCACAGGAACTCACTGTTAATGAAACAAGACTTGATATCGTTAATAAAAACGTTGAAAAGCAGAGGTCCCAAGTGAGAACCCTGTGGAACGCCCGATGGGATGTCAATTTCGTGTGAGAAGAAGTTGTTAACTTTGATTATTTGAGTTCTCTCCCCAAGATAGTCGCTAATCCACTTCAACAAAGTACCGGAGATTCCAGCACTTTCAAGCTTAGCAAGCAGAACGGCATGGTTGACACGGTCAAAGGCCTTTGCAAAATCGGTATATATGGAGTGAACTGATCCGCCATCCTCAAGAATTCTTGAAACTTTGTCCTGGTAGGGCAGGAGATTGGTTTCAGTTGAGCATTTTGGACGGAAACCGATCTGCTGCTCAATTAGACAGGGATTGATTTTTGGAGTTAAAAACTTTGTCACTATGCTCTCAAATACCTTTGGGAAGGTGTTTTGGATGCTAATGGGCCTGTATTTTGAAATATCCATTTTATCGCCCGATTTATGAATGGGTCACTTCTGAGTTATTTGTTTTATTGGATATTACTTTATAATTTACACCAACTTTGTCTAACGCATTTTTTATCTGTTCAAGATTCATTTTTATCACCTTTTTAAATATAGCACAAATCAAATACCTACTACCTTCTAGTGTTCACTGACTACGCATTATATAGACAAAAACAAATAAAACAATGCCGTCAAAGTAGCTCTAAATATAGTACAGAAAAACGCATTTTTCCTACAACCAATCACAACACAAGAACAGTGACGGCACAGGGAGTCGTGCATGGAGACTGCAGAGACTCGCGCATACCTGATAGGTAATGGAGTGCTAAATGTAGCATTCCGTTTCCTAGCAGGTGAGAGCGATCAATCGCGCTAGCTGTATAGGAAACGGAAAAATGCCTACCAGTAGGGTAGGCTCATAATAATTTAAGAATCCGTCGCCTACCTATTGTGCATATTGTCCGTCGTTTTTAATTTTTTAAGACACTTTCCGTATGAGGAGCGAGGGGTGAAGTATATGGCAAATACAGGTGTGATGTGAGGTGACCATTGGCGTTATAGTCTAAGAGCCAGCGCCGAAAAAATTCTCTGAATTTACTAAAGCGAGTTTTTGGACAGTTGATTACAGTATTTACGTACATAAACATACCGCGGTCAGTCAAGCGAAACTTGGGACAAGGACTCAGGGTGTCTTGTTAAAGGTGTCGAGATAACTTGTAGTCGCCATGGGTATTTAAAATCCATCTGCAAATTGTGATAAAAGCATGAAATTTTATAGGGGTGTTATTTTGGCTATTTTAAGAGATTCCACCCGCAGCACACTTTATTTTTTCCTGTAGGAACCAAAATGGCGGCTTTTCCAATATGGCCCTTCTAAAATTTAAAAAAAATCTCTTTTTTTATCTGATTTTAGTGGTATTGGTGTTATTTTTGGATAACTGAAAGGTGATTTAGAAGAAAATGATAGAATTTTTTCAGAACCACCAATTATTTATTAGTTTTTGACAAAAAAAATAAATATAAATTATTTATTTTAAAAAATACACTGTTTAGGTTTCAAGATGTTTTATTCAACTTTTAATACTTACAATGTTCATAAAATTTATTATAAAAAACACCGATGTCACACTTAAAATATTGTAATTTTCTTAAATATATTTGTCACTGACGTACAGTAGTAGGTAGTGCTAGGGTCACAATTTGAATGACACAACTACCTCCACTTTCTTTGTGACACGTTTAATGCAACCTTAAACCAAATATGTAGATATTTATAGTGATCACATACAATACGATCAATTAAAAATTAGGTTTATCACTTACTCCACTATTTTGCAATATGCTTTTATATTTATAATGTTTTATTCAACACGAAAAAAGTTTTACTTTTTTTTCACAACCACAAAACGCGTGCACTCACACACACTGACGACATGATTCTGAGTCTGGATTGCGACTAGTGCGACTGCCCGAACAAAAGCCGTTAAAACACCTGCGCATACATGTACGTGATTGGCGCTCATTATTTGCTTCATCTTCGTGGCAATCAACGATCATGCGTATAGTGAGGGAACAGGGGCGTATCAAAATTATTCTCGTAATAAAAAAATAATAAAACTAGATTTAGTTTAACCAGTGTTATCTATAATTAAGCTTTTACTATGTAGATGCTTATATGTATATAGGTAGAGTTCAAAATTTTGTTATAACTATTGTTTATTCAAAATTACGAGCCTGCGGCAAGTGATCATTTTCAGTACACACACGGGTATTTTTTGTTGTTGTTTTCAACTGGAACTGTTTCTTTCTTCGGCCTGGACGGCCTGACATACAGGGTGTTTCGGAAAAGGTGTTACA
This sequence comes from Ceutorhynchus assimilis, assembly GCA_917834065.1. NCBI lineage: Eukaryota > Metazoa > Arthropoda > Insecta > Coleoptera > Curculionidae > Ceutorhynchus > Ceutorhynchus assimilis. The sequence goes on along the minus strand of OU892280.1, from coordinate 40,984,903 downwards.
AACTTCAAGGGCAGATAGTATTCATGAAAAATAATTCGAAAAGTTCCCATGGATCTAGATCCGGAAACGCTTTGTTTCCAAAATACAGGGTGATACGTTTTTCAAAAAAAAAAAATAGTTTTTCATTAATAGCCCGAAAGAGCTTTAGCCGATTTCAATGAAAGTTTTACGGTTTATTTCAACCATTATCAGACATCTACTGGGCCAATAAGATTTGATCCAGAATTCCCAGGGGCGTACCCCTCGACCAAGTCGGTTGTTTTTGTGCAGAAAAAATATCACTCTGTAGTTTTTGTATGATTTTTATTGATTATTCAAATAGACACACTAAAAATACAACATTTTTGTCTCTCAAATTTTTCAATTATCTCGCTTCGTTTTCGCGGAAAAATTACAATACCATACCTCGGCACGTCTCTGGACTCCATAAGGAAAGATAAAAATACATCGGAATTAAGGTACATCACCCATTCATTGAGTGACAAGGACATAAATTCCATTTGAGGTTTTTTTTTTTGTTTTCATAAATCAACAAACTCCGATAAATTTTTAATCAATTCCTAAGCATTCCTAAGTGTTTTTTCTTATGGAGTTCAGACATGCCGAGGTATGGTATTGTTATTTTTCCGCAAAAACGAAGCGAGATAATTGAAAAATTTGAGAGACAAAAATGTTGCAGTGGCGGCTTGTGACAATCCAAACTGGTGAGGCCCATGGCCCATCAAGTTAACCCAAACAAACCCAAACAAAATTTTCAAGTGTTACGCCCAAATTTTGACCCAAAATTTCATTAAAAGAACATCTCGGATATTTTTTTTTGTATATTTATAATGAAAATTTTCATTTCTTACAGTTGCAAAACAGCAGCAGTAGGTACATACCTAATTCTTATTTTAATACAAATAGGTATTGAGTTTCAAATTAACAAAATAAATTCCAAAAAACAGTTTTTTAACCCGCAACAGACCAAAATAAAAAGTATGAGCCAAATTAACCAATTAAATACTTGTCGCAGCAGCAAGAGATGCAAGGTTTCTTATTAACAAGCCCAAAATTGTGCGCCTCAATGCCTATGAAAATTCGCTATCGTCTCACCTACAGTTGAAGGGTTGTGGTGGGGAGTGCCGTGGCATCGCTTCGGCGTTCTGTGACGCACATGAGGCCAACATTTTTGGGATTGCTATTTTATTTTAATGCTGTCCGGCAACGATTTGAGCGCCTATAAGGATAAATAGGTATAGAAGCGCGCGCTAAATTCAAGAAATAGTATTATATTTTAATGAAAATTCGATGTTTTGATTCTTCCAATGATTGAAAATAGTTAAAAAACGTTAAATATTTATTGAATATTATTTGAAAATTTTACATCATTATTGTAATTTTTACATGTGAGGCCCGGCCTCAGTTGCTTTATACGACGAGCCGCCACTGAAATGTTGTATTTTTAGTGTGTCTATCTGAATCTGAAAATCGCAAAAAAACAACCGACTTGGTCGCTGGGTACTCCCCTGGGAATTCTGGATCAAATCTCATTTAATAGAAAACTATTTTTTTTTTGAAAAACGTATCACCCTGTATCTTGGAAACAAAGCGTTTCCGGACCTATATCCATAGGAACTGTTTCAATTATTTTGATGAATACTATCTGCCCTTGAAGTTTGTAACACCCTTCCTGAAACACCCTGTAGATCTGTTTCACCTCTTTGCCATCTCCTCCACCCCACCGTCAAACGTCAAATTCGAAAAAGAAGCTCTTTCCTCATTTTTCCTGTGGATAACTATTTTTGCTTGTATTTTTGGGTACATTTTTTGAACAAAATACTACTTTTATTTGCTAAGTTACCCATAAGTTATTCAGAAATAACACCAACACCGTTAAAATCGGATCAAAACGCGTGAGCCTATATTTTCTCTAAGTTATCTAAAGAAAAGCCGCCATCTTGGATCCTACGGGTCTTACCACACTGTGCTGCGGGTGAAATCGCTTAAAATCAATGTGAAAACATCTCCACAAAATTTCATGCTTTTATCACAATTTGCAGAATATGACCCTTTTTTTCAAATACCCTGTGCAGCTATTGGGTAATGCAACGAATTTACCAAAGCTGAAAATCGTTATACATATTATATATAACATATAAATAACAGTAGTGTTAGTCAGTCAGTTGAATAGCGGGACCTTGCTGGTCAGTCAGCCCCAATAAATGTAAAAATCTGCAAAAAATATTAATATTACTGAACAAACCTATTAATTTGTACTTCAACCTACAATTTTGAATTGTCACTGTCACGCTGTCACTCTAAAAAAAATAGACCTATTATTTTTTTTTACATAAATTGGGGCTGAACTACCTCGAAGGGGCTGAATGACCGGCCCAGTTCCGCTATTCAACTGACTGACAAACATCACTGTTATTTATGTGTTCTATATAATATGTATAGCGATTTTCAGCCTTAGTAAATTCGTTGCATTACCTAAGCTATCTCGACAACTTTAACCAGACACCCTAGGTCCTTGTCCCAAGTTTCGCTTGACTGACCGAGGTATGTTTATGTACGTAAGTACTGTAAACAACTGACCAAAAACTGGCTTTAGTAAATTCAGAGAATTTTTTCGGCGCTGGCTCTCCGGCTATTATAATGCAGAGTGCCTCCAGCTCACATTAGTTTCGAGTATCAGATTAAAATCGACGGACTTTATGTGCATTTACGTTTGACAGGTGATATATTTGAAAAGGTTTTCCATGCTTTTGGTGGATTTACCCTTTTGAGAATCTCCTCTTTGAAGTTTGGCGAGAAGACTCAAAAATAATTTCAAGGGGTGTGCAGAAGGATTTTCAATAAGCTGCCGTGAAATGAAACAGATTCCAAATGTCGAGTAGTCAAGTTTAGCTTGGTGTTAGGTACTGGGTGTCAAGGTATAAAGTACCACTCCTTGTAACTGTTTTATGTACGAGGGGTGGTACTTTATAACTTGACACCCTGTACTAATAATCGCTTATTACTCAGTGGACGAATTTCTTAATGACAATTCAACAAAATTTTAACGCATTTAGCTAGCAAGAGCTGACTGATAGGATATACGGATTAGCACCTTCTCAAAAAGGACCTACTAGTAGGCGCTGAATCGGTGGATGAAACTTACTGGTAGGCGTACGATCGTTGGATAACAAATGACCTACCGGTAGGCGTAGGGTTCACTCCCTATTTATATTCATGTGATGTAAACATATATCATGAAAAAAAAAAAAAAACAAAAAGGATATAATTATCCCAATCCGACTTTTTGAAAATAGAGCTATAAATACTACCCGACAAAACATTCAAATTCTTTTTTAAAGTAGGTATGGCACAAACAACAAAAACATGAAACACAAATTTGACATAAAAATAAATAATTAGGAACTTAATATTTTTGTACCTATCCACTAAACTCACTACATACAATACCAATATCACTATGGGGGCTCTGCCCCCATAGCAAATTCACTACGGGGGCTCAAGCCCCCATTGCCCCCATGGTTCCGGCGCCTATGAGGCCTGATTTGTTCAGATAAACTTGCTGGTAACAATCAGCAAGATAAATTTACCGTTCTAGAATTTTATTGGTCAGCGGATAACTGGCCGACCAATGAAATTACAGATTGCGTTTTTATCCCTGAGATTGCATACCTGACAGCTTATCAGAGGGTGAATAAACCAGCCCTTAGATAGAAAATGCAGACTTACCCAAACTAACACGTTAATTTAGTCCTAAGCTACCATTTTAGTTTTAAAAAAAAGCAAAGTTAATTTAGTTTATAGAGCATGCCGTCCCTTGAGCGCACTTTTGTTTTTAGAGAAAATGCTAACTTACAAGGATTTAAAATAGCACTAAGCGGACAGGTTGTTTTGGGTTACTTTGGATAAGTCTGCATTTTCTGTCTAGAAGGCCTGTTCTCAATTGAACATAAAGAGGTTATGTTATCAATTCATCAATCTAAGTGCAGCTATTCCATACGACAATCACGAACCTTTAAAACATAAGGTGAAGATCCGAAGATCCCTGACTCGCGGATTTATATAAATCATGTTAAAGTTCCACGACTCGCAAACCTTTATAAAATATGTTAAAAGTTCCTCGATTCGCGGACCTTTATCCACTTCATACATAACAACACTATTTCCTCACCTTAAACAAAATACTACCAAATGCGTAGGGTCAGATCGAGTTTTTCTAATCCTATCATTAATGTTTTCCACAGGGTACTCCTTAACCGTGAGAGCCACATTTCTATGTGCAGGTTCTGCACCATCAAAGTAATTTAGTAGCTTTCGAAAAATCCGTTCAGGTATTATTACAGGGTCTCCAATGGAAATGTTTTGTTGTTTAATGGCATTTTTGGGGATAGCAGTTGGTTCAGCTACTGAAAAAAAAAACGTTTAGAATTGCAAAAAATATATATATGTATCAAGGAGTGACCACTTTCAACGTAAGTATTTGGGTTATAAGTACGTTAATCAAAATCAGTTGCTGATAGCAATAGACCCATTGAAATATTTCCATGTTTATAACCGCAAAATTATTGAAATGTTTACCCATAAACGATTATGAATCGTGTTGGTGATTATCTTTGTGATTATACAGATTTTTGATTTCACCAGGTAGGTACTTTATAAGCAAGAAAATGGTCACCTTTTCAATTGGGGCCTCAAAGAATGTATGTTTCGAATCTTACCCTTGTTCTTGTAGTTTTTCTTTTTGTCCACACCCATTTTGCAGTGAGTATAGCAAGTGGCAAGTCAAATAAAAAAAATACAAAGAAGAAAACCGAAAACTTCCAAACATGTAACAATGTTTATTGGCGCCATTCAACTTATCTGTGTCTCAGACTATTGTTTTCATTTGTTTTTATGCACAAGTCGACAAATTGGCTGCATTACATCAGCATCAGCAGAAATAAGGCGATAAGAAAACGGTTAAGAAAAAGGAAAAATAAACTCATGAATCATGAAAATAACAAATATTCCACTACAACAATCGCTACACTGAACTCAATAGTGAATGCCCGGCATTCAATTCAATGCCGGCACGCCAGAATAGAAAATGTGCTTTCTTGACTCTTTGTGCAGTATTGTGCTGTGCACACATAACACAGCTGGCTGAAAATTGGAATGAAAGGGATGGGATGTCCCGAAACTATCGATACTTTCTGAAGCGATACAAGTTCTGTTCCAACGTTCCAACATATCAGAACTGCGTGACTTTTAGGGATAACAAACTATCGATAGGAATATCGATACTATCGATATTTTTTTCATTTTCGATAGTATCGATAGACCTGTACCACTATCGATAGTTCCAAATGGCCGGTTTCTCAATAGCGAGTCACCTCCGAGTTGGTTTTAACTTCAGGGTAAGTGAGCCCAGTTGCAATAATTGTATTCCTTTCACACCTAGGAGGAACTCTGGAATAGCTCCGTAGCGTTATGCGCTTATTCCTTTCAAAAAATGTTGCACCACGTATTTCTTCCTTTCAAATCGGGGTCGACTAACACCGGAGCGAGTAGCTCGAGTGTTCCAAACTCTTGAGGGCCGGTTTCTCAATCAATAGCGAGTAAATATAAAGAAATCTGTAGCTGTTTTGAGAAATCTGTAATTATTTTTTGGGGGTAGACATGCTGTGCTGCCAATTTTTAATTTTTAGGTTAACAGGAATGGCGAACAATGTGACGAGCAATGAACTATAACCAAAAACTGGAATGCTAACACATAAGGACGAACGTGAAGCATAGTGCGGCTGCTGCGGAGGGGATACCTGTTTTTGTCGCACTCATTATGTTAAATGGCGAAAATTGCTTCCTACACGTATTCCAATTGATGAAACCTGTGAAGGGAAATATGACAAAACTTTCGAAAACGTCATATGACAGCGAGCAACAGAAGAAAACAACATTCCCCTTTGTGGCATCTGTCTTTCATGGCTACATTTTTTTGGCAGACATGGCAATGTGTGCGCATTCCAGTTTTTAGCTATAGTTCATTGGTGACGAGTGACTTTCATGGACTTGATAGGGGTTGGAGGTTAATGTTTATTTAAGGTTATAGCCGCATTCTTTCGCGAAATATTTGAATCATGATTCCGAGATCCTGATCCGTTCGTTCAGATGGAACATGTTTCATTTATTAGTCCGAAAAAACGCTGTCACTGATGTGTCACTGCCAGCTGGTGCTATTCTCTATTTTTTGAGTTGGTTATTATTATATTTTGCAGTTTTTTGATTTGCTACGTTTGTTTTTCTGTGCCTATAATAATGGACGAGCTTACAAAATTTATATTATATATTATTGCAGAAAGCGCAAAAAGTAAACAAGAAATAATTTGAAAGTTGAGGTTAGATTTTCGCGATCGGAACAAACTAATCTCAAACAAAAAATGTTCAATATGTACTTTCTCGGATCATGATTCGTTAACTGTCATTTGCCAAAATGCGAAAGAACGTGATCACTGGAACATAACGCGTTTTGATCAACTGATCCGGTCCGAAAGAATGCGGCTTATGTAGTTATTGTTGTCATTTGCTAAATTTATTTCGTAATTATTTAGAAATTTGGTTACTTTGGTCAGGGCAAACTATCGATAGTACAATCGATAGTTACTATCGATAGATAAGCCATTCTATCGATATCACTATCGATAGTTTTTTTTTCGATAATTTGTCAACCCTAGTGACTTTACAGTTTACATGTCTAACGTATCCGTAAACGCAATCTCAACGCAGCAAAACGCAAGCATTTTAAAAATTACATACTTTTCTTCCGTAACGTTTGACGCGTGCGTCGTAATTCTACATCTACAAATACCAATTTTTCAAACTTATTATTAGCGGGCGTTATGATCTATAACGCCTTATAATGCAATGCCCTGAGGTTGTTATAGGTGTAATTAGTTGTATTCCTTTCAAGAGTTTGAAACACTCGAGCTACTCGCTCCGGTGTTTAGTAGCCCCCAATTTGCAGGGACAGATGCGTGGTGCAACAAACACTTTTCGAAAGGAAGAAGCGCGTGAAGCCCAGGAGCTGTTCCGGAGCTCCTCGTTTCCTAACAGATTTTCTAGGTGCAGGTCGAATCGGGTGCAGGTAGTATAGAGGTTTGTTTTTTGTGTTGTTCGGAGCAGCACTTCTTGCTGCGGCGTTCGTTGGTGTTATGGCAATGAACTGACGAACGTTATTATAAGCTGGGTTCGGCTATTCAGCGCGGAGTTGAAGTGGAGTGAACCGAGTTAATGGAGTCACCCCTAATACGGTAAAAAGCAATACCCGAACGGCTGGAGTGCGAATGGAGTCACTCGGAGTGCACGGAGTGAGCAAGCCGAACCCACCTATGGTTTATCTGCCATAATCTGAAATATTAGGATTAGGTGTATTCTTTCCGTTCTGAACAAACTGATTGCTTTCACTTTATCAGATTGCGTTAACTTGTGGGCTTCTTCTTTCGTCTCCGGTCAGTTCCCGCACTCCACCTTCTAAACTGAATAAAATGAAGGAATGCTTGCTGTCCCCTCCCCTCATAGCCCTTACCCACAAGTCAAGCACAACCTCGGATGGCTGATCACATAGTTCATTTAAGGCGATTTTCAGCCTGGAATGATTATTTATCGGTAAATACCGTGGTTATTCTTTTGGTTGACAACTTTGACAGCCAAGTGTGACGTCACAGCCCCCCACCACTCAAGAATCATAACCCAAGGAACTGACCGCTGAAATGATTTGGTTATAGCAGTGAAGGATTATGTTTATTATTCCTATTTGTTTTTTCATTTCAACAATGGTTTGTTGTTTACGTACAAAAAATGGAGCGGAATCTCTCGTTAGTCTTGTTTATCGAACAGATTTTCTTAGGGGATGATCTAAACCTCGATCTAAACATGATGAGTTGCAGTGAGTGAGTGAGTGTATAAGTACTTCTTACATTGTGCCAGGCCACAACACAACTGCAAAATCACAAAACACCAATAATTCCCAAAATAATAAAAATAACATCAAAAAGCTGTAACCAAAAGATTAACCCAAGTCCAAAGCTGGGTTATAATCGGTTATAAGTGGTAAATACCAAAAGCAAATCAGCTGATATGTGACATTACAACTTCCCCTACTTTGGTTAAAACCGCGACGGCGGAAATGCATTGGTTATAACCAAATAATAATCATTCCAGGCTGAAAATCTCCTTTACAAAGATGTAAACAAACGTGTTCTTCTGTAACAACTGAACAAAACTAAAGTGAAACTGAAGTGATTGCTCTGTTCAGATTCATTTAATTTTAATTCAGTTTTACTTGTTCATTTCGTTTAGCAGAACGAAAGAATATTACTCTTACAGCTCAGTTCAAGTTAGTGCGACACAAACAAAGAAACCTCAGGTACAGTTGCGATCAAAAAATCAATCAATCCAAATCAATTGACCTTTTGTTTGGACGCCATATTGCGGTGCGCGAACATAGTTGCCAAAAGTAGAAAAATTAAATTACTAGCGTACTGTCAACATTAAAAACAAAAGTTACTGAATAAATTAGATTTGAATTTGCCGCCTATTACGAATGTTTTTGAAAAGAAAAGCAATTTTAGCTTGTATTGGGCAGATTAGAAATAATAGAATATCTAAGGTTCGTTTCTCGAGAGTTCATACTTTGGTTATCGAACACGTCATAATTTGAAAAAAAAAAGATTGTCGCAGATTAAAGCCTAGTACTCATAACTGCGAAATTCGCTTTTTGTTGACATTGCTTAGACAATTTGACGTTTTATGCATAAATCAAACGTCAAATTGTCGAAGCAATGTCAAAAAATAGCGAATTTCGCGGTTATAGTACTAGGCCGGTACTAGGCTTAATTCATATGACACATTCAATTTTTTTGACAAATTAAAATGAATGACTTCTGGCTTGAGAACCAACGACGGTTTTTGACGCCATTGATTTGTTTCAGTCAATTTCTATTTGTTGAAAAAGGAAGGCAAATTTTGTCAAAAGTATGAACCCTCATAAAACAAAGTTTACCTATTTACTTTCATCAATCAGAAAGAGAAAGTAAACAAACAAAAAGGATAGCGAGGATCAATCATTTAGTTACTTTTGTTTTCAATGTTGACAGCCCGCTAGTTATTTTTGTTTACTTCTTTTGGCAACTATGTTCGCGCACCGCAATATGGCGTCCAAACAAAAGGTCAATTGATTTGGATTTTTGATTGATTTTTTGATCGCAACTTTTTTTGAGCTCCCGTTAAAAACAGTGTTGCCAGTATTATCGTATTATCGAAGCAAGTTGAAGGATTTGTGTACGCGGCGGGCGCGCGGAGCAGAACATCTGTTGTAATCAGCTGATAATAATAAACATAAATTAAATATAAATTAAAATATGTATTTAGTGAATGGTTGTGAACTTTATTAGAGTTTATCTAGAAATATATACTTAATATTAAAGCATAGAGTCCATACAGACATGTAAAATTATTTATAAATGTAAAGTTAATAATACATTTATCTTAAAATACCTATCTCCCTAGATTTGAAATTGTATGGGGTTGTATTATTTATTGATTTCCCAGAATATTAGTTCAATAAACCTAGCAGTCCCATTGTGGAAAAAAACTTCGGGGACTAAATATAATAATTAGGTGCTCCTAAATACTCAAAAAAAAAATTGAATCAGTTACTTAATTATTAATTGAATTACAGATTTTTTTTTCATTATTAGGGAATTGTTGGCTTCACGTTTACTTGATGGTGGTGTGTTAGAGGCTAAAATGTTTCTGGATATAAATTAGGTAGGTACCAGGTACCTACTATTTAAGTGCTTCTAAATAGTCGAAGAAACACTTGAATCGGTTAATTATTAACTTATTTACAGATTTTTTTTTAATTATTAGGAAATTATTGGCTTCACGTTTAGTTGGTGGTGAATCAGAAGCTAAAATGTTTACCTATGGATAGGAATTAGTGCTATTTAAGTGCTTCTGAATTAATATTTGAAGAAAAACTTGAATCAGTTAATTATCAACTGAATTACAGATTTTTTTTAAAATTATTAGGGAATTGCTGGCTTTACATTTCCTTAAGAATGTATTTGCAGCGAATCTTGATGATAACCGTGGCTGAAATGTTGTACCTATTAGAATTTGGTGCTATTTAAGTGCTCCTAAAAGTCGAAGTTCTGAATAGTTCAAGTTTTTCTTTGACTATTCAGGAGCACTTAAATAGCACCCAATTCCAATACAACATTATAGCCACTGTTATCAGATTCGCTGCAAATACTTACACCCTCAAGTAAACATTAGGCCAGCAGTTCCCTAATAATGCAAAAAAATCTGTAATTCAAATAATAGATAACTTTTTCAAGTTTTTCTTCGACTATTCAGGAGCACTATTAGAGCACCTAAGTCCTATCCAGAAACAATTCAGCTTCTGACCACCAAGTAAACGTGAAGCCAATAATTTCCATTTTCTAATAATGAGAAAAAATCTCTATTCAGTTAATGATTAACTGATCAATTTTTTTTTTTTTTTTACTTGCATAGCAAGAATCATAAACTAATAGGATTGTTTATCCTCATAAGGCGTACGTTCGCCAATTCTCGAGTCGGCAAGGCCTGCGAGTGACGTCATCACTATTAGCAGCATAACCTCTTATAGTGGTGACGTCACCCGCAAGCCTCGATGGGATGCTTGCGATTCGGGTTGTGCTTGTTTTTTCGTTGATTTTAAATGTAGAAAAGGTGATTTTTACAAGATTATAACGTTTAGGAATTCATTTTTTTAACCTATACTGTTTTAAACCCAGCTAATACATTTTACGCCAAGGGTTGAGGCTTGCTGCTGAAATGGCATACACTTTCAGCTCAATAAGCAGTAAGTGTTCTTGCTTGAATAGCATCCAAATCCAATACAACATTAGCCACTGTCATGATTCGCTGCAAATACATCCCCAAGTAAACGTAAAGCCAGAAGTCCCCTAGTATTCCTATTCCTAGTAATGAAAAAAATCTGAATGACTGTTCTTCTCGTCTTCGACTATTTAGGAGCACTTGGATAGCTAATTCGCTAATTCCTATCTGCACATGCACTGGCTTTACATTCGGTAAACTCCGAGCAGTCCGAGTGCGTTCGAAACGTTAAGATTTTGTTCGAGCACGTACTCTGACCCTGAGCTTGCTCTCTTTTGGATGGATGGATGGAGAACCAGAGAAATTACTTATCAACTTTTTGAGATTAGTTACTGGCAAGGGGTTTGAGGATTTTTTTCGATCTGTGTTCGGCTTAGACGGTATGAACTTATTCAGGGCACACTACTCTGCGTATGATGTCGCTGTCACGATATCCATGTTCATACCGTTCCGCTCCGTGAAGTACAAAGCTGAACTCAGTCTTAAAAGCAAAATAGTCCGTCTCTTCAAGGATCGTAGACGTTGCCACGTAACTTTAAACCAATTTAGCGGGTGTACGTCAGCTAAAGGCCCATCCTCAATCAATCTGGTAGCGAAGTGGCACTTCGGCTCGCATGCTAGAACATGTTTAACGTTGGCATCCTCAATTCAATTTCATGCTAGCATGCACGCCGACTCCGAAATTCAAGCTTGCAAGCTGCAAGCTTTTTCGATGCGTGACAACTTGTGTCATTCGCAGTACATTACCCGTACGTTCGGTATTTGGATCTGAGTTCTCGGAGCATGAATTCACCGTTCATTTATTCAAAAAGTGTACTCGGTGCAGGCTCATTCACGTTCGTTTATTGTAATTTCGAGCCCTCTGAGCTGCTTTGTACGCTGCTGGTCACGTGATGATGGCTCCGCTCTGCACACTCTGCTCTTTGAACAAAATACCGAACGCAGAACAAATTACCTACCATTACACAAATTGACAGCATTGAGGATGGGTATCAATTTTCCAGCACGCGTGCCGAAGTGCCACTTCGCTACCAAATTGATTGAGGATGTAGCTTAAGGTGGGTTCGGCTTGCTCATTCCGTGCACTCCGAGTGACTCCATTCGCACTCCAGCCGTTCGGGTATTGCTTTTTACCGTATTAGGGGTGACTCCATTAGCTCTGTTCACTCCACTCCAACTCCGCGCTGAATACCCGAACCCAGCTCTAGTATGCACATTTAAAGCTGGGTTCGGCTTGCACACTCCGTGCACTTCGAGTGACTCCGTTCGCACTCCAGCCGTTGTCTGATTCGTTAAAAGGCAATACCCGAACGGCTGGAGTGCGAACGGAGTCACTCGGAGTGTGCAAGCCGAACCTAGCTTAAATATGGTCATATTATTAGCCGGTTGGATAATTCATGTAGATAAATTGAATTGTATTTTTCTCATTATAGTAGAAACTTAATAAGTTGAATTTTCAATGTCAGTGTTTTATTTATATTCCCAAAAAAATTAATAAAGCAGATATGTCCCTTATAATGTCTGAATTTGAGTAACTTGTATGTGCAATAAATAAATGAATATTTCATAAATAACTCTTTATTTTCATTTATAAATAGGTAAAAATTGAATTAACAAAGTCAAATAACTTGACCGCAAACCTGCCTATAATACTGGGTAATTAGAATTTAATAAAAACTTGACACTTTCTGCTGTTTGCTCGTCTATTTGTATGTCTGTCTCAGAAGAGTTTATTAATTGATTACAAGTATCACTACATTCATTACTTGTATTGCTTTCACTAGAATTTAGATTTCTTTTTCTTTTGGCAAGTCTTTTAGCACACATGGAATCTGTTTTTTGGCTGGGTTGATGGATCACTGTAGAAGAGGGCAAATTCTAGGATAGCACAGCTGTTTTTTTCAATATACAACCTCTACCTGTAAATACTAAAAGCAATCAATATTTTCAAACAAAACATTTTAAAAATAGATAATAGGTACTTAATCAATGCCTGAGAGCAGGCTAGGGTTGCCACCTTTTGATTTCCGAAAACCCGTACATAATCGAAGTTAACTTTTTTTTGTAGCATAATTTACACTCATATCTGTAAAATGAATTTCTAGAAAAAAATTTAAAAAAGGTACCTACTCAATTTTAAACGCCACCCTACAAGGGGTGAGTAGGTACGGTCTTTTCTGAAATTAAAAAAAAAAAAACAGAGACACTTGTAGCACAGTTTCTTGTAGTAAGTGAACAGGGAGAACGACACAGTACATACATAATTATATGTTTTATAAGGCAGAAAAGCACAATATTTAATGCCGCGGCTGGTGTTCCATAGCCTAAGGCGAAGGTAGGAAACCAGCCATGGCATTAAATCTGATCTTTTGCCGTGTGAAACATATAATTTTTCTCCGAATTTGTTACAATTTCACGCATAATCCACTTTTTTATATTATAAATTGCGCTGATGCTGATAGTGATTGTTCAATGGGTAGCAACGAACTTTTCTGCCTTGGCAGAAAAAGTCCACTTTTCCGTCGCTAACTGGAAATCGGAGACGTTCGTGACACACCCGTCATTCAAGAAGTACGTACGTTCAGAAATTAGTTAGGTATATCCTAAGGCGTTCGGCAATCGCCTTTAAAAATTTTATATTAAGTAGCAGTGGCGGATTGCCCATATGGGCAAGGTGGGCACCGCCACCCTGGAAAAAAATGGAAAAATAAAAAATACTTTTAATACAATACTTAAAAAGGCCGCGACCTTGAAAATCTAAAAAAAATTGCCCACGACTGTTTTTTATTTTTGAGGCCCACCCTTACTTGGACACCACGAGCCGCCACTGTTAAGTAGGTATTAATTATTATTAATTATACAGTTATCCAGATATTCCCGGACATTTTCATCATGCGTCCGGACACCGGGCAAACCTTTAAAAAACCGGACAGTCCGGGTGAAAACCGGACCCTAGAGCAGGCCTAAAAGAAAGCTAGGCCACAAAAATATCCATTATGCTTGTTTACCTTAACACAAACTTCTTGCTTGAAAATGCAGAGAAATACACTTTCATGAATTTGGTGACTGGTTTGCCAATACGAAGTTTCAAAATCCAGGCTTTTCTTCTCGACACTAACTATTTTCCCATCTTCATTTCCAAATAAACCGGTGAGCCCCCAGAGGGAAATATGTGGAAACTCACCCTTTGTCAGCATCTTTTTTAGCCCAAGATTTGCACTGAGGAATACAACAGTAGTGATTGGAGGTCATAATTGAATGTATCTGATATAATTTAGACTTAATAATTCACCAACACACTTTAAAAACTCAAAAGCATCCCAAAAATATTCACACAAATACATTTCAAACAATAGAATAACCGCTCGCCTCGCCGCCAGCTGCGATTTCCTTATAAAATGCGACGTTGGCAAATTTACCACTCTCTTTCTCTTTCCTTTGGGATCACCCCATTTGTGCTGGGATCACCCCATTTGTGCTAATGTTCATTTGCGAAGTCGCCTTCGGGCGGGAACGTCGGACGAGCCGAAGTCCGACCGGAGTATGACCCTCATCGAAACGAATGCAGTTGTTGTAGCGCAAATGAGTAGAGCGTTGCCCTTCCCTCTCCATCTGGCGGGTATTTAAAATAAAAAATAGAATTCTATTTCGCTATTATTCAAGTATTGAGTCGGTTGTGGTGTTTTGTTTACTTTAAAAATGGAAAATTTTAACTTTTAATATTTTATTGGTTAAATATTAATTTACTTTAACCTTCCATTAGGCGCGCGAGTTTTATAACATCATTAGTCGCGCTGTATCACAGAGATACATATACTAAATCATTGATAAAAAAATTGAACCATCTGATGAATTTCGGTTTTACAATTTCTATGTATTGATTCGGGTACTCAACAATCAAAGATAGAATATTTTCACTGAGAAAGAGATTCCAGAAGTTGAATTCTATTTTCGCAGTCGTTGCAGTTTCGCCCACAACGCCCGGCAGCTTTAGCATAATATAGGTACAAAGCCGAGCGCACCCGGAGTTTTTTGGAAATTCCAAATTTCCAGGTAGAAGTACGACCATGTAATTTTGGAAAAGTAATGAGTATAGGGTGCCTGAGGATTACTACAAGCCATAATATTATAGGGTTTTTCCTTTTTGATTTATTTGCAAAAATAATAGGCATGTATCTCTCAGATACACGCGCGACTAATGGAGGGTTAAAAATGGAAAATATTAGTTACATGCATAGGTACATAGAAAAATGTACTACATGCATGTGAAAACTAGTCAGTTCACATGTTGTTGTTTTTTGATTGAAATCCAAAACTTTTAACCTTTTCTTTGCTAGCTAGGTGGCTGTGGTTAGGTCTATCTTACTTGAGATAATGGACTCTTTCCTTAAATATCAGAGTTCTTTTCATAGATATATTCATCTTCATGTAGATTCTAGCAATATAAAATATAATAATAAAGCTCTTCTTGATGGGTATTTCTTTTTCACCTTTTATTATTAAATAAGAACATGAAAAATATTTAATTTCAAAATGTCTATTTTCAATTTCAATTGGTATTTTTATACATTTGTTACAACATGGATTCAACAATAATGATAAATTACAATAGGTACTTTTCAACAATAAATAATAAGTACTTAGTAGGTATATGTTTTACTTGATAGTCATTAAGTATTAGGGTTGCCAACCGTCCTGCATTTCGGTGGACGTCCACCATTTGGGGTTCATTGTCCAGCGTCCTGTAACAACCTATTGCAGGACGCCTATTGTACTTAATTTTTAAGTTGATGAAGAATTCTGTCAAATTAAGCCGGCTATGATAAACCAGGGGGCGGATTACGAACTCTCGATTCGAACCGAAACCGCCATGTTACACCAAAATTTTGATTTCGAACGCACTCCATGCGAATGCATTTCGACGAAAGTCACTCGACTGGTTGATGTCTGTCGAAAAGCTATCGAAACGAAATCGAGTCCAAGAAAGTTAAGTTATGTTGGATTTTTGGGGGCCAAAATTCGTTTGATTCTTTATTTTGTTTTGACGTTTTGTAGTATTTTGAACTTTGAACAGAAAAATCGCTGAAAAAAATTGTCTTAAAATTAATGATCGCCATTGGCAGGTTTTATTATCTTTTATAGATAAACATTCTCTATTTGCTAGAGGTCAATTTGCAGGGCCCAACGGCAAAGTCATTCAAAGGAAACTCTGGAACAGCTTACAGAAAATAAAGAATCTGTGGGTAATTGTAGATGAGGTCGTACCAAGTCAATAAGGTTCTGGACCAAGACTTTGCTAAGTCTAAATAGATCAATAAACCTTGCCTCTGGGTCTTTTTTCTTGAAACAGGGGAGCAGGGTTCCCAAGAGAACGAGTGTTCCGTCTTTGTACCTACTTATGTCGTTATCATTTGCATATCATTGAAAAAGACGGAACACTCGTTCTTCTGGGAACGCTACACCCTGGATGTAAAAAGGAATCATAACTTTCTCTGATTTCTCTTCTCATATGAATTAATGCACGATTTTCTCGTCTTCTTGCATCATTTTGCCTTCGCCGCCTTATGACTCTGATTATGGTAAACATATTACTAACTTTTTCCTTTTATAAAAAATTTTAAACACTGAAATTGCGAAATTAATCTTTAAAGAACACAAATAACCACAACACAACAATAAAAAATTAGAATTAGTATTAAGTCAATGCCAAAAAATTGACAAAATTTGGTAAATTTGAGCGAAAGGCGTCACAAATCTCCGAACTCACACGAACACAAAACGAAACTTGTACCTAATCATCTCTGACGTTTCGAGCACAATCGATGCGTATTCACTTTCGTATCGATTGTCCATTTCGAGTCGTGTTTTCGTAATCCCCCCGCTGGTTCTGGTTTATAAAATCATACACTACCTTATAGGTACTTGAAAATGGAATTTATTACTTTTAACTAATACTGAGTTGAAAAATTTCTGGATTATTTTGCAACTTGTATTTTCTATAGGTCTGTTTCTGCAGAAATCACAAACCAGTCAGAGCGAATTTCATTGGTTGAAAACAGTCAGAAACAGTCAGAAAACTAGTTTCAACCAATGAAATTCGCTCTGACTGGTTTGTGATTTCTGCAGAAACAGACCTTATATTTGGGTTCAATGATGACGCTGAAATGATTTTTTCAATGCGTTCAGCTTTGTGGACTTATGCGCGTAATCAAATCAAAAATCAAATCAAAATATGCTTTATTGTAAAAAGAGCAAAATATCTTGTCTACAAAGCAGAAAAATACAATAATAAGAAAAATACAATAAACACAATAATAAAATGTCAAGATTTAAATTCACAAACAACCGTAAGAGTAATAACAGTACAATAATAAAATAATAACTACAATATTAAAATGTCAAAAATTAAAATAACAAACAGCCGTAAGAATAGATACAATTATTATAACTAAAAACAAAAATACATATGAAAACAGAACATTAAAATGAGAGTACTTGACAAAATCAATAGCTGCAAACCTCGCTACAAACAATCATCGTAATCAATCAATTGTGCATTGAACACATCAAGGCAGAACTGCAATTAAAGATTATAATTATTCTTATACTTGCAAAGAATTTGATGATTCTGTAAGAGGTGATAAGAAGTTAATCGTAGCTGCAAAAAGTGAAGAAAAAAAAATCATTTCAGACGCTGTATCTATAAGTACCTGTACTCAACTTTCTATGTTCTTTAAATAATTTGTTGATCTGCGTACTTTTGAAATAAAATTTTAAATTATCAGTTCCTATTTACCCAAAGAATTGTTCTTGGACAGTTTTTTTTAGTGTATCAGTAGATATGTTATGTAGTAAGGTATTGTTCTCTGCAATAATAAAACTGTCCAGAATTTATACCGTATGTCCTGATATTTAATTACCCTCGTCCAGAAAAATTAAAAAACAAAGTTGGCAACCCTATTAAGTATACTTCTAATTGTTTTAACTATCAAACTTCATTGAGTGTTTCACTGTTTCGAAACCATGCTTAGTTGTTAAATGCCTTCTCAACTCCTGGGTTTGTTTTAAATGACACTTGGAAATCCTCCATACATTTGAACAAAGCATCGTCAAAGGCATATTCCGGAACTGTATAAAAGAAGGGATTACTCTTTCTCCACACTGAAAAAAAAATTTCATCGCCACAGTAAGTTTTTCCGCTATTCCAGCTGAAAAATCTATTAAAATGGGCGTTAAGAAAGAATTATGCTACTGCAGTAAAGTTCACTTTGCTGCATTCTCTCTATTATAGTAGTAAAGTATTTTTATAAAGTGTCTTTTCTGAACCAGGAAAGCTTCTTTTGTAAAACAGCAGAATCACTTTGCAGAAATAGGCCAGCAGTTTACAATTATAGTTATATATTTTTCTACTATAAAAAGGATTTATTTTTATTTCAGATATTTTTTTTACAATGGGAACAATATTATCCACCTACAGGCGAATTATTTATAGTTCTAGCAATTATTTATGCTACCACAGAAATATGTCTTTCCAGCAGTTTTTTTTTTGTTTGTACTTAGTACGGCTGGATCAATCGCTTGTTAAGTCCTTGTTAGTTAACAAAAATCTTCGATTGTGTGTATGTCAATATGACATTTTTGTGTGGCACATTCTAAAGATAATTTGTAAACTAACGGACCTAACCAACGATTGATCTAGCCGCACTAAAGATTCTATTTCATATAACCAACCTTTTGGATTTTATTGGCCTTCAGCTTAGAGCTTAATAGGAATTAAAAGTCTGCAAATTTCCTAGGAAACTCCAGCTCTTCATAAGTTAAACCTATAATTTTTTGAAGCTTGAAACTAGAGGAAAAAACCATTGGGTTGGTTATACGAGGTGGTAAAATCGCCAGTAGAAATAATTTCAGTTGCTGAAAGAAATATTTTTGTGGTTACAATAAATAACTATTATTAGAACTATGTACCGTAATAAAAAAAAAAATAATCAAGTTGGTGGCCAAACGGCGTCAGCCAGATTGAGCACAGAACCAACACGAGACCTTTCCACAGCTCCGTCGTCTATGAATGTAAACTCGGAAATGCGAAAAGAAAACATGGAGATGGACACGCTTCGCCAGGATTGGCGAAGCGGCAGAACGAAAAGCTCCGAGAATAGCCGATCTAAAGTCTATAGACAAGTGCTCTCCTGAATCAAATATGTTCTTTTCTATGGTAGTAAAGTACTTTGCCATTCTTACAAAAAATAATTTACAAATAATTTTTACCAGTAATAGCAAAGCACTTATTCATTTTAGAAAAATACATTTCTGGAGAAGCAGATAGATGCTTGGTAAAAAATAAGAAATACTTAAACTTTTCTATTTCAAGACCGTATCATGCATTTTTAGTAAAGCTGTGACAGAAAAGTTAATTTTACTCGCCCAAAAAAGTATTTTTATATGTACCGAGAAAATTCTGCCTGTCTCAGCCAAAAAAAGTTTAGGAAATAATTCTTTGCTGGGAATTTTCTCAGTGCAGAGAAGCTGAGAAGCAATGTTTCTCAGACTCTAATTAAATAAACTTCAACTAATATAAAATACTATTTATTGTGACTTCTTCCAATAAGTAATATCCTCACCCCCACATAACAAAATTGCATCCTTAGAATGTACTGAGAATGTTCTTTTTTTAGGAGGAATGTGCCTAGAATGTTCGCCAAAACCATTGCGAATGTCCTGAGAATGTTCTGAGAAAAGATTGTAGAAATACTGTTTGCAATACCCAAGAACTTCCTGAAAAATCCATTAGGATATTCCTAGAATATACCTATGAGATTCTCAGTACATCCTGAAAAGAATATTCCTGTTCGATTCTAAAAATAAGCTTGAAATGTATATTCTCACATTCAAAGTTCCTATGACATTAAAGTTATGTTCTCAAAAGGATATTATACCAATATGCTTGAAATATTCTTAGAATATATGTATCTACATATATCATTCTCAATATGAATCCTAGACATAACATTCTTGTTTGATTCTAGGGACATACTTGGAATGTTAATTTTCGCATCCAACCAAATAATGCTCCTTTCAGTCCTTTTATATTGAAGGCAGTGAAAGAGTTGTCGGAAAATGTCTCTGGTAAACACAGGTGTTTAACAAAAGCTCCGGTTCGAGCTTATTATGCTCTCGTCGCGGTAAGCACGCCAACTGAGAGAAACAGGTTCCAAGGTGATTCAAACACGAGGCAAGATGTAGATCATTAATAGCGTGTGGCTCCCTCTTTTGGAATTCCTACAAAGCAAAAGAAAAAGAATATACCTATAATATTTTTAGTAGGTTCTAGATAGAGCATTATTGTTTAATTGTTCAATTTAGATTTTTCAGTAGGTACTTTAGATAATTAGGTGAACAATATGGAAATATTCTTATTGTTTAATTGTTCAATTAAGATTTTTGAGTAGGTACTTTAGATAATTATTAGGTGAACAATATGGAAATATTCTTATCATGGGTACCTAGCTACATAAACTTCTCAGCACAACTTGGTAGGTATATTCTTGATACTTGATAGAGATATTAGCCGAAAGAACATTTTTTAGGGTACATTATAATAATGTTCGTGTGACAATATTCAGATAATGTTAGATAAATTAGGTTCTTAGCACAATCTTTTAAGTAGGTGCATAGAAGCAACATTCGTAGTACATAAATAGAGCGTCCAAAAATGAATATTTCAATCGAAACAATCTAAGAATATTCATTAAACATTCCTAAAAGAACATTCCAAAAAGCACTTTGAGGGAATATTCTGAGAATATGAATGTTCTTTCACTGTTATGTGGGAAGCTAAGCTACATGCCAGATCTGTGCACCGATCAGAACAGTCAAAACGTTTAAGGAGTCATTCTACCACAAATTTATTTTGCTAAAGTTTATTTGTAAGGTTGTTAGTATCAAACTTTTTTATTTTTCAAACAATTTAGATTCTTAAGCATTATTTTTGGTAGGTAATAAATTGTTTGTTTACTATTGTTGAGTTGAAATGTAAAGTGGCACGTCTGTAAATAAAGATTCATTCATTCATTCCATTCATTCACAAAAACTAAAAACAACTTAAAGCTTATTGAACAAATCAAAAAACGCAAAAATTCCGAAACACAAACTCAAAAAACACTGTAAACAATATGATCTATAGGCTTTGTTTGCCCCTCAGCAAATATGGCGGACCTTGTCAAAGTCACGTGACCTGGAATGCCTAATTAAATATTGAGGTACTTGGACTATTTCAATAATAAAAATTATATAATATTAGTTGATACGAGATCCACGGCGAAAAACAAGTAATTTCCTGTTTTTTGTTGTTTTTCCTCCACATTTCCCAGACAGCCCTAAAACATCGTTCTAATCACTTTTTTCAAATAACTTTTTCCGAAATTTTGCCATCTTACCCCACTTTTCGCGTTTCCATATCTAAATTTTCAAATTTGCCGCCACAATAGTGATCACGTGACCAATGTCAAAATGTACTTTTAGGTTATCGGACATGCAGGATCGGTGCCACATAAGAAAAAATTCCATATCCTAAAGTCTGCTTTTTATTTAAAGATAATTCCCCAAGTCAAAAATTTAGTAAAACTATGTTGGCAACACAAGCCCTTTCTACACAAAAAATTTGAACGCATTGACAATTTTACATTGTATTGCCAACATAATGTCATTTTGGCGGAACTTGTCAAAGTCACGTGACTGGAATGCCTAATTAAATATTGAGGTACTTGGACTATTTCAATAATAAAAATTATATAATATTAGTTGATACGAGATCCACGGCGAAAAACAAGTAATTTCCTGTTTTTTGTTGTTTTTCCTCCACATTTCCCAGACAGCCCTCAAACATCGTTCTAATCACTTTTTTCAAATAACTTTTTCCGAAATTTTGCCATCTAACCCCACTTTTCGCGTTTCCATATCTAAATTTTCAAATTTGCCGCCACAATAGTGATCACGTGACCAATGTCAAAATGTACTTTTAGGTTATCGGACATGCAGGATCGGTGCCACATAAGAAAAAATTCCATATCCTAAAGTCTGTTTTTTATTTAAAGATAATTCCCCAAGTCAAAAATTTAGTAAAACTATGTTGGCAACACAAGCCCTTTCTACACAAAAAATTTGAAAGCATTGACAATTTTACATTGTATTGCCAACATAATGTCATTTTGACTTTTATCTTAAAAAAAAAACAGATTTTACAAATAAAAAAATTCCCCATACTTATGTAGCGAACATTATGGGGGACACTGTATAAATAATATGCTTGTCCGAGTTTCCTCTCTGTAGTGTAGATTCTCCTGAGGCCATACCTGTATGGCGTAGATCTCAATCTGGTATTCCGTTGGTCAGTGATACTAACCTAGGGAAGTTATCCCTAGATCCAGGGATATTAATACTTATCAGGGATTGAGGGGAGATTTTCCAGAAACGAGGCCAAACTAGGGAATTTTTTTTATTAGCTTTCTGCTGTGGTTTTACTGGTCTTTAGTGTTTAATTAGATTTATTGCATTCTTTATCACGCCGATTGATGCATTGATGAGCAGTCTATCTTTGTCTAGTTCATGGAAATTCGAAATGACTTTCTCATAATGGTGGATAATTCGATGAAAAAAAAGAAGCGCCTCTTGTAGATACCCCAACAATGAACATCAAAGAAAACAAATTAGTTAATTGTCAATAGCCCTATTCCTGCCAATATTTTTAATTCCCCCATTTTTTTATGGCAACATTGAAAATAAGAAGTCATCAAATTGCGATCATGTTTAGCGACGCAGGCTACGTGAATGGGCCATATTAAAAGAAGGGGAAAACTGGGGAGGAATTTATGAGCCATTTTTGCCTGATCTAGGGATATTTTACTTTGGAGTAGGGTCAGTAGGGATTTTTCACATCAGTGAGTTGGCATCTGACGGGTCGGAAATCCTTCGCTTCGTAGCTATAACGTCCTTGGGGATGAATTAGGGATGTTCAACCGGCGAAAAATAACCTTTTTTCGGTTACCCTAATAACACCGATCTCCCAGAAACATCCTATTTATGTACCATTAAGGTCCTTATGTTTCCGACATAAATGGTACATCGCTGCGATGTTTGTAATGTAACATCTCTAGGATGATTGTCCTGAAATGTTTTAGAAACATCCTTTCGAAAATATCTATCGACAAAAAGATTTTTCGTTCTCAAAATTAGATACTTATTACAGCTGAAAAATGGCTAACATTATTTTACAAAACTAGGTAGGACCTCAGACCGGCAGGACCCAGTATTAAATTTGCCAATTTTGTGTGATTTCTGAAAATGTCTCTATCACACACACAAACTAATTTCAAATTCCATAATATACCTGTAATGTATATAGATAAGGTAGGTACTTAATATTAATTTTGTATTGTAACAACAGCAAAATTTAATTTTTCATTCGACTTACAACTTGGAATAAAATAAAATATGTATTGATAAAAGTCTTCTCTCTTTTCAACTTTCAAACATCGTGAATATTCGTGAAGCCGAAGTGTATGGCGCAGGCGCGTGCTCAGGCATTTGTACTTGTACCGGTCAGGACAGGAGGGCACGCCACCACGTAGGGTCGGCGCCGCAGCCAGCGCAGACGGGCAGAATCAGTCGAACGGGTCGTCCTGTGCGCTTCGCTTGTGTTGTTGGGCGGAATTTTATTTCGTAATGGCGTCGTGCTGTGTGGAGGATTTGTCAATTTGTGGTTTTTCGCTACACCTAGTTGTGCCATTTTGTGTTCGAAAGGATCTCTGCGACCTACCAGTGCTTATTAGTTGGTGAGAAAGATTATTTGTTGAAAGATAACGTCGCATAACTATCAATTGTTTAGTTTATTTAATTTCAATATGGCGTCGGTTAGGAAATTTCTAACTTTTCTAATAAATAGCCCCTAAAAACCCGAACTTCATTCTTCATTAGGTAAGAGAAAATAACCAATAATTATTTTTTGTTTTCATAGTTGATTACATTCTAGGTGTGCAAGTTGAATTGTACTTCAAGAACTTTGGATTTTGGTTCTGTGGTTGTTTTGGTTAGTTAATGGTACCTTTATGAAATTGGAGCACCAAAAAAAAAAAGAAAACGCCGAACTCCCCCACTACAACATGCTGCCACTGCCAAACTATGGTTTTCGATGACATGACGGGGCATAAATACTACATTATTTAGGCAAAATTGTCCGTCGGTTATTATTAGTTGATAGATAATCAATATAAGTATGCATGTACCTTATTTTTTCAATAAAAAATGTTATTGGAAACTGATGTGCCTACTTAATTTTATAATTTTCAATTTTTGTTTTTTTTTTGGAAAAAGTTCTATCTGACTTCCAGAAAATAGAACGAAAATTGAAAATTATTGAATTAGGTAATTTTTAATCCATAATCCTAAAATTCTTTCACGTATTAAAGTCATACTAGAAACATATAGAGGATGTTTCTTACACCTGCCCCGGATGTATTAGGTACATCCCGCGTCATCTTAGAAACATCCCTGAGAGATGTTTATAGGACATCGCAAATGATGACACGGCTGTTGCCTGCAACATCCCAGGGATGTCCCCAGGAAAATAGGGACCTCCCAGGGACGTCTTCATTATCCCTGATGGATGTTTCTGGAATGTTTCTGCGATGTTACTGTGTTATTAGGGTAACCGGTTATATTTTACTAAAAAATAACCGGCCCGGTTAACCGAACTAAAATAAACCGGTTATCCGGTTAACCGATTTTTTAAAATTACTGATTTTATAGTGAATGCGCTAAGGTTAATAAAATAAAAAAACTTCTTGTGAATAGAAAATAGGTTGATGAAACTTGGTACTATATGATGCGACAGAGACAGAGCTTCATTCTGACCAAGGCTGTTTGAGAGAGGTAAGTTGCCTGGCCTGATAACTCTATGACGTCATTTGGGGTGCCTCATCATAATGCAAATCTCCATAAGGCACCCCAGATGCATCAAGTTACCCATTACCAGACAACCTATCAACTTGATCCTTGCATTTTGAGGATTTTGACTCGACAATTGTCAACACGTTCGTTTTTTTATTCGGAATAATACAATTACGTCAACAGTTCTATCTTTATCTAATTTTAACAGTTTAAAAAAGATTCTCCTATTATGTATTCAGTATCAAAACTCAGATTTCTGAAAAAAATAACCTGCTTTCGGTTATGATGTTTTTGACTGAATAACCGGTTAATTACTGCTAGTGAAATAACCGGTTAGAACCGATTAAAGTGAAGTGAATATACCGGTTATTCAAATAACCGGTTATTTTTGGACATCCCTTATTTTCTTTTTAATGCAATAAATAAATTATATTAAATTACTGAGTGCTCCTTTTTTGTTTTGATCAATGTAGTTTAATGGATTTTAAAAATGAGCGGAATTCGTCGGTTTTTTTTATTCGCGAAATAATCTATTAGGTACTTCTTCATAAAACTGGTCATCTTCGCACATTTTTGGATACAAATTCTTTTTCAATTGAAACAAAAGATACAAGCAACGATGGCAGTTTCCAACCTTGCAATCAAAGGTTGCGGCTAGCCACTCCGCGACTCGATGGTGCCTGAACGCCAGGAATGGTTCGACATGTTTCCGGCATTTCTATTGGTCGTTGAGATTCGCGGTCCATTTGAATGCTACATTTCAGGGAAGCATATGAGAGTCAAGCCTCCGGTCGACTGCTAATGATAAAATTGCGGGCAAGGAACAGATTTTTGTCATGGAGGCGCGGAATTGTTTGAAATAATGTTGTCAGATTGTTCCAAATTATATTAAAATATCGAAATTTGGAAATTGTAATTTGTGAATTATAATATTAAATAGGAATTAGGGATAAAATATATAAGATTTAATTTTCATTTTTTGTGGGGAGGCTTAGCCTCCCCTGCCTCCTCTGAGGAGCCGCCACTGTGCATGGAGGTATTTTAAACAAAAAGATCTAATCTGAATTCAAACTATCCAGTCCTCTTAATAATCTTTAAGAAAAAAAGAAAAAAAAAACCCTACGGAAGCGCAGGGAGGCCACCTATCCCAGGACAACCCAGGACGAGTTAGTTTCAATTCAATTCTTGGATTAGCCCTTTCCATCTAAAATACCATGACACAGAAGCTCGCATTCATTACAGAGGGATGGGTTAGTTTGGATCTGCCCTTTTCGTCTAAAATCCCAACATATAGAGACAAGCACTCATTACGATATATTTGGCAACGGTGTCTCGAGCTCGAGCTCTCCCTATTACTACGACTTGACTCTTGAAATGTGTGTATCTCAAAAATATTAGGTGTTGCTGGGGTGAAGCAGAATGAGGCAGGACCATAGAAACACAAGCAGGAACATGTTTGAGCGATCCTGCTTCCAGTGTTTTGCCAAAGGTGAAGTTATCAACCAAAATAAAAATCGCTGTATCCCGAAAATAGTACGTATTGCCGGGGTCAGATTTGAAGCAAGAAGCAAGATGAGGCAAGACCGTAGCAGCACAAGCAGGAACTTTTTTCAGCGATCCTGCTTCTAATGTGTTTCCTAGGCTGAAGTTAGCAACTAAAATGGAAATCGATATATTTCGAAAACGGTGGGTGTTGCTGGGTTGCGGTTTGAAGCAGGATAAGGCAGGACCGTAGCAGCACAAGCAGGAACATGTTTCAGCAATCCTGCTTCCAATGTGTTGCCAAGGGTGAAGTTAAGAACCAAAATGGAACACGGTATATTTCGAAAACGGTGAGTGTTGCTGGCTTGCGGTTTGAAGCAGGATGATGCAGGAACATAGCAACACCAGCAGGAACATGTTTGAGCGATCCTGCTTCCAATGTGTTGCCAAGGGTGAAGTTAGCAACTAAAATGGAAATCGATATATTTCGAAAACTGTGGGTGTTGCTGGGTAGCGGTTTGAAGCAGGATGAGGCAGGACCATAGCAACACAAGCAGGAACATGTTTGAGCGATCCTGCTTCCAATGTGTTGCCAAGGGTGAAGTTAGCAACTAAAATGGAAATCGATATATTTCGAAAACTGTGGGTGTTGCTGGGTAGCGGTTTGAAGCAGGATGAGGTAGGACCATAGCAACACAAGCAGGAACATGTTTGAGCGATCCTGCTTCCAATGTGTTGCCAAGAGTGAAGTTAGCAAGCAAAATGGAAATCGATATATTTCGAAAACGGTAGGTGTTGCTGGGTTGCGGTTTCAAGCAGGATGAGGCAGGACCATAGCAACACAAGCAGGAACATGTTTGAGCGATCCTGCTTCCAATGTGTTGCCAAGGGTGAAGTTAGCAACCAAAATGGAAATCGATATATTTCGAAAACGGTAGGTGTTGCTGGATTGCGGTTTGAAGCAGGATGAGGCAGGACCATAGCAACACAAGCAGGAACATGTTTGAGCGATTCTGCTTCCAATGTGTTGCTAACTTCCCCGACATAATTTCTACTCTCACCAACAGGAAGGCATCAGATACCTGGGAATACCATAGATGAGAAATTCAACTGGAAAGATCATATTATCATATCCAGAAAGCCGTACACCTATACCAATCGATGCCATTTAATTAAACCTAAATAAAATTGAACGTGACTTCCCCATAAAATACAGAAGGCAAATATATTGCATGATTCCGAAAGTTGAACAAGCAAAACGACAATTATTCCAGAGGGAACACGCAAATTTTAGATTATTTATTTAGGCATGGATATACTTATTATGTCTATTTTGTCATCGACAATATAGGAATAATCGATTTAGTGGATAAACGATAAACGAAAATTGCTCTAAAAGAAATATAAAGTTTAGTTTCAATTAAAATTTAAAATACTTATGATGATCTAACTATAAAGCAAATTTCAAAGTTGCTTTTTTAATTAGCCGGTTACTGAACCAAAATCCAAACTTTTGCTCTAAGTAATTGAATCAATTCCGAGCACCCCTGAAGAGAAAATGCAGGGAGCGTAAGAAAATGTTTATACAAGTTAATTGAAAAGCGATAGATCGACTTTTAACCCTGCTCTACTTTTGGACTGAAAAACCTGTAATTGCTTTACTTTGGCTAATTGGTAATTAGTTTACTGTCGAAGAATCTGAAAGCAGGATTTTGATAAGATTTTGCGGAAAAAGGTTTTATGTAATATTTCATTGGATTATTTGATATTTGAGTTATGACTACTTATATAAACTTTTTAAATTGCAATATTTGGTTCAACTTTTATCATTTTTCTGTACTTACTTTGGTGAGATGGAAATAAAATTAACTTATCTTCCTAGTTATTTGAAAATTTCATATCGAAAAAATGTTAAAATTTTAAACATTGTAAGATATATAGTCACACTGTAACTTTTATTTAGGTATTTGTATTAAAATTGTTGCTGAGCTTGTGAAATCGCGCCCCTTCTTTGTTCAGAGCTGGATTTGCGAAAGTTGTTGCAATTTTTGCCAATCTTGTTTAAAATATGAGTCATTCAGCAGTATGTAGGGAAAAAGATCTTTATTTCTACGCTTCTCCATTGACTGAAAAAAAAAATGTTGTAAATTTGTTTGGTTTCAGCAAAACAGAAGCTTTGGATAAAATAAATCTATATCCAATAAAGTTACGATTCATGGACCGACAACCTGTATGATTAACCCCTTTTTTGTTAAAGGGTGGACTGGGTTGGCTACACCACTAAACCCACTCCCGTTTACCCCACGGTGGTTGCTGCCAGTTTCGTTTGATTTGCTCCGACGACGTAATCAGTCCGTTTTCAATCCAGCTATAGATTAAGTTCCAATTCTATTTTCTAATTTCGGATCATCCCTTCGGGATTACAAAAACAATTTAAGATCCTGGTACGTAGATAATCTCGTTTTGATTAAATTAAATTAGAAACGTTTTTGTGTTGAAAATAGTTTTGGTTTTTTAATTTCTAAAGCATGACTTTTCCTGCTAGGTATGTTTTCAATAAATTCTAAGTTAAAGTTGCCAGTTGTTTTTTCACTTTTTTGAAGTAATTTAGTTGTTGCGTTAAGTCAAGTTATAGCTACGCATCTAGTTAGATTTTAAATGGCAAGAATTTTTTTTTTGTCATTGCTTAAGTTATATGTTTATGAATCTGAATATGGAAAGTCAGTGATTCAATATCCAGCTTTGTAAAAAAATTGCTGTGGTGTCGTAACTTATAGCATCAATACATGGTAATTGGTAATTGTAAATCAAGTATAGGTATATTGACTCAATCAGGCCTATGATGTATCATTTTCTGGTTATTTTAACAGCAACGTTAAGTTATCTGTCACTGTTTATTTTACAGGTAAAAGTAGAGATACGTATACAATATTTCAACCTCAATTTCGGAAACAGGAAAATGTAAAGTCATTTTCGGAAAAAGTCAAATCAATTTCAGAAAAAGTAAAGTTAATTCCGGAAAAAGTAAATTCAAATTCGGAAAAAGTAAATTCAAATTAGGAAAAATTACATTCAATTACGGAGAAAGTAATGTTATTTTTTACACCATTTCAACCTCAATTTCGGAAAAAGTAACTTTTATTTAGAAAAATGTAAAGTCATTTTCGGAAAAAGTCAAATTAATTTCAGAAAAAGTAAATTTAATTTCGGAAAAAGTAAATTCAAATTCGGAAAAAGTAAATTCAAATTTGGAAAAAGTAACTTCAAATTCGGAAAAAGTACATTCAATTACGGAGAAAGTATAGTTATTTATTATACAAGACGGTAAAAAGATGCTTTACCTGTGAGTGGAAAATGTTGATTCACGAGCGACGAAGGAGCGAGTGGATTAATTCCACGAACAGGTAAAGCTTTTCAGTGTGGATAATGTTACGGAACTTCCGGTCGAATATTTTTTTTTCATTAACCCGGAATTTCCGAATTATTATTTTATTATTATTCGTCCGGAAAATAATACACCATGTACCCCTGCAATGACACAATCATTACTCCCCATCCCCCCAGGCCTCATTGTGCTGGCGCTGGCGCCGCGCCGCCAATTTCCAATTTGAATTTTCTATTTTCTCCCGGACGCATTTTTGTATCGAGCATCCAGTAACCCGCATTAGGGGTACCCGACCTCGGCACGTATCAAGCGCACGGTAGTACGAAAATCACTCGGATTACCGTACGCTCGAAACTCGCGCCTACAGTCACGAATATCTTTGGCGGTGGCGGGCGCGTTGATGGCAGCGGTGGCGGTGACGAAGCGAACTAGATATCCGGAAACCGACGCGTTTTTACCGCGACAAATATTAGTAGGTACTTTCAGTATTTTCATTTTCGGTTCTGAATCGAAATTGGTTGCAGAGTTTGCTCTACTGGCATATTTTGTTGAACTCAGGGGCGGCTTCTCAATAAGTGCGCTCGTGCGCGCGCACTGCCTCCAAAAACCAAGCAAGAAAATAAAATTAAAATTTTGGAAAGAAAAGAAACTTCAATTAAAAAATACTTACCCAATTTTCTAAATTAGGATAAATATCTACTCATTTTTCTATTTTTAAATTCGCACGAACGGAACGAAAGCGCGCCCTGCGCCTGTCTTGTATATTTTTTTCTCCCGCTTGGTTATGCTGGTGGTCCGGGTGGTCGGTGTGGAATCGTTCGGCGCTCTGGGTAAATGTGTTTTCTCGCTGTGCGATTGATCGGGAATATACGGTAAGTCGCCCGATGAAAGGGATGCGCTGTGCGCTATTTGAATACACACTTCCAATGTTGTTTCCACTCAATCGAGAATATTTCGATGTTTTTTCACCATTTTGGCGGTTTGACAACTTTGTTGTTCGCGGTTTTTTTTTTAAATTATAAATTTCAATATCAATTATGTATTATGGCTAGAATACAAACATTCAAGCCTCATTTAAATACATATATTTTTGTTTTCGATAATTTTTCCTAAAGTAAAAAGAAAAAAAATCAACTTACAAAATAAATGTAAAACAGGACGTAGCACCTCCAAAAAATTTTCCAAGAGCGCACAACCACACAAGGTTGCCACTGGCCGCCACTGGTTGAACTGATCTTTTTTCATTTCTATTAATTTCTGTTTTACCCCGGTGCTACTTGACTGAAATTTTTATTTTCACTTTTGACTTTAAAAATACGCAATGAGTACCCAAGACAAAGGAGAAGAAGCCTTGCTTTCTTTTTTATTCTCGCACATTTTCGATAACATTTTCAGAATCATACGACATGTTTGTATAGTTTATCTATTCTAAATTGAACCACTTTATTTTCAAGCTATGTATAAGGTACGATCAAATATTAGGCACCTTTGGCGTGAATAAATACTCAAAAAACCTATATAAATGTTTTGAATATTCCCCACTACAAACTACAGTCAGTGGCGTAGCTAGGCGTCGGCGACTGCCGACGGCCTCGCGCCTTAAGGAGCCTCGCAAAAAATAGGTTATCGAACCTGAAAATTGGTACTTTTCGATTTCCCAAAATAAAACGTAGAGAACAAATAAGCATATTCCTATATACGAAACTTCTTAATATCATAGAATTCACTAAAAATTATTATTTTTACTGCAAATTAACCTAGAACTCTCAAACCATAAATATGGTACACAAGGCACTTTCCCTAACTGGCAACCGACCGAGATATAAACATAGGGTGACCATACGTACAGTAGGTATTTCGGTGTATTGTACAGGGTATTTTCTTCATAATTAGTGCGACTTCTACAACTTGAAGAAAACAAAAAAATTAAAAAAAGTTAAATACAAAAGTTGTAGGGTTTCATCTATTCCTGGTATTCTTGATTCTGATCACATGAAGTTAGTTCATGAGGCGTCAACAGCTGGCCAATGAAATCGTTGTAGCACCGGATGAAAAATGTTTGTCAGTTTGTTCAGATCGAAAGAATACGCCTAGTATCTTTTGCACATGTCAAAACGGGCAAATGACAAGTACTAACTGTCATAATGACAGCACATGCAGTTTTTTAAATAGTTAACCCGGTATAGTTTTGGCTAGAATGAAAGATTTTTGTCTTCCGATTCCAAATATATTATCATATATGCTGATATTTGGTTCAGCTGTTTTTGCGCTATTTAAGTTTAAAGATGCATTGAAATTACCCCAAATTAGGTCTGTTCCCGGTTCCTTATACACTTTTTTTTACTAATTTAATGCAATTTTCATGCAGTTGTAAACTTAAATAGCGCAAAAACAGCTGAACCACATATCAACATACTTAGATGGTATATTTGGAATCAGCAGACAAAAATCTTTCATTCTAGCCAAAAATATACAGTGATCTATTTAAAAAATGTATGTACTTGTCATTATGACAGTTGGCGCTTGTCATTGCTCGTTTTGACACGTGCGAAAGATAATTGAGATGAAACCCTAAAACTTTTGTATTCAACATTTTCTTAAATTTTTTCTTGTTTAAGTTGTAGAGTCCACACTAATTATAAGGAACAGACCCTGACATTTTGTTTTTGTACAGCAAACATGCTAACATACAGAGATTTGAAAATTATTTAGGTTTCCTAAAAAATTGCCTGATTCCTACCAAAAATTGTCGGTCCATGTTTGTGTAATACTGTAATAAATGAGAAATTTATTTTTGATTGGAAGGATTTGTTAGCCTGAAAAAAGAGGCGTGACTCTCAAAGAATTCTTACCTTCGGCGGGCCTGCTAGCAGCTACCCGTCCCTGTCGTTATATCCAGCTTTTTGTCACAAGAAATATGGCCACCCTACAGTGGCGGATCTATAGCACCATTCTGAGGGATAGAGCTTCTCAACCAGTGGCGGCTCGTGATTTATACCTGAAGGGGTTAACACCTAAAGTAGGACCACGTGATGTCCACCGCAAATGCCCCGGAGGTAGAAATTTTTTTCGGGTGCCACGCTCAAAACTTTTAAGCCTCCAAAAAAATAATTTGTGTGTTTTTATAATATTTAAAATTTTCTTGGGTCTCTCTGGGAGGGGGGGGGGGGGGGAAATACCCCCTTTACCCCTCCACCCGTGGATCCGCCACTTCTACCCTACATAAAAAGGGCCTCGCAATTCGGATGTCGCCGACGTCCACGTTTGGTTTGGCTACGCCACTGACTACAGTCGGCAAAATGAAATACTGGTTGTCGGAACGAAATTTCGAAGAGATTTCTTCATGTTTATTTGCTTGGGGTAGCTTGGGCGACGCGACGGCGCGGCGTCGGCGGTATAGTTTCAAGGTAGTTTGTTCTTTTTGTCAGAGGTGGAGGCAGGTTTATACGTGTGTATATTTTTATGAAATAATTGTTTAAAATTTTTAAAAAACATCTCCTAAACGGCACTGGGGCATGTGTATTCCAAAATATCTCAAATAAATAATAAATATAAATTAAATTTTACGTAGAATAATATCTAAATTATATTGATTTATTATTTATTATGAAACATTTTTGGAAACCTCGCCGCCTATGCTTCATAAAGAAAATGCCGACTGTTAATGGAGATTTATTTTTGTGGTGGTTCAATTGAGACTAGATCAACTATACTTCGCTGTACGGATGCAGATCGCGCGAACTAGGCGGAAAAATGATGCAGGCAGCGTTCTACCGTCGATCGTAAGGCCGCAGGGCCGCGGTAGAACGCAGCAAAAACGGCGGGCGCGTTTTTCAGTTCACCACCACCGCTCCGGTTTGCGCCTGGCTTAACGCGGAAAATTCTACTAAAAACACCTACGAATATTCGCACCGCAGACAATTCGCAACAAATTGTTTTCACTGCGGTAAATAGACAAGTTCAAACTGGAGCGGTTTTCTCCAGTTTGGCTGCGATTTATCTGCGTTTTTATCCGCACGGAAACTCAGTTCGCAATCGAATGCGTTTTTGGTCCGATTAGCAGTAATTCCGCAATGTTATAAAGTGAAAATAATCAAAATGGAGCAAATTATTGAATTAGTTCGAAAGTACCCTATACTGTATGACCTTTCTCATGATGACCATAAAAATGTGCGCAAAAAGGATAAGGTTTGGACTAAACTAGGAGAAGGACTAGGTGAAAATTAAACTCTCTTCTTCCACTTTCCACTGCAAGGAACAATATTGCTTCTTCTTCATTCGATGATGTATACATTTTTTTTTAGGCAAGGAAACAATTCGTCTTTCTTTTTTAGTACTTGCACTAGCATTTAGCATTCAGCAAGCAAATTGGATACTGAAAATATGACGTTGATGATGCGATTATGTTATGGTGTGAGACTTTCTCCGGAATCCGCCATGAAATTCGCTGCGGATTCTTCGTCACGAATCCGCTGCGAATAATTCGCGTTGGTTTGGGAGAACCTTTTCTTTTCCTGTCGACTGCGGAAAAACGCTGGGCTAGATTCCTATCTCAAAAATAATAAGACTATAATCTAAAAGTTCAAAAAGCCCGCCAAATATTATTTAAGTTGGTCTTGTACTGGATAGTGGCGCTAGTATCGATATGATGCCAGTGTCGCACCACAGAATTGGTTACTCTCACCTTGGTTTATTATATTTCTCTATGGGTTAGATATGACCAAATGCGCAAGCGCAGTCCAATTTAGATCTGATTTTGAACTGAAGTCCAAACAAACCTTTTTCCTCATTATTGAATATTGACGGATTTTTCTTCCGAGTAGAGCAAAAACGGCCAAACTTCTTGTGTTTTGTGTAAAATCTGATTTTTTTTTGAATTTAGGAAACATTTATCTGGATTTAAAATGCACACCAACACCAAGACGAATTCTCATTCAGAACATTTTGACATATTTTTTTTTAAACATAGGTAACAGGTAAACTGCCAAAGTAACCTGTGACATATTTTCTGGTGGCGTTAATTCCGCACCTGTAGTTCTGTTTGACTCCAGCGTCCCCAAGCGGATGCGATCCGAAGCTTTTTTTTTAGGCCCCGCCCTCCATTAAGCTTTTTTTCTATCCGTGAGGATATGTGTTCTGTGGTGGTTATTGTAAAAAACTATTGAAATTGACAAGTGTCACCTAAAGAAAATAAATTTTCCAAATGAAAATTTTGCTTGTTTCTCTCGTGAAATAGTCCAGTCGAATACCACTCAAGAAAAAATTAGGTAGGCAAAATTATACTCTTGGTTTTATTCAAGTTTGTTGCTTTTTGGTAATTTCGATCATGAAATTTTTGACAAAACCACTCGCCCATTGAGGTAGAATAATAAGGAGACGCTGTCATCATTTGAATAGTGCAGTAGAAAACGGCATCGGTATAGGCGTGGCTAAGTGTCGGAACAATATGGTTACTTAAACAGAGCCGAACTAAATGGATTCTTCATAATTTTTATCTAAAAATCGAAATTATACCAAGTAAGAAAAAGTTGCTACAGACACTTCAACATACTGAAACAGGAGATCCTTCCAAGACCCAGAATAGGAATTATGGGCTTCAAAAATTTTTCGCATTTGAAAAATCTTCGGATGGAAAATGCGGCCCTGTTGCAAATTCTGACGCGTTGCTGTGACAAAGGTGACAGAATCTCAGACAGAAGTGTCGTAACAATATGGCGGAAGTGGATACGCTTTTTTCGCCTCATGTCGCCTCCTTATTATTCTCACTCGCCTGACGGCTCGTGGTTTCGTCAAAAATGTCATTCGCGAAATTGCCAAGCAACAAACTTTCATGCCAGTCGAAAATTTTACCAACAAAATTTTTTCTCTTGTGGTATTATATATGAGAAAAAAGTATACAGATGATAATGTCATTGGAAGAATGGCTAACACAATAATTCAAAAATGTTTTCGAAAAACGTGAAAGTGGCCTATTCTACGGTTTTCTCGCCATGGTATGCAATACGTGCGTAAAGCACCTTTTTTCACTCATGTGATTGTCGCACTCGCCTTCGGCTCGTGCGTCAAAATTCACATTCGTGAAAAAAGGTTCACTTTACACACTTGTTGCATAAATAACTATTTCCAAACATTTCAAGTCGTGTAAAAAAAAAGTTTGACATCTATGACTGTCAAACCTCAACATTTCCCTTTTCATTTTTTTTCGGCCTTAAGACGTACCGTAGCGAGGAGGGTCAAATTTACTTTTTGACGAATTTTTTGCTCCTCTATCCGCTAGAATTTATTTTTTTTTGGAATTCGATATTTGAATTTTTTCGACAAAAAAATTGAAAGGGTATAATAGCCTTCGATTTTTTTTTTTTATTTTCAAACCGTTCTAACTCGAAAACGAAACGCTTGGGAGAAAAACTTATAGATCTCGTCGAGTACTACAAAAAAGCCTATAAGAAGTATCCCTCCAGGAGGCACCGTTTTCGAGAAAATCGACCACGAAAATTTTAACAAAATTACAAGAAATTTCAACTTTGACGGCCAATATCTCAAAGACAAAAACGGTCTGTAATCTCAATAAAAAAATATTTTGTAGATTATTCCACTCATGTGTTAGAAATCCCATAAGACAAGTGACGATTTTCAGAACTACAGCGAAAATTTTCTTTTCCATTTGTTTAACTAGAGAGAATTACAGCGATAATTCTCCCATGTTATTGTATACATGGTTGTCATGCTAATTTTTGATACACACAAACGGTTCCTGATAGCAACCATTTATTTGTATTGATTGTTAAGATGTTCAAATCGTTTAATACATATCTATTTCCATATTTTTTGCATTGTCATACGTGAAATAATCCTCTAAATACCACTTGAGCTTTAAAATGAACCAGGTAATTTTTCACTCATGCGTATTTTCTCTGCAAATTTCACTCGTCCTGCGGACTCGTGAAATTATAGAAAACACGCAATCGTGAAATATTATCGGTAATTTTGAAGCTCTCGTGGTATTATCCCCGATAATTTCATCCTGTTTCAAATGAGATATGACTCGAAACGATCGGTTAATAAATAGCGGAGTTATTGGGCGAAAAAGTGGCCTCGTGTCGGATTCCCACAATTTTTTTCTGATCAAAATCGAATTTTCCATTTTTATTTTTTTTCGGCCGTAAGATGTACCGTAGCGAGAAGGGTCAAATTTACTTTTTGATGTATTTTTTGCTCCTCTATCCGATAGAATTTTTTTTTTTGAAATTCGATATTTGAATTTTTTCGACAATGCAAGGACTAGTACGCATTACGTGGACGGGTTAGTTTGGGCTAGTTTGCATATTTTTGGTTAGTTTCGTTACAGTTCATTTAATACTGGATATAAGTGTACTGGACTACTGGTTAATTACAAAGCGCGCGGCTGTTGTTTTTCTAAATTCGATACATGCAAGGACTAGTACCTACGCATTACGTGGACGGGTTAGTTTGAGCTAGTTTGCATATTTTTGGTTAGTTTTGTTGCAGTTCATTTAATACTGGTTATAAGTGTACTGGACTACTAGTTAATAACAAAGCGCAATTTTTTTTCTAAATTCAATACATGCAAGGACTAATACGCATTACGTGGACGGGTTAGTTTGGGCTAGTTTGCATATTTTTGGTTAGTTTCATAATAGTTCATTTAATACTGGATATAATTGTACTGGACTAGTGGTAAACTGGTACACACACAAGTAAAAAAACAATTTGGACGAATAATAATATAATAATAATCCGGAAATTCCGGGCTAATAAAAAAAATATATTCAACCGGAAGATCCGGGTGATCAGGGACACCCAAAGCTTTTTTACCGTCGTGTGTAATATTCTATTTTATTCTTGAGCAACTTTTTATTTATCACAATTACTAAAATCATAAACTAAAATGTGCTCAAAATTTTACATAAGGCGATTTCGCCTCAGTTTGGTACCCCAGTTTGGTCTGTCAAACAGGTACCATTCAATTTCGGATGGGTGAATGATGCTGTCACAACAACTTTGGTAGGCCCTTTGGTCTGTCAGATGCTATACCGCGGTTTGACTTGTTAGTGGAGGTTTGGTAGCTTTCTGTTTCTTTTTCTCTCATGTCCAAATAAACATGTCAAAGTCAAAATGTACCAAACGCCCTATCCACTGAATTCGGATGCGATTGTTGAGCTACGTCACTTACGTACCAATTGGTTAACCATTCGCCTACCAAACAGCAGATGAAAATCTGGGGCGAAATCGCCCATAGATTATGACAAGTTGACAAAGTATCTAACAAACTGACACATTTCTGGTGTTGTCAATCATACAACATAACAGATTTCTGTTAAAAGCACTATAATTATTATAAAAGATTTGAACAAGTGGGTAAAATTGACATATGAGTGGGTAAAATTGACGTATGAGTGGGTAAAATTGACAAATGAGTGGGTAAAAATTGTTCGATTTCACTACTTCACATAAAGTGTTACTTTAACAACGAGTTTTGGGTCGACTACATGATAGTTTACCATTCGCGATAGAATAAATGTTATTTTTTAGAATAATTCGAATTGATAAAAAGTAAATTTAGCAGTGACTATAAACCTCCAGTCGAACCCGTACCCTGACTGGTTCGATTCCAATCATTGTACTTTAATTTGGGTTTACATATAAACACCAAACTTCCCCACGCGTGTGAAAAGTGCTATTTTCAACACTTGTTGCACAATAAACTATTCCCTACAGCCGTGCGGAAAAATCGATTTTCCGCACTGGTATGCGTGCGGCAAATGAGTTTTTCCGCACGGTGCGGTAAAACTTTTACCGCACGCATGTCAGTGCGGAAATAGTTATTTACCTAACAAGTGCGGAAAGTGGTCCTTTACCGCACGCGACGGCAGTTGCACGAACGACGCGAAGCGGAGTTCGGACAAGCTGTCGAGTGCGGTAAAGTCACTTTTCGCACGTGTTAGGTACAAAATTTTTCCTTCGGAGCACATAATTTTTGGAATTAAAATCTAATTGGAAGAAAAAATGCATAAAAAATAAGTTATGTATTTTAAACGAAAAATACTGTTTTTAAAAATCAATTTTATTTTGGAAAATTACAAAGAGCGTTCTAGCCTAAAGCTAAGTTTAATGAAAAATGCTCATAAGCGCATGATTACATATATTTATAAGTTCTGCTTTGCTGAGTCTGCTTCTAGGTAATGGAATTCAACTCTGCAACATTGTTCATATAACTCCTCCCGCCGAAGTCGAAAACAATACGGATTGGGGACTGTTTTCGGATGTTTGGATAATTCTTCCTTGGATGAGTTCACGAAGTTGGGTACCTCTTCTTTTGTAGAGTTGCCAAATTACTGTTAGAGCAATCACGATGAACAGCAACGTGGTACATATGGTAGCTATACTCCAGGTAGCCGGATGGATAGCTTCATGTTTTATTGGCATTAGTAATTCGGATTGTTTCTGGAGATCTTTAATTTTGTCCAGGTCTACAGAATTTAATTTGAGGATTTTCTGGTTCGCAATTGGTGACGTCATTGTTTCGATTTTGATTGGAGGCAGAGAAAGAGGTCTTCCATCAATTGTTTCCTCCTTGTTCCAGATTCGAATGTTCCCAGTAATTATTCCACAGTTTAATGGGATTTCAATTAAGCTGGGGTGATTTATAAATGCGATTTCATTGTTTTGGCAAAGCTTCTGCACTTTAAGGTTAGTTAAGGTTGGAATTGCCAAGATGTATTTGTTAGTGATAGGTTGCCCTATCGGCATTGTTACGTTGACTTGGACAGCTTCACAGTTCTGGATTTCTGCTTTCTTGATCAGGGCTACAACACAGTCATTTAATTGTGGGCTGAGATGATTTTGGCAGATGTAGAAATCTTGAATCATTGGGCAGGCTTCCTCTTCATATTGTTGTAGGTCAGTGCCAATTATTAGGTAAGGTAAGTTTGGGATGAAAATCGTATTTTGGATTGGAACAGGAATTAGGCGAAAAATTTCAAATAAGTCTTCTAGAAAGATTGGGAAATGAATAGCAAATATTATTTTGTCTTTAGAGAAGTTTACCAGCTAGTTGATAATAATATTTCAAATTCCCAAAATTTGCAATTCTGCTTTCGCCATATAAAACAGTCAAGTTAGCAATAATTTGTTTTAATTCGGAGGCGGCTATTACTGACGTATGCAATGTGTTTAAGTTAGCGTGTGCTTTTAGAGAAGTAGTTAGATCAATAATTCTTTTATCAAAATTTTGTTCTATAGTTGAAATATGATTCTTAATTATTAATTGATTTTCACTGAGAAGAGATATTGTGCTATTATAGTTGTTAATCAGCTGCTTTGTTAGGGATATTTGCAAATTAACTTCTATCTCAGATAAGTCTTGATGACTTTGCAATTCTGCAATTGTTTTATCGTATTTTTCGGCATCGTCTGAATCTAGTATGCCAAAAAGCCATTTTGACGTTTTTCCTACTAAATTAATTAAGCCACGTTTATTACGATTATGTGGTTTAATATTATCTACCCTAGTACTAACTTCTAAGATAAGATATTTAGCATGATTAAGCAAATTTCTTGAATGGATATGAACTTGATGCGAATTAAGCGATGTATTATTAAGCGTTTGATTAATTAGTGATTCTAAAATATTATAAGAATATTTAATAGTATCTAAATTATTAATTATTGGGTTAATTTCTACAAAATGTAGAAATGTGTGTTTACTCTCAATTATTTTAGAGTTTCCTAAACGGAATGGAAGTAGGGGGTTACTGAGAGGGATGATGTCAGTGGACCTACTTATCGATGTTCCGGTCATTGTCAGCATAGCTGCAAGAAGGAATAGCTTCGTTCCGTTCATCGTCTTTCTTCTGTGGAGAAGAAAAAAGCTTAGGTCTTTGAATTTGCGATTTGTGCACTACTTTCTTCTTTGTAGTAATAACTTTATCGCCAATGTCTTGGTGTACTATGTTGGGTTTTCGTCTAGGTTTGTCTTTAGTACGTTTCGCACTTTTATCAGTAACGTATATTTTACTGTCAGGTTTATATTCTGGTGGGTTTTCACGTTTTTCGTTTTGTTTTTGATTTAATTTAGTTTTGGTATTTACCGATTGTTCATAAATCTGGTTATAAATTAATTTCAATCTTTCTTTCCGGTCATCAACATATTTGTTTAAAATGACTTCGTCAGTAAGGTCAAATGGGTCTAGACTGTTGAGTCGTCCATTTATGACGTCGAACGGTTTCTGTTTCGTTACACTATGCACTGAGGAGTTGTAACCTATTATTGCATATTGCATTAATTGTTTTGTACTTGCTTTAGGTTCTTTCAATTTCAAAATTCGAAATAGTTCAATTAATGTCGAATGTAATCTTTCGACTGGACTATTACTATTAGAATTGCCAGGTGTTGTAAAATGGATACGAATATTATGTAATTTGCAATAATCCAATAGCAAGGAAGTTTTAAATTCTGTGCCATTGTCACAAGTAATTTGTTGAGGTAGGCCATGATGGTTTACGAAGGTTGATAAATTATCAAGCACGATGGTTGCTGTGCAAGCAGGTTCCAATGGGTATGCCTGAGCGTATCGCGAAAATACGTCTATTATTGTGAGAAATTTCGCAT
This sequence comes from Ceutorhynchus assimilis, assembly GCA_917834065.1. Taxonomy (NCBI): domain Eukaryota; kingdom Metazoa; phylum Arthropoda; class Insecta; order Coleoptera; family Curculionidae; genus Ceutorhynchus; species Ceutorhynchus assimilis. The sequence goes on along the minus strand of OU892280.1, from coordinate 40,943,540 downwards.
TACAAATTTGGAATGTGTCTATATGAATGGACTCTAGAGGTTGTGTTGGAGTTAGGGCTGGGCGATTATCAAAATAAATAATCGATTATCGATTATTAAAAATAATCGATTATTTTCGATTAATCGAAAATAATCGAATAATCGAAAATAATCGATTAATCGAAAATAATCGATTAATCGAAAATAATCGATTAATCGAAAATAATCGATTAATCGAAAATAATCGATTAATCGAAAATAATCGATTAATCGAAAATAATCGATTATTTTCGATTAATCGATAATTTTTTTTGATAAATCGTTTTTTTTTCGATCTATCATTGAAAATAGGCAAGCTTGAAACCGGGGTTGCTTGACGCATGCGCCAACCAACCCCGACAAGGCTGCGTCAACCAACCCCAGAGCACGTTTTTGTGTTTGTTTATAACCTAAACGAAAACTATCCAACTTTCAAAAGATCTAACTAACTAGTTTTGTAGAAGAAGCTTTGAGCTTCATGACACTAAAAAAATTATTGAAATATCTCTAAAAATATAGTTTTTATGTGAAATTATCTAAGGTTATAAAAATTTACTTACAACAGCAAAAAACCGATTATCTGTAATGCACTCCCCACAAATGACAGAAACGAACTAAAAACAACGTACACGAGTCCGCGCCGACCACGTGCCTAGAACAGAGCAGCTTACATTGTTGCCAGGTCATTTCGTTTAATGATAGTTGAGATGCGTCAACCAACCCGGGGCGTCAACCAGCCCCGGTCTCCCCTATAATAAACGAACTTAGAGCGGAAATCAATTTGTGGCCTGATTTGTTCAAATGTGCAAACACATCGATCTTGTAAAGATCGGGATTAGTGGTAGGGATCAAATCGAGTAAGTTGGCCTGTTGAGAAACGGAATCGAGAATACGTGTGTAGGCTGTTCTATCAACTAAGTTAGGTCGTGTGTACCTAATGGCAAATGCGTGTATGAATGTATGTATGTGTTGGAGGTGTCAGTTGGACTGCGACCAAGGTTGATTTATTGTACCCCTCCTTCTGCTGCTAAGTTCGGGTTTCATGCTTAAAGCAGCCCCTATGGCCTCTTTACGAATTCTAGAAATCTAGAGGTTCCAGGGCTGGAATATCTTCCAACTGTATAAGGGGACTTTCCAGGTTCTTCATCCTTGAGCAACTAATGGCATCGCAGTTCAATAGAAGATGGTGAGGTGTTTCTACTCCGACTTCACAGAATCAGATATCCTTCCAGCATGGGTTGTTTTGTTCGCGAACTGAAACCACTCTGAGTTATGAACATTAAAAACTCCCAAGAATATAATCTCGGAGTTCGGATATTCTCCTGGATAGAATTATTAAATTAATTTGTCAGACTTTCAAATAGAAGTTCATAAATGGAATCGTTGGGTGAAAGATACACACAACAAACAATAATATTCGTGAAAGTAATTCTTAGCCAAATTACTACGTGACCAGGTGATCCTAGATCATCCTCTCTATGGCAAGAGAGCTCCCTGCGATAAAATACTCATAGTCATCCATTATAGCCAAATCGCGTATAAAGTTCATAGCGAGGGGCTAGCCACTGCGGAAATCTTCTGTCCTACGGGATGGAAATCTCAGAGATCCTTGGAGATATGTGGAGTTCTGAGGATATCCCGAGGGATATCCATATGGAGATAAGTGTATATCCGGTAGAGATCAGGTAGAAAAACGAGAAGGTCCAAGAACTTCGGCTGCAGTCGTGTTGAATCGGAAAAGCGTAATTGCGTGCGCACATCAATTCAACTGGTACCGTAGTTATTGATGTATATGGAGGTCCGGAGGAGATACACGGAAATCCATGGAAATTCAAATGATCTCCATAGAGATCCACGGATATGCCTGGGTCCTTATTCTTGAAACAGGGGAGCAACGTTCCCAGGAGAACGAGTCTTCCATCTTTCTCAACGATATGCAAATGATAATATAAGCAACAAAGACGGAACACTATCGTTCTCCTGGGAACGCTGCTCCCCTGTTTCAAGAATAAGGACTCTGGTGATAACTCCCTCGCTTCACAGCCAGGACATGGGAGATGGATTGAGTTGAAATAAGATTTTCTTTGCGTCTCCATACTTCTTCTTCTTCGTCAGCCCGAGTCCATCTATTGTCGGATATTAGCCTCCAGGGCCGGATCTACGAATTTTTCGAGGGGGGGCAAAGGTGTAAATTGCCGCCCCCTATTAAATATTATTTTTTATGTACAGTGGGAATCATTGCAATTGGCACACACTATATAAATATCCCTCGTAATGTGTCAAATCTGACACACAATAATAGCAAAATACTGCACTAAGTAGATTTATTGGTTAGAATTTTGACTTAATACGAGGAATTTTAAAGAGTAAAGAGTGTGTGCCAATTGCAATGATTCCCACTGTACCTATATACATATTTAAAAATGAGGTGTTGAACTTAACAATCTATTTATATGTAGCAGTAGCGGCTCGTGGTCTATAGTCTATACTGGAATGGAAAGAGTTCATACCTAAAGTGATAGCCTCTTCCAGGTTTTTCCATGTTCCGCGATCTCTCGCTAATCTCATTCATTGTTCCCCTGCCACCGTTCTGAAATCGTCTATACATCTCTTTTTCGGTCGTCCCACATTTCTTGTTGTTCCTCTTAGTCTCCAGAGTGCCGTTTTTTGGGTCCATCTATCTGGTTCCTGTCTCGCCACATGTCCGATCCATTGCCACTTCTGGTTTACACAATATCCGTCACTTTGGTTCTATCACGTATCTGTTCATTTCGTATTTTATCCCTTAAGGTGATTCCCAGCATTATTCTCTCCATGGCTCTCTGTGCGACTCTCAGTTGCTCATCTGCTCTTCGGGTTATTGCCATAGTTTCTAAGCTGTAGGCGAGAACCGGCAGAATACAGTTGTCGAAGGCTTTCCTCTTTAGTTTTATGAGTACATTTTTATCTTTAAAAATAAAGTTCATGTTTCCAAATGCCACCCATGCCAAGTGGATCCTGCGTTTGATTTCCGCCGTTTGGTTTTCTTTTCCCAGCTTGATTTTATGTCCCAAGTATACATATGTAATGTTCTACATTTCATTTTTGCTCATTATTTTGGTCTTGTTCAGGATCATTTTTAGGCCTATTTTCTTGGATTTTTCGTTTAGCTCATTTAGCATGTTGTTCAGTTCTTGAATGTTGGTGTTCATCAAGACTAGGGGTGGGCAAAATAATCGATTAATCGATTATTAATCGATTAGTCGAATATTTTATTTTCAAATAATCGATAATCGATTAATCGATTAATAATCGATTAATCGATTATTTTCGATTAATCGATTATTTTCGATTAATCGATTATTTTCGATTAATCGATTATTTTCGATTAATCGATTATTTTCGATTAATCGATTATTTTCGATTAATCGATTATTTTCGATTAATCGATTATTTTCGATTAATCGATTATTTTCGATTAATCGATTATTTTCGATTAATCGAAAATAATCGATTAATCGATTATTAATGGATTAATCGATTATCGATTATTTGAAAATAAAATAATCGACTAATCGATTAATCGATTAATCGATTATTAATTATAGGCGAAAAGGAAACTCTTTTCAAAACCAAAATTCCTAGTTTTCCTGAATTCAAAAACGAGTCCGATATAACTTTCATTCTCTTTGATTTTCACCATTATTTTGATGGCATTATTGGACTAAACGAATTATTAAGGTTCAATTTTGTAATTGACTTAATAAATAAAAAATTAGTCAGCGAAAATGTGACCATACCGATCATTTACAGAGAACCAGATAAGGAAATTCACCGCGTCACATTAAACGCTCACGAAGTCATTACCACGAACGTACCTGTTTCGCAAAACAATGTAGATATTATTATACCCGAGAGCGTCATACATCAACTTTATTTTCCCGAGACGCTGACTACTGCAAAAAACGGATATGCACAAACAGAAATTTATAACTATACTGATGATACTATAACTTTGCGGTTCACAGAACCCCTGCAGGTCTGGACTTTACCAGATTTTCACAAAGAAACTTTTGATTTTTTCCATATAGAAGATCTCTTGCCCGAAAAATCCCATACAAAACGAGACCCTACAAATATACAAAATTTGATTCGATCTGATCATTTAAATACTGAAGAAAAATCCAGTCTCTTCAAACTTCTTAGAAAGTTCTCAGATATTTTTCACCAGGAAGGAGAAAAATTAACTTTCACAAATAAAATAAAACACGTCATTGAAACCACCGATGAGATACCAGTCCACTCAAAAACATACCGGTATCCATTTGTTCATAAAGAAGAGGTTCAAAGGCAAATAAACAAAATGTTGGATGACGGAATAATCCGTCAGAGCCAAAGTCCATGGAGCAGTCCTATATGGGTTGTTCCCAAAAAATTAGATTCCAGCGGCAAACAAAAATGGAGGATATGCGTAGACTACAGAGGCTGTAACCAAAAGACTATAAACGATCGCTATCCACTACCGAATATTAACGATATTTTGGATAGATTAGGAAGATGCACTTATTTTTCTACCATAGATCTATCGTCGGGATTCCACCAAATAGAGATGGACCCAGGATCTATCGAAAAGACAGCCTTTAGCGTAGAGAATGGGCATTACGAGTACCTGAGGATGCCCTTCGGGTTGAAAAACGCGCCCGCAACGTTTCAGCGCGTCATGGACAATATTTTACGTGACATACAAGGAAAGATATGCCTCGTGTATATGGACGCCATAATCATTTTCTCATGTAGCCTAGAAGAACATATCAAAAACCTCCAACAAGTCTTTGAAAAATTACGAGAATCCAGATTAAAAGTGCAACTTGACAAATCAGAATTTCTCAGGACAGAAGTTGAATTTCTTGGACACGTGATTACAAAAGATGTAATTAAACCAAATCCAAGAAAATTAATAGCGATCCAGAAATTCCCAATTCCGAAGACAGCGAAAGAAATAAAATCGTTCTTGGGACTCTTAGGATACTACAGACGATTTATTAACGGATTTGCAAAACTGACTAAACCATTCACAAAATGCCTAAAGAAAGGAGCTACCATCGAACACAATTCAGAATTTCTAGAAGCCTTCGAAACCTGTAAAAACGTGCTATGCAACGATCCAGTACTACAATATCCAGATTTCGAGAAACCGTTCATGTTAACAACAGACGCCTCTAATGTAGCAATTGGAGCTGTGCTTAGTCAAGGCCCAATCGGAAGCGATCTACCGATAGCATACGCCTCTAGGACCTTAAATCCAGCAGAAATGAACTATTCGACAATCGAAAAAGAACTCCTGGCGATTGTATGGGCTACGAAATATTTTCGGCCATACCTTTTCGGACGAAAATTCACCATCGTGACCGATCACAAACCATTAGAACATTTATTTAACGTCAAAGAAACGGGTTCCCGATTAGTCAGATGGAGATTGAAAATGGAAGAATTCCACTACGAAATTCGATATAAGAAAGGTAAACAAAATGTTAACGCGGACGCTTTGTCTCGCATTGAGATCAATTTAACTGAAGATGAATCAATAATAGGCAACCCTGGCGACATAAATGATGAGATTGAAAAATATTTGCAAAAATCTAAAAATCAAGATCCAACCATAGAAGAACTAGATTTACTCAGAGACGTCTTCAACCCAGAAGAAATCGAAAGACAAAATCAAGAAGCAACTGGTCAAAATGCAAATAAAATATCCATTATTTCCAACGTTCGAATTAGACCACCAATAATACCCAACGAAAGTGACAATGAGACCGTGCATTCAGCCATTGAAAATCCGATATTAAATATACCGATAGTAGAAAATTGTGCAACAATTATGGTAATCAAGTAATTTTAATACAAGGACACAAAGAACGCTATCACGTCATAACATCCAAAGTTTTTGAAATCAAACATCGATACACGGTACACTTATCGCAAAATTTCCGAGAAGAAATTATTAAATTCTTCAAAGAATATGTAAATCCCAAGCAACTATTTTGCTTATACGTAAAGAAATCCGATATTAATCTTGCTGACCAAATATCCGTGATTCTCCCAAGCATATTTAGAAATCACACTTACAAACTCGCTTTGTCAAAATTACTAGTAACTGACGTAATAGACCAGAACAGACAAAAAGAGTTAATTAAATATCATCACGTGACTAAAACATGCCATCGAGGCATAAGTGAAGCCCAAATGGCCCTTAAAAAATTATATTATTGGCCAAATATGAAAAGCGACCTTAGTGAATACATAAACAATTGCGACATATGCCAGCAGACGAAATATGATAGACACCCACCTAAGATTAAATTCGCATTAACGCCTACTCCAACTAGGGGTGGGCAAAATAATCGATTAATCGATTAATAATCGATTAATCGATTATTTTCGATTAATCGATTATTTTCGATTAATCGATTATTTTCGATTAATCGATTATTTTCGATTAATCGATTATTTTCGATTAATCGATTATTTTCGATTAATCGATTATTTTCGATTAATCGATTATTTTCGATTAATCGATTATTTTCGATTAATCGAAAATAATCGATTAATCGATTATTAATGGATTAATCGATTATCGATTATTTGAAAATAAAATAATCGACTAATCGATTAATCGATTAATCGATTATTAATCGATTAATCGATTATTTTGCCCACCCCTAGTTGGAGTAGGCGTTAATGCGAATTTAATCTTAGGTGGGTGTCTATCATATTTCGTCTGCTGGCATATGTCGCAATTGTTTATGTATTCACTAAGGTCGCTTTTCATATTTGGCCAATAATATAATTTTTTAAGGGCCATTTGGGCTTCACTTATGCCTCGATGGCATGTTTTAGTCACGTGATGATATTTAATTAACTCTTTTTGTCTGTTCTGGTCTATTACGTCAGTTACTAGTAATTTTGACAAAGCGAGTTTGTAAGTGTGATTTCTAAATATGCTTGGGAGAATCACGGATATTTGGTCAGCAAGATTAATATCGGATTTCTTTACGTATAAGCAAAATAGTTGCTTGGGATTTACATATTCTTTGAAGAATTTAATAATTTCTTCTCGGAAATTTTGCGATAAGTGTACCGTGTATCGATGTTTGATTTCAAAAACTTTGGATGTTATGACGTGATAGCGTTCTTTGTGTCCTTGTATTAAAATTACTTGATTACCATAATTGTTGCACAATTTTCTACTATCGGTATATTTAATATCGGATTTTCAATGGCTGAATGCACGGTCTCATTGTCACTTTCGTTGGGTATTATTGGTGGTCTAATTCGAACGTTGGAAATAATGGATATTTTATTTGCATTTTGACCAGTTGCTTCTTGATTTTGTCTTTCGATTTCTTCTGGGTTGAAGACGTCTCTGAGTAAATCTAGTTCTTCTATGGTTGGATCTTGATTTTTAGATTTTTGCAAATATTTTTCAATCTCATCATTTATGTCGCCAGGGTTGCCTATTATTGATTCATCTTCAGTTAAATTGATCTCAATGCGAGACAAAGCGTCCGCGTTAACATTTTGTTTACCTTTCTTATATCGAATTTCGTAGTGGAATTCTTCCATTTTCAATCTCCATCTGACTAATCGGGAACCCGTTTCTTTGACGTTAAATAAATGTTCTAATGGTTTGTGATCGGTCACGATGGTGAATTTTCGTCCGAAAAGGTATGGCCGAAAATATTTCGTAGCCCATACAATCGCCAGGAGTTCTTTTTCGATTGTCGAATAGTTCATTTCTGCTGGATTTAAGGTCCTAGAGGCGTATGCTATCGGTAGATCGCTTCCGATTGGGCCTTGACTAAGCACAGCTCCAATTGCTACATTAGAGGCGTCTGTTGTTAACATGAACGGTTTCTCGAAATCTGGATATTGTAGTACTGGATCGTTGCATAGCACGTTTTTACAGGTTTCGAAGGCTTCTAGAAATTCTGAATTGTGTTCGATGGTAGCTCCTTTCTTTAGGCATTTTGTGAATGGTTTAGTCAGTTTTGCAAATCCGTTAATAAATCGTCTGTAGTATCCTAAGAGTCCCAAGAACGATTTTATTTCTTTCGCTGTCTTCGGAATTGGGAATTTCTGGATCGCTATTAATTTTCTTGGATTTGGTTTAATTACATCTTTTGTAATCACGTGTCCAAGAAATTCAACTTCTGTCCTGAGAAATTCTGATTTGTCAAGTTGCACTTTTAATCTGGATTCTCGTAATTTTTCAAAGACTTGTTGGAGGTTTTTGATATGTTCTTCTAGGCTACATGAGAAAATGATTATGGCGTCCATATACACGAGGCATATCTTTCCTTGTATGTCACGTAAAATATTGTCCATGACGCGCTGAAACGTTGCGGGCGCGTTTTTCAACCCGAAGGGCATCCTCAGGTACTCGTAATGCCCATTCTCTACGCTAAAGGCTGTCTTTTCGATAGATCCTGGGTCCATCTCTATTTGGTGGAATCCCGACGATAGATCTATGGTAGAAAAATAAGTGCATCTTCCTAATCTATCCAAAATATCGTTAATATTCGGTAGTGGATAGCGATCGTTTATAGTCTTTTGGTTACAGCCTCTGTAGTCTACGCATATCCTCCATTTTTGTTTGCCGCTGGAATCTAATTTTTTGGGAACAACCCATATAGGACTGCTCCATGGACTTTGGCTCTGACGGATTATTCCGTCATCCAACATTTTGTTTATTTGCCTTTGAACCTCTTCTTTATGAACAAATGGATACCGGTATGTTTTTGAGTGGACTGGTATCTCATCGGTGGTTTCAATGACGTGTTTTATTTTATTTGTGAAAGTTAATTTTTCTCCTTCCTGGTGAAAAATATCTGAGAACTTTCTAAGAAGTTTGAAGAGACTGGATTTTTCTTCAGTATTTAAATGATCAGATCGAATCAAATTTTGTATATTTGTAGGGTCTCGTTTTGTATGGGATTTTTCGGGCAAGAGATCTTCTATATGGAAAAAATCAAAAGTTTCTTTGTGAAAATCTGGTAAAGTCCAGACCTGCAGGGGTTCTGTGAACCGCAAAGTTATAGTATCATCAGTATAGTTATAAATTTCTGTTTGTGCATATCCGTTTTTTGCAGTAGTCAGCGTCTCGGGAAAATAAAGTTGATCTATGACGCTCTCGGGTATAATAATATCTACATTGTTTTGCGAAACAGGTACGTTCGTGGTAATGACTTCGTGAGCGTTTAATGTGACGCGGTGAATTTCCTTATCTGGTTCTCTGTAAATGATCGGTATGGTCACATTTTCGCTGACTAATTTTTTATTTATTAAGTCAATTACAAAATTGAACCTTAATAATTCGTTTAGTCCAATAATGCCATCAAAATAATGGTGAAAATCAAAGAGAATGAAAGTTATATCGGACTCGTTTTTGAATTCAGGAAAACTAGGAATTTTGGTTTTGAAAAGAGTTTCCTTTTCGCCTATACCTGTTTTTATTTTCGTGGGGTGATTGAAAATTTTCTCAGGGAAATATTTTTCTGCTACAGATGGTCGTATAATAGAATAGTAACAGCCAGTATCGACTAAAAGTCTCAAAGGTGGGTTTTGAATTGTAATATATGGAAGGCTGTTGTTTATTCCCGTATGCATATCAAATGTCAGTTCCCAGGGTTCGTTGAGCTGGCTATCTGAAAATTTTCAGTATTTTCTGGTTGCTCATAGAACTGCTGGGCATTTTCATAGTAAATTGGGTAATATGCGTCAGGCATATTGTAATATTGAGAATAATCTCCATAAAATGCATTGAAGTATTGGGATTGGTATTGATCAGCTAGATTTATGGCTTGATATTCTTCAGGGTTGCCTTCGGTAGATATTGGAATGATTGCTGAAGCATCAGTATTGGTATCGGTGGCTTCAACAGGCTGTTCTGTTTGAGTTTCATCAATTTGATACAGCTCTTGAGAAACAAAGTTTGGAGGTCCCGTTGGCTTGAAAAATTGATTACCTTGTATATTTTGATTTGGTAACGTATATCGAGATCTTGTGGACATTGGTTCCGGTTTATTTGTGGGTACTTGTCCTTCCTGTTGGTTTGAATACATTTTTCGGTGAGCCAAAAACCTGCTTATTAGTTGGATAGTTCCTTTGAATATATCGTGGTTGAATGTTTATAGGGCCTCTTGGAAATTGGACCGGTTGAAAATTATTAATTTGATTGGGTACTTGGGCTTGCATATTTGGCCTAAATTGGGTGTTGAAAGGCGTCCTATTTACCGCTTGAAACTGGTTGTAATACATTTTATTTGGGTAATTTTGATGTTGATTCAGTGTTTGGTGTTGGGATTTATTGTTGATAGGCTTTGTTTGCACGGTGGGGGTTTTATTATAGATATTTTGCATATAGTTAAAATTGTCTTCCTCGTTAACTTGAGTCATTGCTGTTTCGATACAGTCAGGGTTTTTGAGTCTAATTATGCTTTGTAGATGTCCGGGTAAGCCTCTAATAAATGTACGTAAACATACTTGATCGTATTGTCTCAAGTAAATTATTTTAGTGGCTGCATCCATATGAGTATCAGGAAAAGCATTAATCTTTTGAGCTAAAGCACTACGTAATACTTGTAATCTTTTAGCAAAATCTAATGGATTTTCATTTTTATTTGGTACTGCCATAAACAGATCTTGTTCTAGGCATTCCAAATTTCTTTTGTCACCGAAGCAAGCAAATAAAGCATCTTTAATTTGATCCCAAGAATCGAGTTCCATTCTGCTTCCTACCAATATTTGGGCACGATCTGTTAATTTCCTTCTAATAACTCTTAATAGGTAATTCTTTAGAATTGGATCATTAGATTGATTATAGGTAGCAAAAAGGAAGTCACAGGCTGATTGAAAACTATTAAGCATACTAGGGTCACCATTAAACGGCATAATGGTGTCTGTATACATTTTTAGTAAAGTATAATTTACTGTTGCGGGTGCTGCGCCTGATGTCGGCATTGTGATATTGGAGATTTGAATTGATAGTAATGATCTAGCTAATTCTTCGATTTCACTATCGCTCACGCTCATCAAAATTATCAATACTTATTTGTCATACACTTACGATTAATTATTGAGTAAATTACTAGTTATTTGTATAGAAGTAAATTTAAAAATTGAGAAAATAATAATAAAAGTAACTTATTTAAAATTTTCACCGTTCCTAACCAGGGAATATGAAAATTGGGCAACAGGAATAATTGGACACTTACCCTTAGGTTGTCAGTCTAATATTCCTGGTACGTTGATTCTCCACTAATCACTCGTTGTATTCCAAAAATCATCCGTTTTGTAGCCCGCTGATAAAGTCAATTATTCTGGCTGCACACACGTGATAGTCCAATTGATTTTAGTGTTCGTTTTCGGTGCCAAAGAGTTGCACTCACGTTTTTCGCGATCGAACCGTTCCGATAACGTGATTTTCGATCGTAAAACTGCCCCGAATCCTACCGACTGCGCCAATTATGTATTTTAAACGAAAAATACTGTTTTTAAAAATCAATTTTATTTTGGAAAATTACAAAGAGCGTTCTAGCCTAAAGCTAAGTTTAATGAAGAATGCTCATAAGCGCATGATTACATATATTTATAAGTTCTGCTTTGCTGAGTCTGCTTCTATGTAATGGAATTCAACTCTGCAACATTGTTCATATAACTAATAGCAAACATTGATTTTTAAAAACAATAAATGTTTCTATTTCATGCATTACGCCCATTATGCGAAGGCAAATGCATTAATTACATGTTTTTTTAAAATTTTTGACACAGTGCGGTAAAGGATTTTTACCGCACTCAGTGCGGTAAAGAATCTTTACCGCACTCAAAATTTTTATGGCAAGAATTTGGTTAAAAGTCTGTCTTGGTGGCATTTGTCAAATCTGCTACGTTGCATTTTTGTTTTTCCCATAGCAACAAATCAATATTATAATTTGCGTCTATGGGAAGTTCAAATAGATTCGTGTTTTGTGGTTCAAATTTTCCATTTTTCGGTATAACATAAATTCTTGAGAGATGGAGACCTTCGATGAAGAAATATTCGAAGCAGCGAATGCAGCAGTCGGCTCTTTGATTCCACAAAAATCCCAGGACCGGCACAATAAAGAATATGAACAATGGAACTTTCTCATTTTACCTGTGCTGCGCGCGCCGCTTGTGGGTGACAGATAATAAAATTGTCAATTGAATTAACGCAGTCTGATGCTGACTTTCTTTAAGCTAACCTCAATTATCAATCAATATTGCTGAAAATTATTACAAAAACTGTTTATTATACAATGGTTCAAATGTGTTGTGTATGATCTTGTCAGAGTGAGGTAGAAAAAAAGTAAAATCTTTCTTTTCACGAGTTCTCAAGCAATCAAAATGTAAGAAAACAATGGTTACGTGATCTCAACCTGACTGAAGACGATTAAAGTGGGAACAGAGATTTGAGGGTTCGTAAAATAACGATTTCTATATCAAATACAATGATAATTGTACAATTAAAGGTTTGCTAGTACTTGCAAATTCGTACTTCTCAAACTTGTCATTCCACACAGGTATCGCGCGTCATTATATGTGTCTCTTTCTTTATTGCAGAAATCCTAATAAACTATCCTTGTTGTTCAGTTCATTACATGAAAAAGGTCCATACAAACGTTTTTTTTTAAAGAGTGCGGTAAAGAATTTTTACAGTCGAGGGTGGAAAAGACATTTTCCGCAAGAGTTAGGTACAATATTTTTCCTACGAGTGCTTTTGTCCATCTTATTTATCAAAAAAATTGTTCCAATACGCAAAGATTTTATAATGATGGTACAAAATAGCACATAATATAATAGTACATTAAAATACAAGTTTCATAAGACGTGATTTTATCGCACGAGCCCTATATTAGAAATCGAGCCGGAGGCGAGTTTTCTAAAGGGCGAGTGCGATAAAATGTCAGTAGAGATAAATGGCCGGTTCTGCATCCTCCGACGCCTCCGACGCCTCCGACGCCTCCGAAGCCACTGCGCATGCTCCAACCTGGGTGTGGCGACGCTCTGACGTCAGAGCGTCGCCTCATCTACCCGCGCCATCTGTTGAGCAAACCGAACATTACCCCCACCCCCACTGATAGAAATCCGAGAAATGAGAATCAGAAGAAATCAGATGACACCATGAGATAAGGAGCTGCGTCAAATTTCTGAAAAACCGCCAAAAATTTGGGATTGGCCCGGGTCAAATCCCCGAAATTTCAGATCAAAGGCGCCGCTGATTTAGAGATTTTCCCACGCTATCGAAAAAGTTCCCAGGCTCAGGTGCCCCCGTTACTATAAATTCCAAAATAATTAACAGGGTTTCATAAAATATTCACAGATAGTTAACAATATTAGCTAGTACTCTAATGGTGTAGAGACAATATATTTTAATAATTAATTTCTTCTTGGGTTGAATATTTTAAATTTGTTACCTACACGAGATGACTAATTAAATTATTTACGTAATTCATTAAAATCCCGATTAAAATTGATATTATTATTACATTAAAAAATTATCCATAGGAAAATTCCACCTTATTTATTAAACTCGTGTTGGATTCAAGGATTTTATGCAGATGCAGTGCATTATTTCGCGTCATACCTAAATAAACCATTGTTCAATTATTTATCATTTCTCGTCGCAATTTCGTCACAGTAAGATCACTTTGGGTTCCGTTGCGACTGTGTGTGTGTGTGTTGGTGTGTAATTTTTGTGGAGAAATTATTTTTAAAATCGTAAGTACCGATTCCTTTTTAACTTATTAAACCAATTTAAAAAATTTCTTTTTCTTATTTTTCACTCAATGTTTTTATGTACCTATGTGCGAAGTTTTGTTTGTTTAAAGGTAGTTTTAGTTGTTTATGAGTTTTTCTTTTAAATTTGAGTTTAGAAATGTGGGTTTTCCAAGAAATTTAATTGTTTTTTTTTTATTGGGAGAGATTTTGAGAATCTGTTTAAAAGTTTTTTTTTTTTTTTTTATAGTAACAAATAGGTACTAAACATAAATAAATAAATAAAGAATTATAATAGTTTAGTCAAAAATATTTATTTAATTTTATTAAAGTTTACAATACAGTGTATTTTTGAGAATCAAAATCATCAGCATCAAGATCATAGATAATTGATGCTGACGTTGATGGTTTAATTATTCTATTTTCCAAAATTTTCATTCTTTTTTTCTTGGGTTCTTCTTGCTTTTCTTCTTCTCCTGCCTCAAGCTTCTCCTCCTCATAAACCTCAGATATTTGCCTCTTCCGGTCAGCTTCATCCAGTAGGTAGAAGTTGAACTGGCTGAATTCTTTGAGTCCCTGTAGGAACAAATTCAGTTCATCTTCATCGTCCGCTACCACTCTCATGTATTTTACTGGCAACCCCTTCATTTTACTGTCCACCGTCTCATTCTTGGGCGAGTACGACAAATATAGATGAACTCGCCCGTTCACTATCTTGACGTCCTTTCTCCCAAACCTGGAAATTATTAAAAAAAAAAAACTTAACTAAAAGCGCATAGATAATTTAAAAAAAAAGACTTACCTAAATAAATTCTTTAAAAAAACCACCAACATTTTGTTGGTCATTTTTTTCGGACTGGTTGACTCGAAAATGAAGGTTGTTGGTACATTCATGGTGGTAGTGGACACTTATACTGTGAAGTGAGTTTTTTTCTGTATTTTCTGGTATTTATATATATTTTTTCCATACGTTTTCATACACGTTCTTCGATTTCAGCATATTTTACTTTTTCCTTTCAATGATTAGATAGTTAAGGTTTATAAAAAGTAACTAAATTGTATCTAAGCTAAAAAGCGCATACAACGAATTATTTTTATATTTATATTTATGAATCGTTTATTGTAGTATAGGAGATTAATTGTTCTACATTTATTTTAATTATAATAGTTGATGGTTAATTAAAAGTACTTACCCAACACGTGTATGATCTTATGACCTCATACAGCGACTTTATTATAATGTTTTGCTAGTTATTTTATTAAGGATTTTTTTTTTAGAAAATGTTTGTCTGCGAATTCTGCAATAAATCGTTCACCAGAAAGGATAACCTAAAACGTCATGGGGACTGCAGATCCTCCACCAACATCTGCAGTCAATGTGGAGGGACCTTTAGATCAGCGGGGGCTCTTCAACGTCATGTAATGGAGATTCACCCAGCCCCGAGAGCCCTCAAACGTAAAGCTGAAGATTCCCTAACCCCCATGACAAAACAAGCTAGACTTGACCGAGCTGGTAATTTAATTTTTGTTTCCCATTTTAAACTCGTTATTGTTAAATCTAATTTATTGTTTTTTTTTTTTTAGGAACTTCAACATCAGTCACCCGCAGGTGTCAGGAATGTGATCTGGAGATTCCGACTAATCATTGGGTTGGCCATCTTCGGAGTCTCCAACACCGGGCCAACACCTGCGTGGAGCAGGAGGAAGGCGTCGAATTGATAAAAACGTCATTTAAATGCCGAATTGCAACATACCGACTTCCCTCTAAACAAGACCCTACCAGCGTGAAGGAATTTCTACAACACCTTCAGAAAAAATTCATCCAGCTGGTAGGGGATATGCTTAATAAATTTAACCATATCAAGGTCGGTATGGAGCTTTTCGGTCGCTTCCTTCTGCAAACAAAAGAAATAGAAGAGGTCAAGTCTTTTAATACAAAATTTACGCTGGTGAACGAGGGTGCAGACTTGGAGGAGTTGTTTCAACAATTTTCAAATATCTTGGCAAAAAAATGTGTGGAATTCCAAGAAAAAGAAAGTGGTATGTATCGTGGTTAGTTAACGGCTTTATACTATACGATGTCTCCTTTGTTACAGGCTGGGCGTTGCAACAACTTCTCTACCTAGAAATAAGTATAAATAAAGTCAACCCCCTAAAAGCATCTTCTTATCTACCGCTACCAAAAGAAATAGATGCTAAGAAAGCTGTTTTAAACATCCAGAATTGGGACCAAAAATGTTTTATGTGGTCAGTCTTGGCTCAGCTACATCCAGTTGATAGGACTCAAAATGCAAATAGAGTCGCGAACTATTCGCATTATGAGAATGAACTGGATTTTACAGGTATAGAATTTCCGATTAAACTGAAAGACATTCGCAAGTTTGAGCAACTCAATAATATTTCTATCAACGTATACGGTTTGGATATAGTCTATAAATATGGTAGAAATATTGTTGAAGTTGTTGGTCCTTTATATTTTACTGAATCTCGAAAAGCGACACATGTAAATTTATTATTAATCAGTAATGATTTTGGTAACAATCACTACTGTTTAATAAAAAACATGTCTCGACTGATCTCAAGTCAATTATCTAAGCATGAAAAAAAAAAGTACTTGTGCGATGGTTGTTTGTTGTATTTTTCAAGCGAGCAAAAATTACAGGCTCATCAAGAACACGACTGCGGTCACGTTTCTGTTCAACTTCCGTCAACCAATTTAATAACAAATAAATACGGTGAAAAGGCTCCCGAGAATATTTTGAAATTTAAAAATTTCGAGAAGAAATTAAAGGTACCTTTTACTGTTTACGCCGATTTCGAGACAATTATCGAACCCGTCGAAAGAGAACAGAAAGAGCTGGACCCCGAAAATTCCTATACTATTAAAACACACAAAGCTATTCCCTACTCTTTCGCCTACTACATTAAATGTGATTTCGATGATTCTCATTCAATTTTCAAGACCTTCAGAGGAATCGATGCACAGAAAGTATTCGTAGATTGGTTAGAGAGTGATTGTAAATCAATCTATAACCGATTTATGAAAAATATCGTGAACATGCATCCTCTGAGTCCAGAACAAGAGAATGAGTTTCGCGATGCAATAAATTGTCATATTTGCGAAAAACCATTTAAAGTAGGAGATGAAAGAGTAAGAGATCACTGTCATCTTACAGGGAATTTTCGAGCTGCAGCTCATTCTATTTGTAATGTTAATTATACACTACCAACCCATATTCCCATCTTCTTCCATAACATGTCCGGGTTCGATTCCCATCTGTTTGTTAAGGAATTGGCTCAAGGAAACGAGAAATTGGATGTTATCCCCCAAAATAAGGAGCGGTACATTTCATTCACCAAACATATTTTGGTGGATAAGATCCTGCTCGACGAAACCGGTAAATACAAACAGGTATTTTTAAAGTTGCGCTTCCTCGACAGTTTCAGATTCATGGCCTCAAGCCTAGATAAATTATCTCAAAATTTAAAACCAGAACAATGTCGAGAAGTTAGAAAATTTTTTCCCGCGGAAGATGAATTTCAAATTATTCGACAGAAGGGCGTTTTCCCGTATTCTTACGTGGATTCATTTTCAAAACTAAATGACAACAAGCTTCCATCCATTGATGATTTCTATAACCAGTTAAGAAAAGAAACCATCAAACCTGAAGATTACGAGCGTGCACAGACAGTATGGAATTTGTTCAAATGTAAAACTCTAGGTCAATATTCAGATATTTATTTAAAATCGGACGTATTAATTCTCGCTGATGTTTTTGAAAATTTCAGAGACGTGTGTCTATCAACCTACGGTCTAGATCCATGTCAGTATTACACAGCTCCAGGGCTGTCTTTCGATGCGGCTCTCAAAACGACAGCCGTAGAGCTGGAATTACTGACAGATATAGACATGATACACTTCCTGAAGCGCGGTATTCGCGGAGGGGTCAGTCAATGTAGTATAAGGAAAGCTGTCGCGAATAATAAATTTATTCCTCATTATGATGCTTCCAAACCCACTTCTTACATCATGTACTTAGATGCTACCAACTTGTATGGAGCAGCTATGTCTCAATATCTACCAACGGGTAATTTTAAATGGCTTGACGCGGATGAGATTAAAACTTTAGATTATACAAAATTAGATAAAAATTCAGACACTGGCTATATTTTTGAGATCGATTTAGAATATCCGGAAGACCTGCATTATAGGCATAACGATCTACCCTTTTGTCCGGAATCTGTTATTCCGAAAGACTCTAGATCTAAAATTAAAAAACTTATTCCAAATTTCGAACGTAAACAAAAATATATTATCCATTTTCAAAATTTGCAACAAGCCATAAGTCATGGCATTAAACCCGGCCAAATTCATCGCGTTCTTTCATTTAATCAATCTCCCTGGCTAAAAATTTATATTGACCTAAACACAATAAAAAGGAATGCTGCATCCAATAAGTTTGAAAAAGACTTTTTCAAACTTATGAATAATGCTGTGTTTGGGAAAACCATGGAAAACGTGGAGAAAAGGGTAGATATCAAGCTAATTACCCATTGGGAAAATATTGGTAGGAAACTGGGGGCAGAAGCATGGATCTCGAAACCGCATTTCAAAGATATCACTATTTTTGGCGAAAATTTAGTTGCCATTCATATGGCTAAACAGAAAGTTGTATATGATAAACCCATATATGTTGGATTTGCCATTTTAGACATCTCTAAGACTATCATGTATGATTTTCTGTATAGCTATATTAAGCCTAAATACGGGGATAAGGCATCCTTGCTTTACACGGATACTGACTCCCTAATTTTAAAAGTTGATACAGATAATTTTTATGATGATATGCGAGAAAATTTGAATAGATTCGATACTTCCAATTACTCACAGAACAATTCACATAATCTACCTGTAAACCAATCAATCTTGGGTAAAATGAAAGATGAATACGCAGGTAAGATTGTGTGGGAGTTCTATGGAACTGGGGCGAAGGCATATTGTGTTAATGTGGAGGGAGAGTTAACTAAAAAAGCTAAAGGCGTACCTGATTACGTCACCAAAAAAGAACTCGGTCTTGCAGACTATAAGGCTGCGGTAGACGTAGAAGGTACGCTTATCCATCGACAGATGAACACTTTCCGTTCACATAAACACGATATGTTTATCGAACTTAAAAATAAGGTAGCCTTATCATACGCGGACGATAAACGCTACGTTATACCCGGTACAGAGTACACGCTTGCTTGGGGTCACCGAGATATAGTACTGTATAAGGAATAATCGGAAATCCTAGAGAAAGTTAGGGCTGATTACATCAACAGCAGCTTTTACAGTTTTTAAATCTTCTGGTAGCTATGACGTCTTTTAGGGGGTTTTTAGTTAAGGTTTAGTATATTAACTTTATATTATTTAATTATTTATTTTATTATTTTTTGTTATAAGATTTAGATTTTTTTGTATCTTTACATGTTTTTACGCTAGATATACGAAGTTTTTTTTGTTCTCTCTTGTTGAGCATTAACTCGAACTTCGCCATCATGTAAAAAAAAAAAAAAAAAAAATTAAAATATAAGTAAAGACATGTTGTATTGTGTTGTATTGTATTGTATTGTATACCTACAAAAAATCTTGTTATGTTTTTTTAACGAAATAAAATATGTATTTGTTTTGTTTTTTTACTTGATTCTTTTATTTTACTTTTATAAAAATATCATACAAGTTATATTTATGAGCTAAAACTAATTCAAGATGATTTTCATTCCATGTCATTACTTCATTGGTTCGAGTATCGGAGACAATCATTCCTTTACTGTCTTCTTCACACCAATAACTAACGTGAATATAATCACCAATGAAAAAACTTGTATCACACCATCCATCGTTTATGATATCAAGAGAATATAAAAACTCTGTAAACTCATCATAGGTAAATTTTATTGATGATCCATCCTTGTGTTGTAAGATAACTTCCTTTTTCTCGATGTTATAATTAATTCGTACAATGTTCTCAATATTATACTCCTGATAAACTGGCTCCTCAGATAAGGTTGCTTGTCCATTCAATTTCAAGTCCATTTTTAGATTTTGAAAATTATTTATCATCAACTTTTTCTCTTGGTAGAATTCTAAATCTTTTCTCAATGTGGATAGATTTTTTAAATACCTTTCAATTCTTTTAGTGAGTACACAGCTCATCACACCCACAGAAACCGACTGAGCCTATTCAACTTAATTTTCTATATTTATTAAAAAAAAAAAAACTAGAGGTTTATCATGCAACAAATTTATTGAGGTAAGAGGCTAACAATATAATTATAGAGTACCTGAACATTTTTAACGCTACACGAGCAAAACTTAATTCTATGATATTGACAGTCTGTTAAACCACGATTTAACTTAGGCACTTTAGCCCCCGAAAATTCCAAATTAACAATAATTGGAGGGTCCAGATTCATTTCGGTGTATGCTTTAATAAGAAAATTCTTCTTAACATACCCTTTAACGTAGACAGTATCGATATTTTTCAAATTATCCTGAATCACTTGTTTAAGTTGTTCATATTCTACATCACCTGCATTGTAAGGGATACCGTGAAGATTGTGGAAGGTATAATTTTCTTCTTTTTTTTCGCCAACACTCAAGTCTTGAAGTAATATCTTTGGTTTAAAAATCCAAGTATTTATGTTTTTTCCATCATAAATAGCCAATTCTTTAACTTGAAAATTTTTAGAAAAGTAACCTTGAGCATCGAGAACCACAAACTTCATATTTTCTTGAATGTCCGAGAGTAAATGATTAGATTAGGATTCGAACATTACCTGATAAAGGCACATATTCAAACACTCGATCATGCATGATTATACAATAGGCTCGTGTATCTTCCGAAAAATTATCAGTGCCTTGAAACTCTAGTTTAACATCAATCGTACTGCTTTTAAGTGCTTCGTTCTGTTTCGAGCAATCTATAACAAATAACGTTCTGCTGGCAAAATCAGTATAGTCCAACAATGGCTCACTATTGGTTTTACCCAAATATGTGTTTTGAAATTCGGTATACATCCGATAGGCTTCTGCAAATTGTTTATTGCCAAAATTAAGATTTAGCGATTCATACGGGTAAACCTCAGAGTTTAGGTATAGTTTAACATCTGTGATGTTTAAATTATCAAAAAGAGTTACATCAGATTTAGGATTATCCTTTCGATCTTTTTGGAAAAAAACGATGATAAATCTAGCCCTCTCAGACATGGATTTTACAGTCCATACATCTCTCTTCGTTTTTCTTAGTGCTGGCAACTCATGGATTTCCCAGCTTCTAAATGGTATAAAAATGGGCTTGTTATTCGAAATATCTTGAAGCAATTTCAACTTTATAGCATCATTTGGATAAATGTGCCTCACTCTCAATTCTACAGATTCTAGAGTTATGCTGGCCTTCTTGTCACCTGTTGCATTAGTATAACAGTTATCGTCATTTCTAGCTCTTACGAGTTTTATTTTCTGTCTACCCATAATCGCTTTGTTGTAATCAGAAAAAATATTTAGTAAAAACCTTAGAGGTATTAGGAAATTAAAGTTTGTACCAGCAATGGATTTCACTGTTCCACTAGGCCAATTCCATCCTGCAGGGTTGAGTGCTTTGCTCTCTAGATCATTAAGGCATAAAATATTTCTCACAGTACTAGCAAGACCCGGATCTCGGATTTTATCAATTTCTCTACCGTTCAATTCGTAAGTGATGGATTCAAATAGAAATGCTCCTGCATTATTTGATAGTTCACATTTTCCGGTTTTTCCAGCAGCATTTTCTTCTTGAAACGTTCCTTCTATAGATATCTCGGCTTGACTGATATCCATAAACACATCTTGCTGATTAATGACAATTTCTATTTCATCACTATAGTTAAAGGATTTAGTGAAAGGATGATAAGTATGCCATTCTTCTCGCGCTATAGACTCATCGGTGTTGACCGACTGAAATATTTGTAGTTTTCCTGATGCGGTATCCATATTTGGATGCAAGAAAACTCAACTGAACTAAACTCCTAGACGTAAGCGTTTGCTTTGATGTCTGACGAGAGACTGAAGTTATATTGGTAAGGGGACTATTTAAATAGTTACCATTTCTATTGAAAATTAGAGGCATCTCACTTTTTAAGTTCTAATCTAACTATAATCTCTTCACCTCTGAAATTAACTGGCCTTGAATCCTGATCTAGTATATTAATGGTTATATTATCAATCCTCTTTCTATTGACAGGAAGATAAATCAGGTTTCGAGGTTCAATTATAATACTATATCCAGGATCTACAGCTGGTGTAAACTCGTATAATGTATGTGATGGATTACTTGTATAGTAAGAACCAGAGATAATGTTGCACTCTATTCGTATAGTTGCCACTGATATTATCTCCACTGGAAGGTCCGATACGTGTAAAGAATTAGCCTTCAAAGACTTTGGTGAAAATCCCAAAAGTTTCCCAATACTATCCTTAGGTTTGAAATTAATATCGTAAATACACTTCACCTCACACTTTAACGTGTTGTTGTTTGGTTTAAGAGATAAAACTTTTGTGTTACTTAAAGCGTTATCTGGGTTGAGTTTTGTTTGTAGGTAGGTTTCAATATCAGCAATCTCGTAGGATCCTGTAGAAATTTCTATCACTTGCTCCTTCTTATCGGAATCGGTATAATAAAGCTTGTTTCTTCCTGGTTCAATGTTAGGAATGGAGTTCCAGGTACTGAGTGATATGAGCGCTAGCGAGTAGCTATATGTAGGATCAAGATCAATAGGTGGATTAATGTCAACACTCAAACGACTGGTTCGACCTTTTAATGTGAACGTGAGAGACATGACTAAACCTCAACCCAACATTCAGTCTCATTTATATGGATTCGTTGAATAGAAAGCTTAATGCAAGATGTCCACAATTGTATGTGTTATAAGACTGATATTGATCATAGTTGAACAGGATCTCACAATTTTTGAAATAATGAACAAGTTCTTTCGGAGGATTCAGATTACCAAAACTATCAAAATAAATAACTGTATTCCCATTTTTCTTATAAGCTACCCAATGCGTTCCAGATCCTATATCCGCATCCAAATTAACCACACCACGTTCGATTTTCTTCGGACTTGCAGGTAAGGTATCTCGCATAAACACACCTCGAAAATTAGTAATTTTAAGTTTTTTAGCGTATCGCCTAATATCCTCATCACTAAGTGCTCGATTGGGTAGCTTTATTGGTAGTTTTTTGACATTTTCTTTAGAAACAATCCAAAACCAGTCTTGTGCTTGGTTAAGTATAATCCACTTCCTTTCTTTCCTAGGGCGATGGCTTCCATAGTCTTATTATGCCGCGTAGCTTCCTCTAATTTAGATTTTCCAATGCGAGCATCGGATACAGCTTTCGCAATACCACCAGCACCGCCAGATAATGCTCCAAGAGCGCTTAGTCCAGCAAACAGAGGTATTAGTGGAATAATCCCTCCAATTTTTGGTACGCGGATAACTCGAGGAACTTTAATTTTCTTCCGACCACCAGCTTGTCTAATCGTTTTGCGAGCTGCCTGAAGAGCCGAATTTATATAATTGCTGGTTCCTTTTCCACAATGGTGCTTTATCTGCTTTCTAACACTATTAACAACATAGGATTTAAATGGTTTTGGTTTCAATCTCAGTTTCTTGGATTCTTTCTTGGATCCTTCTCCTCCTCGTGCTCCCATTCCAAGTTTTCTCTTAGTTTTCATTGCAGTTGTAACTAACCAAGCTGCACTTTTCTCTCCAAAACTAGAATCTTGAGCTTTAACACGTTCCCACGCTTTATTCTCTAATACTTTATCTGCTTGATGTCTGTGCTCTAGATCTGTATTTTTAGAGTATTCGATATCGTGATCCTTACAATAACTATCCAAGTTATTTTTCGGTTTATCTCCACGAGCTAATCGTTTTGCAAGTTTAGTACCGGGACCGCAATAAGAATAACCAGGTAAATGAAGCTCAAACGGGAGCCTATTAATAGTACTATTTAAAAGACCCGCACCTGATGACGTATTCATTTCAAATGAAGCCTCGATAGAGTGTGCATGATTTATATATATATATATATTTTACGATGCGAAAGACGAAGCAGAAAATTGAAATTAAAGTTGATAACTTTGATATTGCAATATCAAGTGTTAGAAAAAGACACAGTGATATTTTACCAAATACAATTAGATCGATAATATGTGGTCCAAGTAATTCAGGAAAAACAAATGTAATGTTAAGTCTTTTAACTGATAAAAATGGCCTTAGATTCCGAAATATATACGTGTATTCCAAATCATTGTATCAGGAAAAGTACAAGTTCCTCGAAAATGTAATAAAACGTGTTTCCGGTATAAACTTTTACGGTTATAGTGATAATGAACTCGTTGTGGATCCACAAGCAGTTCAACCAGATTCAGTGTTTATATTTGATGATGTAGCTTGCGAGAAACAGGATAAAATAAGGAACTATTTTTGTATGGGAAGACATAATTTGATTGATTCTTTTTATCTTTGTCAAACATATTCAAAAATTCCCAAAAAATTAGTTAGAGATAATGCAAACATGCTCATTTTGTTCAAGCAGGATGAAATGAATCTAAAACATGCTTATAATGATCATGTCAATACAGACATGTCTTTTGAAGCCTTTAAAAAAATATGTTCGGAGTGTTGGAAAGATAAATATGGATTTCTGGTTATTGTTAAAGATGATGACGTCACTAGGGGTAGATACCGAAGTAAGTTTGATACCTATATAGCTCCATAAATGATACCCACAGTTCAGTATATATCGAAACTTCATACCTGGTTGATCTAAAAGCTGTCCGTCTGCTCAAAACAGGGTCTGTCTATCTGTCTATGTCTATCTATCTGTCTGTTTCTCTGTCTATCTCTTTATCTGTTTTAGATTATGGCTCCACCAATTTTGAGCAATGCAGATAAAGAAGTTAAAAGAAAAATCATTGATGCTGCCAATAATATTAGAAAAAAATACTTATCATTTAAGTTAGAGAGAAGCGAAGCAGATGATGCGATACATACATTTTTAAATCCTATAAAAGAACCATTGACCAAATTGGTTAAACAAACAGATGATTTAATAAATATTAGAAAGGAGGAGCCCCGCATTAAGAATGAAAAAGAAGAACATAGCGAAACCAAACCTAAAATTGAAAAAATCAAAAGAAGATCGATGATGCAATTTAACCCGATGAGATCAGAAATTATCCAGTACAACCCTAGTACTAGTTCTGAAAACGATAATGATGTATTCGACATACCGATGCGTGATTTAACAAGTGAGCTTGAGCAATCCGTGCAAAATTTAAGTCACTCGCAAGGTTATAAAGAATATTTAAATCAATATCCAGAAATAGCGCGTGAATATATTGATATATATTACACCCAATCAAATAAAATTGATAATACCTATGGTTTAAAGCATAGTGTGTCAAATGATGGATGGAGTATGGGTAATGAGAAGGTTAATTTTCTACCAGACGGTAACATAAAGGTGGGTGATAAAATTTACAAAGGAACCACCGGGTTATATGAGTTATTATTTTTAAAAGAACCAATCTATTCTTTACGTCAAGATCACGATACTTACAACGAAATATTAAATCAAACCAATGCTCACAGAAGAGGTTATGACTCATCTGGTCAGATAAGAGGATCCAGTGCAACAAAGTATAAACAATATATACAACCTTTTCTTACAACAAAATCTGTAGGGAATAAACTTTATAGAGCTCGTTCTGCTAGTTCCCCTCCTTCTCTTAAAGGTAGACTTTCATCTCATAGCAAAGGTATATCCGGATCAGCTTTATTAGAATACAATGAAAAGCCCAAGCAGTATGTTTATTATGATGACGTTAACGAGTTAATTACTAGACTTGTTAAACTTGATGCATCCCAAGAAGCTGGAAATGGTAACAACATTAATGAAATTATGAATATTTTTGAAGAACTTGTTGAATTGGATGTAATTGAATTTTATAAATAGTACCACTCTTTATCAGATACAATCATTACACTGCTAACCATGAACAAGTTTGGTCATTCATTATCTTCAACGCGCAAATCTGTGCAGATTATTCATTCTCAGTCCACGCTTCCCTTTAACGATGATGGTGATTACAATACCGAAATTAGAAAAGTGTGTAATCTTAAAACACCTACTGATAAATTCGACGCAGCGAATAAAAATTATGTTGATAGAGCATTAAGGGAATTATCGGATACAATAAATACAAGCCTAAATGCATATATTAAAGCATTTGAGAAGAAACAAAAAGACCTGGAATCTTTAATAATAGAAAATCAAAAGAAAGTTGCTAATTTAAAGAATGCGAATGTATTACTGAAAAATGAAATCATAAAGAAAATAAATGTTAAAATAACAGCTTTAGAGGATAAACTTAAACAAGGATTGGCATTATAAGCAGTAATACCTTCTACTTAGGATTAGTATCAAAATGAGTATCATAACGAAAGCTAGGGAGCAGGTAGTCAACGAGCTACATAAGCCAGCACGTAAAAAATTTAATCGTAGGAGATTCATACAGTATGGGTTAGATGATACTTTTGCTACAGATTTAGCTCAATTGGATCATTACGCTCGGGAAAATAAAGGAAACAAGTATATTTTAGTGGTTATTGATTGTTTTTCAAAATATCTCTGGACTAGACCTATAAAGTCGAAATCTGCACAATATGTTGCTAAAGCTATGGAGAGCATATTGAAAGCTTCGGGGAGGTATCCTAAGAAAATTATTTCCGATAATGGTAAGGAATACTATAACTCTCAATTTCAAAATCTAATGAAGAAGTATGGAATACACCATTACAGTACATTTAGTCCATTAAAAGCTTCTATTGCGGAACGAGTAATTCGAACCATTAAAGAGAAGCTGTTCAAGCAATTCACGTTAAACGGGAACCATAAATGGCTAGATTTATTACGTCCTATAACTGATGCATATAATGATAGCAAGCATGGCACGATTCATATGAAGCCTAATCAAGTGACTAAAAGTAATGAAAAAACACTACTTAATACTGTTTATAGTCATATTAAAGTTGCCGGTAGGCAAAAGTTTAAGGTCGGTGACGTAGTTCGCATAAGCAAGTTTAAACATGTTTTTCAAAAAGGTTATACTCCGAATTGGACTACGGAGCTCTTTAAAATAGCAAGAGTACATATTACGAATCCAATAACGTATCTGCTAGAAGACTTGCAAGGTCAACCTATAAGCGGCGGTTTTTATGAGGAGGAATTACAGAAAACAAAACAGTCTGATGTGTTTCTAGTGGAACAGGTGCTACGGACAAAAGGTAATAAAATGTACGTAAAATGGTTGGGATTTGATAAGTCACACAACAGCTGGATTGATAAAACCAAGGATGTCGTTTAAAGTTAAAAGTCTTTAATTTGTCAACCATTTATAATAATGAGCTTATACTGCAAAGACTGCGATGAAGCCATTTCTTCTTATTCGCATAACCTAAGTCATAGGCATAAAAACAAGTGTTGTAATGATTTGGAACCTAATGTTCAGATTCTTAAAACGGCTTTCAAAAATCGTTTAATATCCTATCGATTATCAACAAATCTTCATCCTACCAGTGTTGGACTTTATATGGGGGAATTGAAACCAAAAATCATGGATTTGATGCGAAAAAATCTTTCTACGCACACTAACATAAAACTTAATATGGAATTGTATGGATTGTATATTTTACAAGAGATACAGGAAATAAAATCTTTTAATTCCTGTTTTATTATAATTTCTACTGACACGGACATTGAGAAAATATTTGAGACATTTAGAGAGGTCCTTGTTGCCAAATCTAGTGAATTTCAGGAACGTGATAGTGGTTGGAGTCTATCTAAACTTCTCTTTCTGGAGGTAAACTTAAACAAGTTTAAGCCGTTAAAATAATTAGAGTGGGGGGGGGGGGTATTTTTTTTTATCTATATAAGCTCCAAAGCCAGTGTACTTTTATCGAGTCTACAATGTCAGATTCGAGAACAATAACATCAACGGAGAGTGAAGATGCTGGAATATTGACTAGTGATGGCTTAACCTGTTCTTCGCCCTATTGGCCAGATAAAGAAGATAGTATGGATACTGGAATATTATCTAGTGGTGATAGTTCAACTGTTTCTTCACCTTGCTGGGAGCAGTACTTTAACAGTATGGTGTTAAGAAGTAGCCGCGAAATCCAGAATGAAACTAAGTTTTTGGGAGAGACTAGCTATTTAGTCAAGAATTTTGAGATTATTGCGGGAGTAAGTATAGCCCGAGGATTGGTGTCTAGTGTTAAAATTATCAGCACGTATACAAATCTACCTAAACAACAAGTGACTGTATCATTTGATGAGACTGAGTGGTTTGAATTTCTGGAAATCGTGGAGTTATTTTCGAATTTACCCGACGAAGATACGAAAACAGTTGTGTTATGCTCGAAAAACCATACTGTTTCAACAATTGTATTTTTAGGGGAACGACTAATTAAGTTATGTAGTAGAGAAGTTTATGTATATTTGTGTATAAATGATATTAAGGCATTTTTAGATAATAAACATATTGTAAATTGTAGGTTAAGTCTTCTCCGAAAATTGGATTTTAGAACGTATTATGATCAACTTTTAAATTATTATAACATTTCAACTATCTGTAAAAATAATTGTTTAGATGTCATCAAGGAAGGCTGTAAATTAAATATGTCCGAATTATCGTACTTTATGCTAGAATTTATACACCTTAACCCTAATAGAATAATTGATGATTTTAATAAAATTAACCAATGACATCACCTTTGTCATCGTTGTTTAATAAACCTATAAAAATATTTTTTTTTTGCTTTTTATTTTCCTTAGTATAACTTAAGCTTTCAAAGATGTGTGACCAGTTGTTGAAGTTCCTTTCGGGAGAAAAAAATATTAGAGAATGTAGTGCTGAAGAACTAAAAGAATTACCAATTGATTTCTTCTTAAAATATGTCGATAGTTCTACGCTTCTACATATTTGGGGTCTGCTGCCAGTAGAACATAGGCAAGAGTTTGAGTTGCAAATAAAATTACCATGTTTTATACATTACAACAGACCTGATTGGAGGACTCATGTTGATGGACCTCCATCGTCACAGAAAACATGCCCTTTTTGCATAAAAGCTTTTGCTAATTAGTGAAAAATCTCATTTGCATAGCAGCAATGGTTTGGTTAAGTTCCAGTTTTATAGCTCTCACCGCTATTTTTCAAAATGTTCTCTATATACATACACCATCATCAAATGTGCGAAATATTAGGATTCAGCTGAAATCGGACAATTATTCAACTGGCTTATGGATTCCGCTATGTTATCGCATCATAAACCGTACACCTACATTCCAAACAAACCTTCCAGCTACTCGAGATCAATTCTATCAGTACAAGCTACAAGTGGAGTTTCTAAATAAAAGCATTTTAACAAGCAAGGACTGGATAACTCTTGGAACTGTTTTAAACAACGAAATAGCCCCTGTTCACGTCACTAACCTACTATATGCTTGTATAATAAATATATCTATGATTTTTGGAATTTTGTTATTTAAAATGGTTTATCATATGGGTAAAAACCGATGTAGTAACGGGGACACCTGAGCCTGGGAACTTTTTCGATAGCGTGGGAAAATCTCTGGATCGGCGACGCCTTTGATCTGAAATTTCGGGGATTTAACCCGGACCAACCTCAAATTTTTGGCGCTTTTTCCGAAATTTGACCGCGGCTCCTTATCTCATGGTGTCATCTGATTTTTTTTGATTCTCATTTCTCTGATTTCTATCAGTATAAGCTACAAGTGGAGTTTCTAAATAAAAGCATTTTAACAAGCAAGGACTGGATAACTCTTGGGACTGTTTTAAACAAGGAAATAGCCCCGGTTCACGTCACTAACCTACTATATGCTTGTATAATAAATATATCTATGATTTTTGAAATTTTGTTATTTAAAATGGTTTATCATATGGGTAAAAGCCAATGTACTTTATGGTTTAATAAATAGAATTTAATTAAAAATATAATTGTTTTATTCCTAAAGCTCTCGGAATACAAGCAGCCGTTTAATGTTCTCTACCATTAGGACATTAACAATATTATTTCTATTACTTAACGAATGTTGTAATTAAATTATTGTTACGTCAGAGAATATTATTTATAATAATAGAAATCAGGCGAGGCTAGCCTAGCAACGGAACCAGCCAACCGAACGACAATAAGCCAAGCCTATTTTTTCATGTCTACAACATTTAGCGGTTTAATTTCCAAGGCAAGCTTAGCTCGTTTGGTTATAGCACTGGCTGACGGTGACTATGGAGCGGGCGCCTCGGGTTCGATTCCCAGCAGCGACATAGACTTTTTTTTAATTCGTGCGTGGATGGTACGGAACGATTGGTAACGTGCGGGTAAAAAAAAAAAAGCTCGCTGGGGGTGGGGGTAATGTTCGGTTTGCTCAACAGATGGCGCGGGTAGATGAGGCGACGCTCTGACGTCAGAGCGTCGCCACACCCAGGTTGGAGCATGCGCAGTGGCTTCGGAGGCGTCGGAGGCGTCGGAGGATGCAGAACCGGCCATTTATCTCTACTAATGTCTTATGAAACGAATATTTTATACTATTTTTTCTATTTTGGTATTGTTTAATTAAAAAAAAAAAAAAAATTCTTGGAAATTTTATTCTCATATTTTCTGATATCATGTTTAGGTTGGTAAAACTACACGCCAAATATAGAAATCTTCTTTTTTATTTTTATTTTTACCAATAATAAAATCGTAAATGACAGTTCGATGGCCATCAGTCAGCCAGTGTCACCAACTTCTGACAAGTAAAAAAGGAGTGTCACAAAGAGCTTCTTTTCGAAACTACTTTTAGTGTCGAAAAGACTTCGATATGAAACCAAAATAGAAAAAATAATATATAACATAAATCATTTATTTGATCCTAAATATCTTCATTTTTAGCAATAAAAAAATCGTGCGGAAAAGTAACTTTTCAGCACGATTTTACTTTTCCGCACGATTTTACTTTTCCGCACGATTTTTTTATACACAAAAAAATAATGGAACCGGATTTTTTTATCATGATTCTTGGCCTATAACTAAATTGGCCAAAAAAATTATTAGGATTCCCTACCTTCGCGGGGCTATGCCACCCAAAATAGGGGGCCCTGCGGGGCTGTGTCCCCAAATAAGGGGCTCCGCCCCCCAAAAGGGGCTTCGCCCCCCCCAAAAAGGAGCACCCAGGGCTTCGCCCCCCCAAAAAGGGGCCCGCGGGACTGTGCCCCTCAAAAATGGGGCCCCCGCGGGACTATGCCCCCCAGATAGGGGGCCACCGCGGGGCTCCGCCCCCCAAATAGGGGGCCTCCGAACTTTAATATATGGGTACACTTTTCGGTAAAACTAAAAATCGTGCGGAAAAGTAAAAAAATAGTGCGGAAAAGTAAAATCGTGCGGAAAAGTAAAATCGTGCGGAAAAGTACAACTTTCAAAACGAAAAATCGTGCGGAAAAGTAACTTTTCCGCACGCTCGTAGGAAAAAGTTTTATCAGATATAAGAAGTTTAGAGGAAGTTTATGCAAGAATAGTTTCCCCTAGAATTGAACTGATCAAGGATCCTCTCTGCTATTAGTAAATTAATTCGTCCGAGCTATCTAAAGTTGTTTATCGGTTGTATTAAAAAACTTTGGTCCAAGCGCGATGATGATTGGTATAGATACTTAAGAACTGACTTAAAATTTCTTTTTTCAATCACCCATTGGAGTTCTTGAAAAACTAAGTTTACAACTCATAAGATTTCACTGGAATTCGAATACTCAGGAAATAGCGTTATGTGTCATCTAAACTGCTGGACACTTGATCTTACACATACAGATTTTTAGGCAAAATTCAAAGTTTCATATTCTCGTCAAAAATAAAGCTTTTTTAATGTGGTTTGTGGGGTTCAATAGCCTGTTTCTACCGGATAAAGCTACTTATTGTACATTTTTTATAGGACCCCAGAGTTGTGATATACAGGGCGATAAATTAGGTGATGTAAAAAATCGAAATGTTTGTGTTCGTGCTATTTCGGCAAAAAAAACTTGAAGTAATTAAAATATGGTTTATTACCAAGGTAACATCAATACCTCTAGACGTTTTTGTCACTTTTTGGATTTAAGCCCTTTGACCTTGGATATACCATTAAACGTCAAAATATGGCAACAAAATCTTTAAAATACCGTAATAGACCATAAATTCACTGCTAAAAAGTACAACGATAGTATAACGTATGCCCTCTGAGGTTCTGGTAGCTATGCATAGGTTCGTTTGCAAGAAAGTTTAGCGGGTGACTGCAGGACTTGCGCTGAAGAAGTTAATTGTTTATTGTTCAAAACAAAAACGAGCTTTAGAAAGATAGTATAACGTATGCCAAGCATACCAATCGATATTTATGAATAAAAATCCATCGGAAAACGATCGGCATACGGTGTACATGAGACCTGAGGAGAGGCCCTATCATTCAAAAATGGGGAAATTTGAGGGCGAACGACGACCCTTAGATCTCACTCACACCGTATGACCGTTGGTATGACGATCGTTTTCCAATGGATTTTAATTCATAAATATGGATTGGTATGCTCAGCATTCGTTATACTATCATTCCAAAGCTCGTCTTTGCTTTTAACAATAAAGAATTAACGTCATCAGCGCGAGTCCCGCGGTCACCCCATAATTTTGCTTGCACATTGACGAGCATATGCATAATTGCCAAAACCTCAGAAGGCATTATTATCGTTCACTTTTTGGCAGTGGGCCTCCGGTTTATAGCTCGATATCGGATGCACAAATTTTGACGATTTTTTCAGATTTGGATACCTGATTTTACGTAGATTTTCTAAAGTCTAAGCAAGATGAAAAATACGAATAATTTTTTTTTTATTTATCTACATTTACTGTGACGCGTCTTACAAATCACTCTCTATTCTCGTCCAAATATTAGACTGCCGTCTAAGAAGTTTCATCTCAAAAAAAATATTGAAAACCTGATACCTTGTTGGTCCTCCTGCTCGATGCTTGATTGACATCGATTGGGAAGAGTATCCACAAGATTTCTTATGATCTTAAGATCTCCCACTCTTCGCGTAGGGCCTCAATTAGGTCTTTCAAGGTTCTGGGAGACACATCGCGTGATCTTACCCTTAGTTTTAAATTTGACTAAACATGTTCGATTAAGTTAATGTAGCATACTCCGCATAGCATAGCATCCGACCATCGGAGTGAATTAAAACGAACTATTCTATCTGATACTCTCACTCTATTGTGAAGCCTCAATGATTTATTCAATTTTCTAGAAGTTCTTTCCTCATCAAAATTCTTTCATTCCTTCGATCAATTTTTGTTGTATGTCCATCCCCATGCGTATAATTATGATTACCTGTCTCTTGAAATCGATTTTTTAAATTATAAATTGTCTTTCGGCTGACATTGTAGAAGTGGGCAATTTGTTCATTTGACATTCCTTCGTTGAGGAGTCGAATGCAATTTGCCCGTTCTGCTGCGGTTGAAAGCCTCATAATTGATAGAATTTTTAACCAATTTAAACGTTGAAATTTAACAGATAATAAATAATAATTGTTTATTTCCATATTCCAGTGGGGAAAATGCCCTCTAAATAAGGTTTTACAAATTACAATATCTATAGAGTACGTTTTTGTTAATACATTTGAATAAGGAGTCCGGGATACAACTGGAATTAATGGATTTTTTCATTATTAATTATTATTTTTTTAAATCCGTTTTGTGTCCCTTCAAATGCCGCCGGAGCATGTTCCTCCTAGATCCGTCCCTGGTAAAAAATATTTATTATTTTACAGCTAAAAACTTCAGTTTAATTGTGGTATTTCTTCGATTGTTGGGTGATTACTGATTTTAGACCTAATGTCGAAATAAAGGTTACTTTTTTGCTGATTAGGTTATGTCCACATTCGGTAAACGGAAGAAATTGTTTTGAGATAATGACAACTCCAACTTGACCGATTTTAAAGCAAAACAAATTCAGTATGTCTTTTTGGCACGCGATCATTATCTCTAAACAACTTCGTGTGTCCTACGTAGACTATGACTATAAAAGATCCGCATAAAATGAAGTTTCCAAATTTGAAAAAATCGTCAAAATTTGTGCATCCGATATCGAGTGATGAACCGTAGGCCCACTGTCAAAAAGTGCAACGATAGTATAATGCCTCCTGAAGTTTTGGTAATTATGCATATGCTCATCAATGTGCAAGCAAAAGTATAGGATGACCGCGGGACTCGCGCTGATGACGTTAATTCTTTATTGTTAAAAACAAAGACGAGCTTTGGAATGATAGTATAACGAATGCCGAGCATACCAATCCATATTTATGAATTAAAATCTATTGCAAAACGATCGCCATACCAACGGTCATACGGCCGGTGTAAGTGGGATCTAAGGGTCATCGTTCGCCCTCAAAATTCCCCATTTTTGAATGATAGGGCCTATCCTCAGGTCCCAAGTACACCGTATGCCGATTGTTTTCCGATGGATTTTTATTCATAAAAATCGATTGGTATGCTTGGCATATCATAAAAATCGATTGGTATGCTTGGCATACGTTATACTATCTTTCTAAAGCTCGTTTTTGTTTTGAACAATAAGCAATTAACTTCTTCAGCGCAAGTCCTGCAGTCACCCGCTAAATTTTCTTGCAAGTTGACGAGCCTATGCATAGCTACCGGAACCTCAGAGGGCATACGTTATACTTTCGTTGTACTTTTTAGCAGTGAATTTATGGTCTATTACGGTATTTTAAAGATTTTGTTGCCATATTTTGACGTTTAATGGTATATCCAACGTCAAAGGGCTTAAATCCAAAAAGTGACAAAAACGGCTAGAGGTATTGATGTTACCTTGGTAATAAATCATATTCTTCTGACTACAATTTTTTTTTGCCGAAATGGCACGATCACAAACATTTCGATTTTTTACATCACCTAATTTATCGCCCTGTATATCACAACTCTGGGGTCCTATAAAAAATTTACAACAAGTAGCTTTATCCGGAAGAAACAGGCTATTGAACCCCACAAACCACATTAAAAAAGCTTCATTTTTGCCGAAAATATGAAACCTTGAATTTTGCCTAAAAATCTGTATGTGTAAGATCAAGTGTACAGCAGTTTATATATGGAACAGATCTGGGATTTGATATAGTTTTCTAGTGGAGCAGTGGCATTTTTCGTAGTAAGTTTGGAGGCTGGAAGATCCAAATTGCCTTATAGTAGCTTATGAGGTTGTCGAATCCAATTATATGGGTCTTCCCCCACTGGGGTAAGCTATTGGGAGATCTATCTTTCTTCCTTTGGGGGTTATAGAGCCAAACTTTGTCATTTGTCTGGAAACCTATAGAGTTCGCCTCAAGTTCTCTGGCCTTTGGTTTTCATTTTCATTCGATCACTTGCGAACTCTGTCCTTTCTCTAACTATGTCATAGATGTCAAGCAGTCTTTTTCGCAGATCGTCAGCATCTTCGGCTTCCATATATAATGACCCGAATACCAAGTCACAGGGTAAAAGAAGCTCCCTTCCAAACAAAACGTTGGCTGGTGTTGACTCCTGTTGTGTTATGTACAACTGACCTGTATGCCATCAGAAATAGAAGTATATGCTCATCCCAATCATCTTGATGCCTGTCAACTACTTTGGATAGATGTTCCTCGATTGTCTTATTGAATCTCTCGTCAGCCATGCCATCTGATTTTGGATGCAACGCCGAGGTTCAGGATCTTGGGAATGCCTAACAGTTCGCAAAGTTTTCGAAATAGTCATGACTGGAAATTGCGCCCTAGATCCTAATGAAGTTCCAATGGGATTCCAAACCTATACAGTGAGGGGCAGGGTACTAGGTATATAGGATGTTACCTGACGAATTTGCAAGCGTCCATATGCCGCAAAATGACAAATCCATTTAGCGCTAACCTGGCGACAACCAGGTAAAAAAGGAAACACAATGAACTAATCTTTGTTTCACGAGAGTTCATACTTTTTGCCTTCCTTTTTTAACAAATGGAAATTGACTGAAACAAATCAATGCCGTCAAAAACGTTCGTCGGTTCTTAAACCAGAAGGATCAGAAGTCATTCATTTTAATTTGTCAATAAAATTGAATGTGTTCAATTCTATGGTGTTCAATGTGTTATATGAAGGGACAAGCATCAAACAACTTCCAGGCAAATAATAAGGAGCAAGAAGCAAGAAAATTATGCTATTGGTATTAGTTAATGGATAACGAAACTCCAACAATGTCGACTCGTGTGCTTGCGCACGAGACTGACTTGAGTACAAGCACGATGAGGAGGTTACTGAAAAAAAAAGTATGATTCGTAAAACTCCCAAAAACTTAATCCTGAGGACATCAGGCGAATAGAGTTAAGTGAAACTGTGATAAATAAGGCAAATGAAAATAAAGTAAAATAAAATTTTATTGTAAAAATTGTCTTTATAGATGAATTAACATGTCAACTCCATGGTCGACATAATCCTAGTCACATCCGTTATTGGTCTAAGAAAACTCTACTTAGGTATTTTGAATTTAAAACCCAGCGTCCTCAAAAGGTAAATGTTTGGAGCGGTTCGGGCTGTACTTCATTGATGGTAACTTCACTGGTCCAAAATATTCGGATCTTTTGCAACGGCAAATAGTTCCAGATATTAGAAAATTAGCTGGTCTTAGATTTAATGAGAGATGATTTCAACAAGATAGGGTGATCCACTGTCCAGTCCATAATACGGGTTTCATTCTGGATTCGGTTCGAAAAAAATCTATTGATAACCAACGCTCAGCTATCTACAGGCGTAAATTTAATTATAAATAAGTGAAGCTCGACGATAAATTTAAAAGCCCGGTCCAGTCGCTACGTTTTGTCTGCACAGTTCAACACGTTGCCGACAAAATGTTATGATCAGTTTTCAGTAACGCGTCTGGACCTGGGCTTAAGTATCATAACATACTGAAGTGAACAAAGTCAACAAACGTCAAAGTTGTCGGATGAACGACAGCGGACCGACAGCGACAGGTGTTGAAACGGCTGCGGACGGACGTAAATTCGTCAAGTTGGATCCTATATACCTAGTAGCTTGCCCCTTACTGTATACTGAAAACAATATTGACAAGGACTTTTTCAACTGTAAATGCTTCTTGATATGATAAGATATAGCGAAAACTTCTGGTTACTTGCTGAAATAACCCATGGCAACTAAGATGGATTTGTTGCCACTTCGCGTAGCAGGAAATGAACCGGCTACGTCTATTGCTATTCGTTCGGAG
Source organism: Ceutorhynchus assimilis (assembly GCA_917834065.1). Classification (NCBI taxonomy): domain Eukaryota; kingdom Metazoa; phylum Arthropoda; class Insecta; order Coleoptera; family Curculionidae; genus Ceutorhynchus; species Ceutorhynchus assimilis. Next base: position 40,906,344 of record OU892280.1, on the reverse strand, counting down.
GGCATCCCACGTTGTACCGCCTCTTTTGTTACTTAGATCGTGTTTTGGGTCCTTGTCTTGATGCGCGTGTCGCATATTATCGGCAGTATATCTTGACATCTTGGTAATAGTTCATTCAATAGAATCTGTCACAGTCGTCACAGATCTTGTCCAAGGTCATATTGACTGCCAAGTGAGCTTCGGATGTCCCATCGTGAACTTCTTCTAAAACTTGAAGAGCTTTTGTTCTAGGCACCACCAAGTTCCGAGGTTCGTTTCAGCAAACCTTTTTTGACTAGCAAGGAGTCCCATTGAGCTCACAGCGTCTTGAAAGTTAAGCTTTTAGGTGATATTTCTTACTAGGTTCCTTTAGATTCAAAAATAGTTATTTTCCTAACAAGTGCACAAAGTGATACTTTCCCGCACGAAAAAGCACTTAGACGAACGACCCGAAGCGGAGTTCAGATAAGCTTTGAGAGCGGGAAAGACACTTTGCGCAAGTGTTAGGAACAATACTTTTTCTACGAGTGTTTAAGATTTGCATTAAGAGGAGCTGTATACCTAATCTTCTTGAAGGTTTCCAGATGCTCAAAATTGGTTGTGCTAACGAGGTTTATTTGAAATTTGAATGTCGTTAGGTTTGTTTTTTTTGCCAAATTTTTGTATGGAGGAGTATAATATGTAATATATATAATATATAATGTATAATATATAATATATTATATATTATACAGGGTGTCCGTTTTAAGTGATACCACTATTGCTATCTCCAAAGCGGTAAAAGATACGAGGTCGGTCAAATTAGAAAAAAGTTGCCTTTTTTGATGCCCATTCAAGATTTGTTTATAGTGTTGCCAAATTCCTTTTAGTTTAACAAATACAGGGTGATTTCTAAGAAACGCCTAAAACTATTTCATCAATTATTTCGAAAACTATTGATTTTCGGGACACAATTTAAATTTGAAAGTTTTATAATTTTTATCGCTTTACAACATGGCATCTTCAAATTTCAAATTTGAAGTTTCGTGATCGAGATACCATCATCAACTTCATTTTTTCAAATACGGACCTGGATTTTTTATGTCATTTTTAGAAAGCGCACTTTATTCTTCTTTCAACTATATACCTCTTAAGTATGATTGGCCGACGTTTCTGCTCGAGAAAGTGATCATCAGTGATTTTTACGAAAATTTTATCTTGATTAGGCCCTGGAATTGGTCATTTATAACAAAGACGGTCTAACAAGTACTATTTTCCTTTATTATTTAGAACAAAATTAACAAAATAATTTTGGATGAACACTTGAAATTATCTAATTATGAACAATAATTAAAATAATTACTTAAAAACTAATTACGTATAAGTACATACATATTATTGTAATTTCACAAATTCAGATTGGCATCAGTGACATGGAATATAAATAAATTTCATCAAAGAATGCCTTGAAAAAAATTAGATTGACAGCTGTGCAACATGTCAAACATTTCTTTATTATTTATTCATTTTATAATAATTGTTAAATGAATAAGAGTACCTACAGTGATTTTCATCATGGAGTTTACAAAAATACCAGAGACATTAAAAGAATTCAAAGAAAGGATAAGGGCTGCATGTGCTAGAATAAAAAATAAATATGTAAACTTTGTTTCATACTTTTGACATAATTTGCCTTTTTTTTTAACAAATAGAAATTGACTGAAAGAAATCAATGACGTCAAAAACGTTCGTCGGTTCTTAAACCAGAAGTCATTCATAATTTGAAAAAAAAATTGAATGTGTCATAATATGAATAATTAATCTACGACAACCCTTTTTTTTTTCAAGTTTCAAGGTCAAGTATGAACCATGGTAAAACGATCTGTATCTGTATACCATAATGCCGCGAAATGCCTTGGTTGCTTGCGGCTGAGGCAAGATAGTCTCGAGAATTCTGCAAAGTTTCGCGGTCATGGTATACACACCACGTAAGGTGTGGCGGCCGCGAAATTGAATTTCGCGGACGGTTGCATGGAAAACAATACATATAAAATAATATTCAAAAAAAAATTTTGAAAAATTGCAGATGATGCTTAAGGAATAATGGACTTCAATTTGAGTACATATTTACAATAATAATTAGTTTCTAAGTCATTATTTTCGGTATTATTCATAATTAGATAATTCTAAGTGTTCTAAATAAAAGGAAAAGAGTACTTGTTAGACCGCCTTTGTTACAATTAACGAATTGCAGGGACGAATTAAGGTAAAATATTGGTAAAAATCATTGATGATCACCTTTAAAAGCAGAAACGTCGGCCAATCATACTTAGGGCCAAATTATGGACCAACTGGTAAGTGTCTGGTTGTTACCTAGCAGGTACTTTCTATGCACTAGAGAATAGAAAGTACCTGCTAGGTAACAACCAGACACTTACCAGTTGGTCCATAATTTGGCCCTTAGGTATATCGTTAAAAATGGAATAAAGGGAGCTTCCTAAAAATGACATAAAAAATCTAAGTTCGTATTTAAAAAAAATTAAGTTGATGATGGTAGTTCGATCACGAAACGTCGGATTTGAAATTTGGAGATGCCATGTTGTAAAGCAATAAAAATTATAAAACTTTCAAATTTAAATTGTGTTCTGAAAATCAATAGTTTTCAAAATAATTGATGAAATAGTTTTAGGCATTTTTTAGAAATCACCCTGTATTTCCTAAACTAAAAGGAATTCGGCAACACTGTAAACGAGTTTTGAATGGGCATCAAAAAAGGCAACTTTTTTCTAATTTAACCGACCTCGTATCTCTTACCGTTTCCGAGACAGCAATAGTGGTATCACTTGAAACGGACACCCTGTATATTATATATTATTTATTATATATTATATATTATATATTATATATTATATATTATATATTATATATTATATATTATATATTATATATTATATATTATATATTATATATTATATATTATACTCCTCCATACAAAAATTTGGCAGAAAAAACAAACCTAACGAATGCCTTTATTGGAACAAAAATAACATCAGGCCTTTCTTTCTGAATATCAAGAAACCCACATTGAAAAATCGAGTATAAATGCAGTAACTATGCGTAACAAAAATTAGTGCGCAAAGAGTTTCCGTGCGCGAAGTTCAACTTTGCGCACGCAAATGAGTGCGCAAAGTAACAACTTTGCGCACGCTTGTAGAAAATTGTTATTTTCCTAACAAGTGCGCAAAGTGTTACTTTTCCGCACGCAAACACAGTTATACGAACGACGCGAAGCGGAGTTCTGATAAGTGTTTGCGTGCGGAAAAGACACTTTGCGCACGTGTTAGGAACAAAATTTTTCCTACGAGCTTCATATCAGGTAGGTAACAACAAAAATTTAAAAAAAAAAAAACGAGAATTTGTTCAATTATATTCAATTAACTTGAAGCGAACCTATTCATTCATCAAAAAATTACATAACATAAAAACAGAAAATTGAAATTCTCGTCAGAGCTGTTCATCTTGAGGCGTTTAAATTTGATGCGAAAGAAGTTTGTAGATTCTTGCATGTAAATGGAGAACACAAAAGATAATTATATTCAGTGTTTGTATAGATGTTGGCTGATATAGAAACACAGGAGAAATAATTTGTCATCATGTGTCAAAGTCGAGAGGTGCACTTATTGTTGCTTGACAATTATTTTTACTTTTCGGCACTCAGTGCGGATAAGGCCCGTATCCGCACTGAGTGCGGAAAAGTATAACTTTGAGAACGGTAATGCGTGCGGAAAAGTACTACTTTGCGCACGCTCGTAGGAAATAGTTATTTTCCTAACAAGTGCGCAAAGTGTTACTTTTCCGCACGCAAACACAGTTATACGAACGACGCGAAGCGGAGTTCGGATAAGTGTTTGCGTGCGGAAAAGACACTTTGCGCACGTGTTAGGAACAAAATTTTTCCTACGAGCTTCATATCAAGTAGGTAACAACAAAAATTTAAAAAAAAAAAACGATAATTTGTTCAATTATTTTTAATTAACTTGGAGCGAACCTACGCATTTATCAAACAATTACGTAACAAAAAAAATAATAATAAAAAATCCTCGTCAGAGCTGTTCATCTTAAAGCGTTTAAATTTGATGAGAAAGTTTGTAGATTCTTGCATATAAATAGAGAACAAATCTGACAATGTGTCAAAGTTAATTATATTCGGTGTTCGTATAGATGTAGGCTGCTAAAGAAACAGAGAAAAACTTGTCATCATGTGTCAAAGTCGACAGGTACACTTATTGTTGCTTGACAATTATTTTTACTTTTCGGCACTCAGTGCGGATAAGGCCTGTATCCGCACTGAGTGCGGAAAAGTGTAACTTTGAGTACCGAAATGCGTGCGGAAAAGTACTACTTTGCGCACGCTCGTAGGAAAAATATATTTTTTCTACGAGCGTGCGGGAAATGGCTCTTCCCGCACGATTTGCTGTACGGGAAGACTTTCTTCCCGCACTCAGTGCGGGAAGAGTTTGAAATAATCATTGTGACATGGAATTGTTTGTATTGTTGATACACCTATACCTGTACCTTTACCTTTTTATAAATACCTTTTTTCTACAACTGTCAAAAAATGATGATGTTCGCACACTCATGATAGTTTGCGAAGTGACACTTTTTTTCCCAGGCATTGATTTTTTAACGTTCCCATGACGCCGTGCGCGAACTAGCTATTTCGCGCACGTTTGCGCGAAATAGCTAGTTCGCACACTGGGTGTCATGGTGACACATACCTGTCAGGAAATCAAAAATAATTAAAATTCACCTACCTTTGATTGAAAATGTAATTTTGGCTTCGAATGATTGATATTTAAATGGAGTTGTAGAAAAAATATTGTTTGCAACTCGGGCGCGAAATACTTTGGTGATCTCGACTATTTTTTTAACTCGGCTGCGCCTCGTTAAAAAAATCAGATCTCGATCACCAAAGTAGCATTTCGCGCCCTTGATACAAAAATAACTATTAATACATTTTATTTACGACTGACATATAATGTTAGTATTATATTTGTGATTTTGACAGTATAATGCCATATATTATTCCCGCGGGGATTAATGGTCATTATTCCCGCTTGCACACCAATCACAATATTTCTCAAATTAAATAATTAGTACCATGGAAACAATATAACTGAACAAACTCAAAAGTGTCAGTGTCAAACGCGTAGTGCTTGTGTATTTGTAATGAGATGGATGAACAAAGAGCGTTTTTGAAAAGAAAATTTCAAATAAATTAATTTTTCGTAAATAAAGTAGAGTATACTTCTCGCAATAATGGCTATTATTCCCTCGGAATGTTACTCCCTCGCCGCTAACGCGGCTCAGTTCGTAAATATTCCTCGGGAATAATAGCTATCATTATTGACTCGTGGTATAATCTACTATTTAATTCTAACTTCTGCATAATCGCATTTTATTTAAATTAAACTCTTCGTAACATCAGCTTTAGTATGCTCGTAGAAAAAATATAGTTCCTAACTCTTGCGGGAAGAAATTTCCTACAGCCGTGCGGAAAAATCGATTTTCCGCACTGATATGCGTGCGGAAAATGAGTTTTCTCGCACGGTGCAGTAAAACTTTTACCGCACGCATATCAGTGCGGAAATAGTATATTAAAATACAAGTTACAGAAGGCCACATATTCTCGCACGAATTCGAAATTTGGACACGAGCGACGAAGGAGCGAGTGGACGAACGAATGAGTGCGAGAATAGCCTTCTGCAACGTGAGTTTTATATTATTTTCTCGATTTTGGATTCTAGTTTTCATTTTTTCAAAATTTTTCGTGGTTGCTGTTAGTTGGGGATTTCTTTTTTGCAAAATATGTCAGTTGGTGACACTTACTTACCAGCCAACTAACAGATGGATTTCATTATTTTAAAAGTTTTGACAATTTTGAAGGTACCAATAGGTATACTTTGAAAACTAAATGTCACTAAAAATCGTTGAAGAATGAGCTTCATTCTTCAATGATTTTGCGTGCGGGAATAATGACATTCTCACATCAAAACCGAGAAAAGCTTTTCCGCACGGCTGTCAGTGCGGAAAAAATTTTACCGCACTGATATGTCAAAAAAAAAAGAAAAATTTTACATTTTTACGCCTGTAGGAAAAATACTTATTGTACCTAATACTTGCGGAAAAATTCATTTTTCGCACTTGTTAGGTAAATAGCTATTTTCTACGAGCGTGCGGAAAAGTGCACTTTTCCCCACGCATTTTAGGTTAGAAAGTTTAACTTTTCCGCACTAGTGCGGAAAAGTGGCACTTTCCGCACTAGTTAGGACAAATTATTGTTAAAATAGAGTGTCTAAGGTTCCAAAGAAGTAGGTAGGTACCTACACTAATCTAATGTCTGCTCAGCGACTCTGTGTCTACGGGGCAACGGTAAGGGGAATGCAGTTGTAAAAAAAATGGCTGATTTCATTCATAAAATACCCAGCTGCGTGCGGAACTTTTTGGAAGTTTTATCGTATTGCAACTCCTACACGAAAATCGAAAATGACCAAACCCCCGCCACTGGATATTTCAATATAAATCGATATTCCAAGATGGGAGGATACAATGACGGAAGCCCTGGCCAATAGCGAGACGTAAGGTGACGTTAGCCCATTGACAACGACATGGTTCCCCGTGGCAACGGCCATCCTGCCAAAAACTCCCCCAATCAGGTTCATCCAGGCCGGATGCTTGCCAAATTGTCAAAAACTGATGGTATCTTTAGAAAATGTTTATTTTTTACAATGGACAAAATTGGAGAAATCAGTTATTAGAATAAGAATAGATCTAACAACCACGTTGAAATATTTAGCGTTATATTTGGTATCTATATTTTGCTATTAAAAAATGGATTTTCAAATGAACTATACTACATGCCTAGTATTTTCGCTTTTTCATAATTAAACGTGACAACATGGCACATTTACGTCCGAATTCCTTCCGTAGACTCAGATCCGCTGGGCAAACAATACAGTCATATATTTTTTCACATAGCTACTGGTAAAGTAGCCATTAATCTACTAAAACAGTAGATAAAGTAGTACGTACTTTAACCGCAAGGGTAGATTAAATGATAATTTAACAGCAAGGATAGATAAAGACGTTTATTTTGTCAAAAATATGTACATATTTTGTTTTTTATTTATTTGTCAAACGAATTTCTACTTATGCAAAAGTGTTCGACTCAAATAATTTCTAAATATTTTTGATGCTACAGGCGTCCATAATTAGGCTATGGAAAAAAACTTTGTTTTACACAAGACGATAAAATGCCATTATCGTCTCCCGGAATTAATTCACTCGCGATTCTGCTATTATTTTATATTGTCAAATAAACAAAAAATAGTATATAAAGATATTAAATATAAAAAAAAAACTTAGCTCCTAATATGATGTTAGATCTAGACTAACAGGAAAGAACAAAAACAAAATATTTTATTATATCAAAATCCAAATTTAGGTTTAAATACAGGAATTTAAAGTTTAAACTATAAACCGCAGTTTCGGCTGCATTAAAACCAACCGCTCTAGCATTGGAAAATATTTAAATTTATGGCGATTACATGCACCATAACTATGCTAGATAAACGTATTTGATCACGAACCTAGATATAGATAGAACAAACTCGTTTGAGACCTCGATTTAAATCATTAGATTTGTTGAAAAGTTTACAACACAAAAACTTGGTTGGAAAAGATTCCAATTCAATTTGAATTTTTTTGAAAAAGTTAAAAATGTCATACGTATGGTTGAAAAATAAGTTCATTTAATGGTTACAAGACATGATATGAATTTTTGCAAGGTATTATTATTATTTTTTTTTTTGAGAATTGTAGACTGAATTTCAAGACTTTGAAGGCGATGTTTTTGGTATTCCAGAATTAGAATTCTCAAAATATGGGTGATCAAAGAAAACGTCAAAGAAGTGAATCGATGGTGAAGGCTGCAATCCAGAAAAAAGAATCAAAATTATGGCATGAAGAGGCAAATAGTCACTTGAAAGCTGGCAACCTATCCAAATCGTTGTATTGTTATGAGAAAGTAAGTTAGTAGGTACTCAAGAGTTTATTTTTGTTTTTCTAAAACTTCTGAGAGCTTTTATGCCCAAAATCTACGATTTGATTTTTACGGCAAGTAAAACTTTTGAAATAACTCCTTGATTTTTCATAAAACTTTCTATAAAAGTCTTTTAAAATCAAATATTATTTAAACCTACATAAACTAAAACTTTATCTCAGATACTTCAGTTGTCTGTTCCTGTTCAAACTTTCATGCCGAAAACTTTAAAATTTTAACCACTCCAGCCTCCAGCATGGAAAAGCAGCTGACACTTTTGGGTCTCAGTGACAAGCGGCATCCTAAAATATTTAATATTTCGCACAAGTTGCTCTTTAAATTTAATTTGGTTTCGACTATTGTTGGATATTCTCCGTCTAGAGCTTAGATAGATATCTTTTAATATTTGAAAAAGAAGTTTTTGCTGTTGATGCTTGATGGTGGTTTACAGGATTGTAGGTATAGATGTTTTTTTTTTATATAACTTTATTTATGGACTCACAACAGTACATATAGTATTTGTAGTACCCATTTAGAATAACCTCATCCTTATTTATCAATCACGAATCAGATGAAAAAAAAATTACCAACAAAAACGAATGTCGATTGCTAATACGTCAATTTCATGTACAAATAGGAAATTCCTAACCTAATTTTATTTGTGTGTCAAGAAGCGACATACGTTTTGTCACTAAAACGACAGGTACTTCTAAATGGGTATTTAAAATTCTATAACTATAGATAGGTCCGGTTTAGGTAGAACTCGTTAATGCCGGAGAAAAATAATTCAATGTGCACTCAGCAAAGATATAAATTAGAATAATTATATCAGTCAGGCATGTATCATCAATACGTTGCAAAAACGAATGTCTCATTTGAAGAAAAAAAATCAGTGTGCTATTCATACTTTTACCTCTTAGTCCAGTGAATAGGTATAATGGAGTTTTCAAAAAAATTTACGAGGGCAGGCTGATTTTTTCAGAGCTGATTGGAGACTGTGTCCTGAGTATTGAGCCAAAAAATCACACTCGAAAGCCTTGTGCGTTCGGCTCTATTGATCTTTTTCTTATTTATTTTTTTCGGACAAAATGACCTCAATAAAAATTGTAGAAAATTATATTCTGATCAATATTGCCTCATGACTTTCTTGCTAGCTATTTTAGTTTAGGCGCTGCGACCATTTTTGTGCTTCAAAATCCGGAAAAAATTAAATAGTATAAACCTGCAGATTATTGTACTGGGTCTGTTCCTTGTTATTGTAGCGGCTTCTTTTTTGAAAACCCCATATATTCACTGACTGGACTATCTCTCCCAAATAAGAATTTTATTTTTTATTTAATTATTTATTATTGGATACCGAGTCCTAGCTTTTGTGTATCAGAATTAGTTCTAAATGAGGTTATACTCTATATATAGTCATACATCTTTAAGTAACCGAATTTAAATAAATTAATAACAATTCATAATATCAAGGATTCCGGGTTCACCAAAACTCACTTCACAAACAGTACCCAACAACTTTCATTAAACTAATTCACTTTATACAAAATTCACTTATCACTTATTAAAACGTACTCTACAAATATCGCATAAAATTGACTTAGGTACTTAAGCTACTTCTTCGCGCTATCTATAGCAGACAGTGTACTCGGGATTTATCTAGAAAAACCTGGCGCACTACTGCAATGAGAATTTCGCCGGGCTCTCGAGGCAATTTCGCAACACTGCCTCCCTCTCAAATCAGATCGTCCCGATTTGACTACCAAGACTTCGCCTTCGTCTATATCTCCACTCAGACCAATGGCTATACCTGGTCCTGTTCCCTGTTGATTGCGAATATTGCGATGCTGCTAACTGCCTTTTCTGCGCTTTCGTGGATAGTCGCAGCACTTGTAGCACTCCTCTTAGTCCTCTTCATGGAAATTCGTAGAGCGGCCGTGTGAAGGATAACTTTGACCTTCTGGATCAGCATTAGTCCTAATCGACCAATCTCCTTGTTCCTGGTCTTTCTTCGCTTGCCGGATTTTTCCTCTCTACTTTTTGTTGATCTATCCCTCGGCTTCCTTAATCTCGAAAAATGATTCGGGGTCGAGGTCACTCCTTCAAGTTGTTCACTTCAGTTATTTATTCCTCCATCCAATCGAAAGCTTATTTCAGGAACTGTTATTTCTAGCTGATTAATTCTGAAGCAGTTCTTGTCTTGATCTATGCATGCCGCATGGTCGGCGTTACAAGTTCTCAATCGAAGGTTGATACTCATCAGAAGGAAAGCGAGATCTCAACCGTACTCGACAATCACGCTTAAAAGGTCCCCTTCTTAACATTTAATGTTCCCTTTTAAGTTCCCTAGTGTTATTCTGATAACAGCTTTCGTAATTCTTTTAGAAATTCCTTCAACATGGTGACGTTAATTTCTTTCATTGGCTCTTTTTCTTCACGAATCGACTAATCTTCGATTCTTTGCTTCGGAAATCTTATAAACCGCATCGATTTCTAGGATCTTGATTAGAGCTTCGCTGCTATTTGATGGTTTGGTTATGAGCAGCATTCTCTGTAAATCCATATCTCTAATTCCATACATAAAATTTTCGGTGATTAGTTGTTCTCGTATTTCTGCTGCCGCTTCCGGGTAGGCCAAAGTAACCAGTCATCGGAGCTCCAGCCATTAGCCATTGCAACAGTCTCGAATTGACGTCTGTACATGAGCCACGATATCGGTCCGTCGCATGGAGGTGGCTTAACTTTAATACCAGGTTCTGGCGAGGTTGAGACATTTTATGACTTCAAGTCACATTCCAATTTTTTCTTCTTCTCAAAACTATCCATTTCTTGGCGAACTTCCTGACGAACAGTTCCAACTTCCAGATGGACACTTTCAACTTTATGATGAACACTCCCAACTTCTTCACGGACTACTTCCACTGCATTCGCGTAGGTATTTATCAGGGACGGATTTATGACTGTGGAGACCGTGGGGCAGAACTTACGTCCGTGAGGGTCCTGCCTCCTAAGCCTCCTGCCATTCAAAAAAAAAAAACGAAAAGTTTTACTATACCTACTTTTATAAATAATACCTATGTATAGGGTGATCTATATAAATGTCACCCCCTCCTAACTTTTTAATTTGACCTTTTTGACAGAAGTGTCAATTACAAAAGTTTCAAGAAATTTTCAAAACCTTTTAACTAACGGGTCAATTCTGTGCACATCTGTAAGTAAATATATAAATTTCTATAAGCCTATAGCTGCCTATAAATAATTTACAATTCTATGGGCCTATAGAAAGTTATAGATTTGCTTACAGATTACACAGAATTGCCTCGATTGTCAGTTTTAAGCATACAGGGTGCGTCAAAAAAGTGTAGCAGAGCCAAGTTTTATTTTTTCAAATGGATGACCATCTATTGTGCGCTTATTTATTAGTCCCTTTCGACCTGATTTCAACGATATATTTATGGTTTGATTTGATAGTATATAGGGAAAATACGAAAATCTCTAGGTCCAATGTTATTTTTTTTTTTTTAATAATAATAATAAAAAAAAATTATTATCATATTTCACCTTGCAAATTAATGAATAACATTTGAACAATAAACTGTTCACAAATAATTCTCTCTAAAGCTCAAATGGTATAATTTTTCTATCTTCACCATGAGACCTTAAAGGGATTTTCATGTTTTTCCCTATTACTATTGGAGATAAACCGACTCCCGAAAGATAAACATTTCAAACCGCATATCGGTGAAATCAGGTTGAAGGGAACTAACTAATAAGCGCACAATATACATGGTGTTCCATATGAAAAAATATAACTTCGCACTCAGCCCTGCTACACTTTTTTGACGCACCATGTATGCCTAAAATTGACTTAGCCAAAAACTTTTGACAATTTCTCAAAATTTTTGTATTTGACATTTTTGTCAAAAACGTCAAATGAAAAAGTTAGGAGGGGGTGAAATTCACCCTGTTCCTATTTTAAAATAATACAAAATACTGCTTCCAGAACAGTTATTTGTGCAAATACAGAGTCAAATATGAAAAATAAGAATAGAGAATTTAGTGATAAGATGTGATTAAAGTCCTGACACTTTTCTAGAATGTGGGGGCTCCTATTTGTCTTGCACTTCCAGCATTTTCTCGAGTCTAGTTTGTTTTTCTTTGTGTCACCGGTCTTATCTTCTTGTTTTTCTTTCTGTCTTTGATCTTCTTTTTGTTTTTATTTATCCGTCTTCGGTCCTCTTAAAATTCGTAGCAACAATTTTGGTGCATCAGCAATAAGAACATACACAAAGGACAAAACTTCAGTTGTTACAACAGTAGTCAAGCAAACATGCACAATGCACAAGCACAAAAAGAGAACAGGAAAGTAACGGGTCTTCAAAAAAAACCAATCAAAGATTGCTGTGGTTTTTTAAACGTATGCCTTGACAATATATTTTTTTAAATTTTATTTTGAACCATATATGTAATTTTCACATTTCTTACTGGTTTGAAGGTTCAAAAATGTCACTTTATTTTTGTTTACTTTAAAGCAGGCGGAAAGTGACAGTTCTCCTGTCACTTTCAGCCTGGAGAACTCACTTTCGGCCTCATAAATAATTGTTTTTTCACACCTAAACACAAATCCAGGTGCAATGTTTGTATTTAGAAGTAGATGTCACATGTGTTTATACTGGTGAAATTTGATAAGATGTCAATGTCGGTGTCAGAGTGTTAATCGAAATTTAATTTTTGTCATATTTTTACCTTATTTTTTTTTCCAATAATTAATGGTTCAAAATAAAATAGTATACATATTTCGGTGGAAAGTTTTCACAAATTGTCTCGAGAATTGGTTGTACCATAGTATCTCTCGGCAATAATGAAACACTTTCCACCTCCGCGTGTAATATACAGGGTGAGTTTTTTTCGTGAGTTTTTAGTATGGGGATCTCGGAAACTCTAGCAGATACGAAAAAGTTCAAATTAGCAAAGAATTGCAGTTTTGTAAGCTCAACTCAAATCCAATTTTATTTTTCCAAAATTTGACAGCTGTCAATAGATATCTGAAAAAAACTGATTTTTGGCGATTTGTTGAAACGCTCCTAGTTCAGCAAATATCAATTTTGGAAGAAAATGTTAGATACAAAAGTATTTGGAAATTTTATTCTCAATAAAATGACATAATCAGTTTTTTTGTCGAGCCTGTCATTTTTGACATGTGACATAAACTTATGTTTTTTTAAATAAAAACCTTACTTAATTTCATCCCTATTGAATAAAGAATTTTATTACCTTTCTAATGGTATAGCATATGATGGGTTTATTTCTAAAAATAAAGTTTTTGAGGGCATTTTTGTGTTTTTTTTTCTTTGATTTACCTGTCACTTCAACGTAGTCTGGGCTGGAACTCTGTACCGGATAGAGATCGTTATCCCTATCGCTATGGCACTTGCTGTCTTGTTCTCTCTTGTGGAAATTAATAGAGAGGAGACGTCAATAAAGATAGAGAAAATATCTCTATTCGTTCCAGAGTCCCAGCCCTGGTTACCTATGGGAAAATAATAGTTATTTATGTCATAAGTCCACGAAGAAGGTCTTCGTGTGATTCACTCAATTATTGTACAGTTCAAACGTTGCGCTCAGCATAAAAAGACCTTTTTCTTGGACTTATTACATAAATCTTTATTGACGTTCCCTCTTTATTGATTTCGATAAGAGAGAAGACGGCAAGTGCCATAGCGATAGGGATAACGATCTCTATCCGTTACAGAGTCGCAGCCCAGACTACGTTGAAGTGCAAGGTGAATCATAAAAAAAAAACACAAAAATGCACACAAAAACTTTATTTTTAGAAATAACTCCATCATATGTTATACCATTAGAATGGTAATAAAATTCTCTATTCAATGAGGATAAAATTAAGTATGGCTAGATTTAAAAAAGCATAAGTTTATGTCATATGTCAAAAATGACAGATTTGACAAAAAAACTGTTTATGTCATTTTATTGAGAATAAAATTTCCTAATACTTTTGTATTTAACATTTTCTTCCAAAATTAATATTTGCTGAACTAGGAGCGTTTTAAGAAATCGCCAAAAATCAGTTTTTTTCAAATATCTATTGGCAGCTGTCAAATTTTGGAAAAATAAAATTGGTTTTGAGTTGAACTTACAAAACTGCAATTCTTTGCTAATTTAAACTTTTTCGTATCTGCTATAGTTTCCGAAATCCCCATGCTAAACATCGAAAAAAACTTATCGAATGTAATACCACAAGAGGTTTCAGGATTACCGAATAATACTTTTACCTGTCACGAAACGCGTTACGCAGCAACACCACGACTCCGAAGGAGGAGTGGTGTTGGTTGATAACGCGTTGAGTTTCAGGTAAAAGTATTAGGTAATCCTAAAACATCGAGTGGTATTCAAAAGGTTATACAACGAACTAAACTTCCATACTTTATTAATTTTTATCATTATTAATAGCAAATGAACAATATTGCCACCAAGCGCGATAATCCCAAAAGGCTTATCACTTATTAAGCCTCTCGTGTCATATGGGAATAATGTACAGTGAGTTGTATAACCCGTATAATCCATTCACAATTCGATGTCCACAGGTATAGGTAAAATTTATCACCTTTCAATGCTATTTGATAGGGAAAGGTGATAAATTTACCTGTATCAGTGGACATAGGATTCTGAATAGGATATACTATTGTCAATGAACTTAAATGTCCTGTCAACGTTTTCGTAATAAATGCAATCTTTGATTGTTTTTTTTTGAAGACCCGAACCAAGTTCAAAAGCAGTTCTGCCACAAGAATGTTCTGAACCAAAAACAGGTCTTTAAGGTTTTTTTCAATCCAAAAGGAGTAGCTATTCTTCGTATATTATCGGAAATATTGTTGTATAGTATTTTTAATACCTATTTAGAAGTACCAGTCGTTCTAGTGACAAAACGTATGTCGCTTCTTGACACACAAATAAAATTAGGTTAGGAATTTCCTATTTGTACATGAAATTGACGTATTAGCAATCGACGTTTTTGTTGGTAATTTTTTGTTTCATCTGATTCGTGATTGATAAATAAGGATGGGGTTATTCTAAATGGGTATTACAAATACTATACTTATCTCATCATTGCTCTGTTAACAAAACTGCTTCTCCCAATATAAGTTCATCGCGATGTTATATGCAGATTGCCACGCTGTCTAGTGCAATAACCATGAATGTCAGTATTTTTTATAGGTTTGATATTTATTTTGACTTGCCTGTGTATAATTTTATGCAAAAAGTTATAAGTGAGTTTGGATTCTTCTAGGTGCACTATATTTGTTCACCTTTCAACAACTTAATTTTTTTATAGACTAGGTCATGAGCGCGCTTCGCGCGCTTTTTTTCTAAATCCATTTTCCACCATTAAGTCCATCAAAATAATAATAATATGGAAAATATTTATTAGGAGTTGTACGAAAAACAGCATAATTTTTGATTTAAATGTACATTATACATTAAATGTAACAGTGAGATAAGTTGTATAGATGTTATTTTAGTGAAGAAATTTCAAATGCGATGGATGGAGTTGGTGACCAATTATTTTTGTATGGTATATCATAATGATTTTAAATCGATCACATTTCTTGAATGTACGGTGTGCGTATGTCCAGTGCATCTTATTCTGTTTCATGGAACTCGTAGGTATACATTTTTCGAAGTGGTTTAATTAAAACAGAATAATCATAACCATAATCAAGGTGTTATTATAAACCGAGTTATTAACTATTTATGTGCTGTGGTATAATACGAGATATCGAGTCTTAAATTTTTTTTTACATTTTCTTGAACTTCCTTTTTTTTTGATTAGGCCAGTTATTGAAGTCTACTCGATCAACATTTTACTGCAAACAATCGAAAAAAATTGTTTTTTAAAAGATTTTAACCCTTAATTGGTCGCTCTGGCGTAAAAAGTACGCCAAACGAGTTCAAACACGTAACATACTGAATCTAGCGATTGGTCGATGGTGATCGCCTATGTAACCTACCTCCATGGTGTCTTGTATGCACTGGAAAAGTGGCGATTCCGTAGGTTTCCATTTCGCTTCCCTGCAAGGCGCTGCTTTGAATGATGTACTAATTGGCGTACAAAATACGCCAAAGCGACCGTTTATGATTTTTATTTTTATAATGGTTTATAATACTGTTTTCGCCTAAAATTTAACATTTATGTATTTGGGATTGAAAATGTTAGTTTTATGTGTTTTGCTTTGCCCGTTTAGCGAAAGGATTTTAGAAAATGAAGTTTGTTCGGTTTTCCTAATTTTTTTAGTTTCTATAAATAAAATGCTGTCTTATTTTTTTGTGACACATTGTATCTAATATTTTATGTGTTAATAAATCAATATTTGAAGTTACTGAGGATTCCACATTACTTTAAAGGTAGCAAAATTCCTCCCGATTATGAAAAGACATTTTTATTTGAGTGACGTACAATGTACGCCAAGCCAAGCGACCAGTTATGTGAAATAAAATCTAGCGACCAGTTAAGGGTTAAATTCAATTGCTCAATTATTCAACTTACATTTTTTGTTTGTACCTACGTGGTAGACATAAATTTTAAATGTGATCAAAGTAGTTGGCAAATTATTACTTTTGCGGTACATCGTAATGACTTTAAATCGATCTTATTTTTTGAATATACGGTGTGCATATGTCCAGTGCATCTTATTCTGTTTTATGGAACTCGTAAGTATCCAAAGTTTAAAGAGGATCAATCTTTCTATTTGCATGTTTAATTCGATTATATTTAAACCATTTTTCATCAATTCAAGTCTTCATGTCGTTCTTCGTTACTTTCAATCATTTATGTTTATCGTGTTCAGGTTTTTGTCTTGTGATCTTCAAATATCTTGTAAATAAGTTGTAAAGATCTTCTGAAATCACCTATGACTGCAAAATTTCAAAATTAAATTATCAAAAAAACAATTCTTTAAAAACATGGTTTTTGACAACACTATTGCTTCTTTGTCTCCCTGAATAAACTTTCAATGAGTCCCACGAACGAACTCTGAAAAGCGCCACATAAAGTTGTCCGTGACTAAATACATCCTTTCTGGAGATCAATTACTATCCTATCAAATGTTTGTCCTTGAGATTTGTTAATCGTCATTCATTGCAAAGGCTAATTTTATTTTAAAATTGTCTTCGTTTGAACGTAAAGGGGTAGAAGTTTTCGCAGTAGTGTTATTCGATTTATGAACACTATTTCTGCCTGTTTATCTACAGTCAATATCTCACAGCGTAACAGATTATCCCCAAGTCACAGAACTAAAGGCCTTGTACCATTGCAAAGACCTGCACCGATGCTTAGATTTCTAATAAGCATACAATAGAATTCGTTTTCAATCGTAATTCATGAAGCGGGAATTCGGCGGATTAAGCGAATTTAAATATTTTGGAAGAATAGCATCATTTAAATCACTATTATCACAGTTCTCGACACTATCTATACTGGTGTAGAGTTTTTCGGTCTTGACGTCCAACAGTTCGACAACTTATTGGTTTATTTCTTCGTCATCAACATTTCTTGCAGAAAGTATTGCAGATTTGGTCAAGTCCCTGAATCTTCCTTCTTTTAGTATTGTTCGTCGATTTTTATCTGACACTTTTCGTATGAGGAGCGAGGGGGTGAAGTATATGGCAAAAACCAGGGATGACGTTAGGTGACCATTGGCGTTCAAATGTAGGGTGCCACCAGCTCACATTCCTTTCGAGTATTAGATTAAAATCGACGGACTCTACTTCTCCATAGATGTTTTCAACAATATCCGAATTATCAATACATTTCTCCGACAATTTTAGATTGTCGTTAGAATCAATTAGTGTTCGTTATCGCATAAAAATGGCTCAATTTCAGCAATAAGTGCTTAATGTTGGCCTTTAAGGCGGCAACCGTTCGGGGTTTGTCAACATAGACTTTGGATTTTAGAATGCCCAGAGAAAAAAATCCAGTTACGTTAGGTCGGCCAATTGTGGATTCTGAAGGACGATCGTTGACATCATAAATTGCACGGAGTGCACGAAACGTTTTCCGAATAGAACATTGGTTTTGATAATGATAATAATTTTTAACAATTTCGACGCGTTGCTCAATCGTGTAGCGCTCCATAATAAAATGCAGAGACTAATTGAATACGGCTGCCAAAGATAGCACCTGTGTGACTATCGAGTTTTTCATGGGCTATTGTCAAACATCGAGCGTTACTATTGGAAAACCCTATACATACCTAGATTCTTCTATTGGACCTCGAAAAAATATTAAACCACTTCCTTGCTTTGAAAAACAACCATCTACAGAGCAATATCTAATAGCACAGCTAATAGGCATATTGTCAGAGAATTTTCACATAAATAAAAAATTCACAGTCCTTCACAAAGATGCAACCGACGAGAACATTGAAAATGCCGAAGCAAATTTCAACGCTAATGCTTGTGATTATTGTGAACTTTGAGATCCACGAAAATTCAACCCTTTCCAGATTTTCCAGAATTTTTCCGACCCAATCCAGAAATTTCCATGCGTTTTCCAGACGTTTCCAGAAATTTCCCAGACATTATCCAGACTTTTCAAGACTTGGCTAGACTTTATCCAGACTTGTCTAAATTTCTCCAGACCCTATCAAGCCTTTTCCAGACGTTTCCAGAAATTTCCAGACTTTTCCAGACTTTATCCAGACTTTTCTAGACTTAGCTAGACTTTATCCAGACTTATCCAGATTTTTCTGAATTTCTCCAGACCTTATCAAGCCTTTTCCAGACGTTTCCAGAAATTTCCAGGCTTTTCCAGACTTTATCCAGACTTTTCCAGACTTGGGTAGATTTTTCCAGACTTTATCCAGACTTGTCTAGATTTCTCCAGACCTAATAGAGCCTTTTCCAGACGTTTCCAGAAATTTTCTGGCTTCTCCAGACTTTATCCAAACTTATCCAAACTTTTCCAGACTTAGCTAGACTTTATCCAGCCTTATCCAGACTTTATCCAGACTTGTCTAGATTTCTCCAGACCTTATCCAGCCCTTTCCTGACCTCTCCGGACTTCTTCCAAACACTTACCCGACTTCAATTATGTATAAGTAATTGCCTATCTATGAGTCAGCACTTAATGTATGCAAAAGCGGTGACAACCTTGAACTAACATAAACATATCGATTTTATATTCAGATTGCATTATTTGCATAATTAAAGCGGTGACAACCTTGAACTAACATCTCGATTTTATAATCAGATTTGAAAAGATTGATAGAGTCTTGAAAGATGATATAGATATTTTATAAAACTATTTTCCAGCCTTTGCAGTATTCGAATTAGCTGTAGCCGAATAGTAGGTACACATGTATTGTAGATGAGATTTAAATATTGTTTCATACCTGTCTTCATTCAATAAGGTAGTATGCTCACACATTTTTTAATTACACATGCACCAGCTAGTTCTTTCCCTAATAAATGTACACATGTAATTTAAATGTTAAGTTGTACAAGATACAAATGCTAAGTTGTCAATTGAGAGCTCTAAATATTTGTAGAAGTAAGCCATTTTTAATGCTGTATTATTGATTTTTTATGACTAAAGAATTGACTATCGATGTGTTTTTTTGCTTCTAATAGTCATAAACTCTGTTCTATTAATGTTAATCTTCAAGTTGTTTTTGAGAAACCATTTATAGTAGGTAGATATGGAGCAATTTTGCTGCAACTCTTGGATATTTGGATCCTCAAAAACTAACACTGTGTATCATCAGCAAATGTTATACAGGGTGAGTTACTAAGCGCGCGGTGGTCCATATCTCCTATACTAACGGAGATCGAAGTAAAAACTAGATACAAAACTTGTAGATAAACATAAGTACTACATTCCTAAATTATTTTCCAGTATACAGGGTGGCCCAATAAGTAGTGGTGATATATAGTTATTATGACATTTCTGGATTCTGTGCAAAATTCTATGTCTATCTCATATACCTATCTTCAACTGTTTCGGAAATATTGACAGTTTACAATTGACTTTTTTGCATCTTTGACAGACTGTTTACTTAAACATTTGATTTTACAGCAAAACCGATTTCACATTTTTGTCCTAGATTTTAGAAGATATATGAAAACCGCAATCGCATAACTGCTCCTCTCTAACCTACTCGAAATATACTCGATCATGTCAATTGCTGCTACTTGCGTATTTTCAGCCTTGAAAGCCATACTATTGCAAATCAAATTTAAAGGTTTTTCCAATAAAGTCAGATAATCTAATCTTTGATATCTTCTCAACAGTTTTAGATAAAGTTAATATGATGTCATGTTGACTGAGCTGAGTAGCTGAGGCTGGCACTGCTGGTAGTGCCAGCCCTATGGATTGGAATTATTTTAGTTCTTTATAGATAATTTGGATAGCGACCGGTTGACAAAACCTCATTTGTTAACTTTACCAACACTGGAATTATTAGAGATTCTTTATAACTTGTAAATCAGGGCTTCTAATTTCGTCTAGTCCATTCAGTTCAGTTCACGAATAACTTCATCTTTTTATGGTATTAAAAATATGGAGTGCTATTTGAGAGAACTCATATCCTAATAAGTAAAATATGGGTTACTGAGACCATACCTACACCTACTGAACTTAGAGGTGCCTCCATAGTCGCCATTTTTAAAAAGGGAGACAAGGCTCAATGTGAAAATAACAGAGAAATATTTTTACTTTCTGTTGCGGGAAAGATACTTGCCAGGATATTATCAAATCGTCTAATCCCTACTGCCGAAGAGAATCTCCCAGAGATACAGTGTGACTTTAGACCCAATCGAGGTACAGTTTGACCTGATTTTCAGTGTGCAAGACAAATGCAAGAGAAATTCAGAGGACAAAATCGCCCTTTATACATGGACCTTATAGATTTAGTGAAAGAATTTGATTCGGTCAACAGAGAAGCTCTTTGGAAGATATTGGCAAAAGTTGGACATTCGCAAAAGTACATCCAGCGATACTCCGCCTGCTGCATGATAATATGATTACCACCGTCCTACGCAACGATTGACACGCAGAATCTTTTTTAATAACTACAGGGCTGTGTTATTGCAGCCACTCTATTTTCTCCATTTATTGGACCATACTTCATCTTGTCGAGGGTCACCTGCTGTCAGGAGTGGAAATCCTGTACTGACTTGATGGCGGCTTAATCAACAACATCGAGAATTGAACTTTAATATGCGGATGATAACGTCGCGATGGCCAATACAGGGAACAATCTTCAGGCAATTATTAATGCATTCAACCAGGCATATAGGAGAATTGGCTTAGGGGTCAACTTCAAAAAGACGCAGATTCTGCACCAGCCCGTACCGGGCACTAATCCCTAAGCCTCAAATATAACTATAAATGGCTATTCCTTGCAGAACGTAGAACACTACCCATACCTTGGGAGCCATCTGGAAGCCAATGCAACCATCAACCCTAGTGGCGGACCTAGACCCTGGGGGGCCCGACGCAAAAACATTTTTGGTGCCCTGTCTTAGACTGTTTTTAAAGTTTTTCAAAGCCAAATATAAAAACAAATTTAATTGAACCACAGGTTTATTAAGAACATATGAGACAATATTATGAAAGCAAGTTGAACAAAAAAAATTTTTGAAATGTTTCAAGTCACAGCCACTATTTCCCTTTGCAGGCGCTGCGTATTTCCGGCTAAATTGGTTGGTTAACTAACACCTACTCCACCTAGGGCGGGTATTACAAAACTATTTTGACAGAATAACTAAATGTTAACTTCTGGAATGACGCTACTTCTCAGTAATTGCAGGAGTTAACTGTTAACTTTTAGTTATGTGTCAAAATAGTTTTATAATACTCGCCCTTAGTAAACACACAGGGCACCAAAAACAAAAACTAAAAAGCACCTCATTACCTCATTGTACTGTCCGTACTCCACCGACCAGTGTCATAAATTATCTCCTGATCTCGTTTAAAATTTAATTTTCGCTTTTTTTATATTTATGAGTTTTTTTTTAAAATCATTTTTATCGATGCCTTTAGAATTCGGTTGTGTGGGGGCCCCTTAGCTTTGGGGGCCCGACGCAGAGTGCGTCGTTTGCTTCATGTTAGATCCGCCACTGATCAACCCTGAAATCCAATATCGCTTGATGTGTGCTAGCGCAGCCTTCGGGTTACTTCTAGAGAGAGTCTTCAATAATCCTGATATAAGCCTTGAGACCAAACTTCCCGTCTACGATGCAGTTGTAATACCAACACGTGAAAGAAAAGCACTAGAAATATACCACCAGCGATGCCTAAGAAGGATCCTACGGATTAAATGGCAAGACCGACGAACGAACATAAGTATTTTAGAGGAGGCCAAAACAACTAGCATGGAAGACCTTAAAGTTAAGCAACAACTTCGTAGGACAGTTCACCTCGTCCGCCCGTCCGAAACACGTCTTCCACGACAGATTCCCTACAGACCCTACAGTCAACTGGAAGAGGGAAAAGGAAATCAAGGAGGTCAAAAAAACGCTACAAAGATGTTCTTAAGGAAAATATGGCAAAGTATGTACCGCATGGATTACAACAACTGGGAGACGACGGCAAATGATAGGACCACATGGCTTTGGGCCATCAGAAAACGCACAATCGGCGAGATTAAGAATAGAATGGTAGATAATATCATACTCGGTATCGAGTGATCACCTATGATGATGATTGGTAGCCAATCGGATATTTAAATTACCCACAGTTTTTTGTCTGTTCTTGGCAGTTGTACTCTTTCGTTTAGAAGAAGATTGATTTGGTAGCACATGATTTGATGTTTTAAGAACGTGAGCTTCGCAGATGCAATCGCTTTCGATTGTTGTTGGCATGGTATGATGTGAAAAGAAGAGCACTGGATCATCCTCTTTCGCGATGTATTGACGAATTGTAATAATGATAAGGTGATGTGGCTCAATTATCTGGAATGGGTGATGAATAGTGTAAACATCTGCCTCAACTACTGAAATTTTTGCCACGAAGAAGACAATCTGATTCAATAGTAGGATCAAGTGGAGAGATATACAGCTATGGATGATTAGATTATCAATCATGCAAATGCTATTAAATCAATGACATAACATGGCTTTCCATTAGCAACTCGCACAGGGGCT
This sequence comes from Ceutorhynchus assimilis, assembly GCA_917834065.1. Lineage (NCBI taxonomy): Eukaryota > Metazoa > Arthropoda > Insecta > Coleoptera > Curculionidae > Ceutorhynchus > Ceutorhynchus assimilis. The sequence continues at coordinate 40,883,123 of OU892280.1, read as the reverse complement.
TATTGGAGTCGAAGGTATCCACTCAGATTGGATTCATATTGTTGAGATTCAACGTCTGGATTCAATCTTGGAGTTTCTGCAACATAGTTGCATGGTTGCTATACTGATGCTAGTACATTTATTGAGTTGAAAAATTGTCAAAATGGTCTGTGCAAACGGCCATTAGAGTATTCTACTCTACAGCGTTCGCCCAAATTCAGTTACAGAATGCTAAACTTTTTTATTTTCCACATTACAAAATCTGGGTAGATACTGCAGAATATAAATCCAATCCATATACGGTAGGCAAAGAACGTGATTGGCCTCCATAGAAGATCCACACAAAAAAAAACTGAATGATGACGTTCAAACAGCCCGCCGTAACCTTACATGAACCTCACTCTTCAACGAACTAGTGAAGACTGAGAGTTGAAGAGAGTTCCTATGAAAGATGGTTATACTTGTAAGCCGTTCAATTCAAACCAAGCATTACGGTACGGTTATATTCTCTAAAGGAAAATAAATTTTCAAAGTATTTTCGATTTGAGGATGTGAAACTTATTAAATTAAAGATATACCTATATTTTTGAAATAGGTATTTTATACTCTTATATTTGTTAACATTGAGAATACGGAGAAATCATATACTCAAATTAAGAGTATTCTATTTTTTATCCTTTCCGTTTTAGTATTCGGTTGTTCAAAACAAAAATTAGTACATTCTCGAAATAGGTATATTGTTTCTCCTTCCAAAATTGTAAACCATCATTCTAAAGAGGTAATAATTTCCAAATAAAGAGCCGATACAATCTCAAAACTAAAATTCGTAATTTAGGAACAAAAATGTGAAACATTTTGAAACAAGACTATATACTACAATGAAAAATATATCTTGAAAATATTATATTCATTTTTCAAACATATTGAAATTCTTGATTTAAACTAGTGTCCTTAAATTAAAAATATGTAAACTTGATTCAAGTAAAAAATATTGAAAATATACGTAATCTACAATTAACATTTTGTTTTTTTCTGTGTTGGAAAACTTCAGCCTATTTAGGCGCAGTGGGATATTTTCTGATTATTATTGGGTGTAGACGACTTTTGTACGACACCGTGCATTTCCGCGTTTAAAAGTCTATAAAACAAAGTGAGATTGGAATTGCTTTGTAACTGCTTGAGACGTTGCATTATTATTGGCAGCTTGCGCACGTGTTTCTAACATTTATACATACCTACCCATTGGTAAAGAGAGAGTTAACAATTTTAAATAAAGATGGAAACGTGAAAGTAGAATATAATATAACAATATTAAATAGAAGAAAAATTTAACATTTCTACGGAGCAATCAATAAAATAAATCAAAATATAAAATAACTAAGAGTATTGGATACTTATCTTGTTCTGTACGCTACGCTACAAGATAAAACTAATGGTAGGTACACTATTAAAATTTAAAATCTCAAAGATTATAAGGCTTATGGCTTTGATTAACTCAGGACCATTTTTTAAAGCATTTATTTTCTCGTTTAGGGAAAATTGATAGTCTAAATTTTTCAGCAAAATTCGGAAATTGTAAAAATTTTAATCTTATCTATGAATCCTTGGAGATCACGTGTTTAAATAAATACCAATAAATCAAAATCCACATTTTCAGAAGAATATGTCAAGTTTCTAGATGGTCTAATAATAATAATCAATTATCATTATTGCAGCTGCATATAAAACTCCAATGTTTATCCGTTCGCCATTCGGCCAAGAATCTGGACAATGTTTGGGTTATTCCTCTGGTTATTCATTTTTTTTTTTTTTTTTTATTTGTCAAACACATTGTGTTTATTACATTACAATCTAGTCAGTAAGACTAATTAGCAATTTTGTTTTAACCTAATTTACTATAAAGTTTACAATTCTTGAGGTTTACTCAACAGTTTTCCCCACTCTGCTTAAACTGTAAATCACAATTTTGATGTGGTTATAGCACTGTTTTGTTGTGTTTTTCAATTTCAGTTCACTAGCTCGAACGGCTTCACCCTTCTCAGTCTTCTAACTAGCTCAGTATTGTCTAGGAGCTCAATCACTTCCACATTCACATGCCGATGTAGCCTATCTTCATGGCTTTTTGCGTACTTTCTTATAGTCTCTGTTACAGTATCAATTCCTAGTTCCCGATGTAGATCACTATTTCGAACGTACCAAGGTGCATTAACAATGTTTCTTAGTACTTTATTTTGGAATCTTTGAATAACTTGTATGTTACTATCTTTAGTGCAACCCCAAAGTTGAATTCCATATGCCCATACTGGTTTCAGTATTTGCCTATAAAGTAGTAACTTGTTATGTATGGTTAAATTGGACGTCCTTCCAATTAACCAGTACATTTTTCTATACTTAAATTCAAGCTCTTGCCTTTTTTTCTTAACATGTGCTTTCCAGCGCAATTTCGCATCAAGCGTCATACCAAGATATTTAGCTTGATTTGAATATGGTATAGGGGTGTCATTAATTGTGATTTGTATGTGATTTACGTTTTTGTTTGTAAAATCAACGTGAATTGATTTGGTTTCATTCAATTTTATTCGCCATTTTTTGGTCCAATTTTGAACTTCACTGACAGCGTTCTGCAGTTTTTCTGTTGATTGTTCAATACTTTTTTCCACTGTAATTAAACCAGTATCGTCGGCGAATGTTGCTAAATGACAATTTTCTGGTTTTGGGATGTCGCATGTAAATAATAAATATAAGTAGGGACCTAGCACGCTACCCTGAGGTACACCTGCTTTTATTTTTCGTAAATTTGACTCAAAATCTTCCTGTTTGACTCTGAAATGTCTATCACACATATATGATTCCAAAATATCAGAATATTGTTTTGGCAGAAACAGCTTTAGTTTATAGTTTAAGCCTTCATGCCAAACTTTGTCAAATGCTTGCGCTACATCGAGGAAAACTGCGGAACAGACTTTTCCCTCTTCCAGCGATTTTTCTATTAAATTCGTTATTCTGTGTACTTGGTCGATCGTAGAGTGCTTGTCGCGGAATCCAAATTGATGAGTTGGAATGATTTCCTGTCTTTCTATGATCGGTTTTATTCTTTTTAGCAGTATCTTTTCATAAAGCTTAGATAAAACGGGCAATAATGATATTGGCCTATAAGATGACGCATCATGAGGTGGTTTTCCGGGTTTTGGTATCATGATTACTTCTGCAACTTTCCAAAGTTTAGGTACGTATTTAAGCCTAAAGGACGCATTGAAAAGGTTGCATAATTTCACAATAGCTTTCCTGGGGAGTTGTTTTATTACTTCCCCAGTAATTAGGTCATATCCTGGAGCTTTTTTCGGACTGATATTTTGTTTGATCTCTGTTAATATTTCTCTTAGTGAAGTAGGCTTAATGTTGCCTTCTTCTTGATGAGGTTCGTTCCAGGGAAGATTTTCATCCTGTGCTTCGTTAGGCTGGAATGTCTTTTCTAAATGACTTGCAAAAAGTTCTACTTTTTCTTCGTTACTCCTTGCCCATTGCTGATTTGACTTTCTTATGGGTGGAATTTGGGTAACTGGTCTTTTAAGGCGTTTAGTTGCTTTCCAAAGAGAATAATCAGTGCTTTTGTCGCCGGTGAGTTCACTTAGGTAATTGTTAATAGAGTCATTTTTGATTTCTTGAATTTCTCGCCTTATGCGCTGCGTCATATTGTTGATAATTGTTTTGTCATGGGGATCTCGACTTTGCTGCCATTTTCTTCTTAGTTTCCTTTTTTCTATAATAAGATCTCTAATTTCTTTTGGGTAGTTTTTTCCCTTAAAAATTCTTTTTAATTTGGGACTGTTTTCCCAAGCTGCTTGTTGAATATTGACGATAAAACAATCGACTTCTTCATCAATTTGTTGTGGCGTTCGCAACGGTACTGATAAGTTTATCTTTTCCGACAGACTTTGTTTAAAACTAGCCCAGTCCGTCAGTTTATTAACTAATGAGATAGGTGCTTTTTTCTTAATTATATATTCACTCAGAGTTAGGATAATAGGTGAGTGATCTGAGTGTAAATCATAACTTTCTTCTATCTCCAGAAAATTTGGAGATATATTTTTTATTACGAAAAAATCGATTAGATCGGGAATTTTTCCAGGATCGGTTGGATAATATGTTGGCCTACCTGTGGATAGGGGCTGGCATTGATATTCATTAATAGCTTGCAGAAGTTCCTTCCCCTTGGAATTGGTTAGTCTGGAACCCCAGTAGGTATTTTTTGCATTAAAGTCACCCCCAACTATCAATCGATTTCCCAACTTTCTAAGAAAATTGAGATATTGATTTTTCTTCAATAAATGCCTTGGTGGTATATAGGCAGCAGATATGGTTAGTGTATATGTTTTGGTTTTTACACTTACTGCTGTAGCTTGAATTTCAATTGTTTTGTATTCCGTCTCTTCAATGTGAGATATGTTTTCTTTAATTATGACAGCGCTTCCTCCATGTGCTGTATTGCTAGGATGAATTGTGTGATACACTTTATATCCTTTAAATTTAATATAGGATTGATTTGTGAAATGCGTTTCTGATATGAGGCAAATGTCAATCTTTTGTATATCTAGTATAACTTGCAACTCTTGCTGATGCTGCAAGAGCCCATTGGCATTCCAAGCTAAAATTCTAAGGTTACTGACCATTTTGACGATTGATGATAGCGCCATTATTGCTATTTTCCAGTTAGTTAATCGCTCATCAAGTTTGTTTAATTTTTCCAAAATCAATTGCAATGTTTGTTCCATAGTGCTTTGGTTAATAGAGTTGCCACTGGAGAATCCTCCAAGGCTAAAAAGGTGCCATTACCCCCACCGATTATGGTTAATGGCGTTAATAACTTTAACGATATTTACGATAAGTTAAATATCATACAAGGAGTCCAAATAAAAGTTTTGAATAACGAAAATATCAAAATAAACGTTCAGGATGCAGACAGCTACAGGCTGGTCACCAAAATGCTGAATGAAATAAAGCTTCAATGGCATTCATATGAAAACAAACAAGAAAGGCCAATTAGAGTAATTGCCAACAGGTTACACTTTTCCTGTGATCCAGAAAAAATTGTAGCTGACCTTAAAAATAAAGGGTTCAAGGCCCTAGAAGCCTCCAACAAACTTAAGTGGAGAACAAAACAACCACTAAACATGTTTATGATAACATTTAGCCATGATGAAGACATCAACAAAATTTTCGAAATTCCCAAAATACTTGGAACTCAAGTGGAAATGAAAGCACTAAAAACTTCCAAATTAGTCCCTCAATGCAAAAAATGTCAATCTTATGGACATACTCAAAAATATTGCGCTAAAGAACCACGATGTGTGAGATGTACAGGAAAACATCTCACTGTAGACTGTTCGAAACCAAAAGATTCTGAGCCAAAATGCGTCCACTGCGGCGACAAACACCCAGCTAACTATAGGGGGTGCATTGTAGCTAAAGAAATACAAAAATTAAGGAATAACCCGAAAAGGCCAACTCCCACACCACAAGCAAGCACAAATGGTCACAGCCAACAACCAAGAAACGCAGCTACGCAAAACTCTGCGACAAGGACTTACAGCCAAGCAGTAGCATCAGCTCCTGCCACTGGTTATTCATGAAAAGATAAATCACTCCTTTTTAGATTTTAGAGTACCTAGTTATAGTAGTAGCAGTCACTAGAATAATATTACCCATTCGGCTACTGAAATTAGTGAATAACGTAGGTATTACTAGCCCATCTGGAACTTACTAACTAGGAAACAGAACTAAGCCATATTATTTTTTAGTGAAAAGCCTAAAAGTAATTGTAATTTTCGAGAGAACAGTACTTTTTCAGCTTATTGAAGCTAAGGAATAATGTGACTCATTTCCCTCTTTTTTTTTTTCATCACAAGCTAATGGTAGTCCTCCTAATTCCCTAGTCGCCTCTAACGAAATGATTTGCAGCAAAATAGACCTATAATTGGAAAGTGGCAAAGCCCATCATTGATCACACCTTTTCCAGTATAACCATAGCAACGAAAAACTTAAAGTGTTAGTTCCAGCACCTCCTGGAAATAGCTTTTCGGGCCTTTACACTTGCCTTCAAAATTTTGTATGGTTTAGAATAATATTAAACACTCATTGCACAATTCGGGATTATTCTTGTTCCTTGTACAAAGTCGCACATAAACAAGAAATAAAAAAGTTCAAATCGCAAAACAGAAATAACTACGATTATCGTGTGAGATAGTGGAAATAGCCTATTGCAAAGTTATTGCATATTCTCCAGTAAGGCGGAAAAATCCACTTTAAAGTGGAAAGAGTGTTTTAGTGCTGTGGCGTGATCTCACCCTTTTTATTGTTGCTGTAGGACACACAAGGGCATACTCAAGCTTATATTTTTGGATTATTACCCGAGGTAAGTGCCTATTAAACTGATATTTCCTTTTTTATAAATTTAAAATTTATGGAGCTTCAGCTTTGACCCAATGTAATGAATTAGTGATGGTTTGTGTGATTGTTTCATAAACAGACCTTATAGATACATTTAAATTACCAACTTATATTTTCTTGAGACATTATTGGTCTCAATATGCAATCTTCATAATTTTGGAATATTTGAATTGAGCTCCAATTTTAGATGTTCAAATCCAAATCATTCTCAATTCTCTATTTCAGTTGAAAAATGGAAAATACCAAATCCAAAGCAGAGAAACGTCTCAGTATCACGCGCGAACAAGAGCTACTCCACAGTTTCGTGAGAATCAACGTTGACGATTCAAATGATGAATCAGCTGAAAAACGTACTGATGAGGGTCTGGGAAGAGAAACGTCGGCCGAAGCCGAGCTTAATAGAGTTAGACAGATGCCTTTGTCTGCCGACACTAGCCGAAAATTATCAAAACAGATTACCGAAGATGTCACTAAACGTAAAGGTAAAAATTATTAAAGATACTAATTACCTTTAACTTATATACACTATCGGACAAAAGTAAAGCAACTCTTTTAAAAATATCCAATATTTAATTTTCAAAAATAAAATATGCATTAGCGATGAATGAAATCCTTTCAGTTTAAAAGGTCATAGTAAGCTACAGTGACAGGCTAAATATGATTATTTTCAAATGTCAAATTAACTTGTGTGCAATAATTTATATAAATAATACACTTTATTAGCGCGACAAAAGTAGAGCAACTTTTAAGAAATCAAAATTTTATTGCATTTAACAACACAAAAACAACAACTATAGCTGAAAGCTCATTGAAATAGACAATAATGAAAAAAAATAACTTAATAGTTGATAGGATATCCATTGTTGGCTATGACTTTTTGGCAACGGCGCGGCATTGATGAAATTAAATTTCGGATAGTGACAATCGGCATATTAGTCCAAACCTCGTTGATTTTATCAATTAAAAACTGTTTGTTTGGAAATGTTGTGGTACGAATTTGACGTTCAACTTCTTCCCACAGGTTCTCGATAGGGTTGAGATCCGGTGATTGTGCTGGCCACTGCAGAACTCGGACATTGTTCTCCTGAAACCACCCCTGCACAAGACGAGAGGTGTGCTTGGGGTCATTGTCCTGTTGAAATACGAATCGCAAAGACATTTCCCACTCAGCATAAGGCAACATTACATTTTGGAGTATGTCCCTGTATACCAATCGATCCATCGTCCCGTCTATGAAGTGCAATGGACCTACTCCAATCCATGAAAAGCAACCCCATAGAAACACACTTCCTCTTCCATGCTTTATGGTTGGTATAACATACTTTGGTTGAAACCTCGTATTAGTTGGACGTCTTACACGCCTCATTCCATCAGAATTGAAAATTTTATAACGAGTTTCGTCGCTAAATAAATTTTTTTCCCAGTCTTGACCTGTCCAATTTAGATGACGTTGTGCAAATTCGAGCCTGGCACGGCGATTTCTTTCAGAAACCAGCGATTTCTTGGCTGGACGTCTGCTGTAAAGCTTTGCTTCAACTAATCTTCGTTGGACAGTCCTCGCACTCACTTCTAGTTCAGGAATTGCAGCAATTATTCTTGGTCCTGACAACCACGGATCTCTTTGGCAAACTCTTTGGATTCTCCTATCCATCCAAAATGTAATTTTTCTAAACCTTCCTGATTTTGGCATTTTTTCTACATGTCCACGTTCATTGAAACGTGAAATTATTTTGGATACACTGTATTTTGGCAAAAGAAACTGCCTGGAAATGTCAACCAAACGCCTGCCTTCCAAGAAAGCGTCTACTACCATTTGTTTTAACTCCAGACAAATTGGTTTACCTTTTGGCATATTCAAATCTGTCAAAAAGACGAATAATCTTAATTTTTAACTCTATAAATATGTTTTCCATCTTACCTGAAACTCAAATCCCTTCTTTTTGGAAAAAATAAAAAAGTTGCTTTACTTTTGTCGCGCTAATAATGTGAATTGTTCAAATAAATTATTGCATACATTTTTGTTTGACGTTTGAAAACAATTGAATTTCGCCTATGACAGCAGTCAACTACAACCTTTTAAACTGGGATCATTTTAGCTTCCGTTATCAGCAAGTGTATTTTTGATAGATGAATATTTTATTTTATAATAAGAGTTGCTCTACTTTTGTCCGATAGTGTATATCCAGTAGATATTTTTTTATGTATAACAATATTCGACTTTTCGTAAAATTTATTTGAATCCTCAGGAAATTTTATTGGATAGTAGAACAAGCGGCTTAAGATATTTGACTGACTTGACCATATTAGGTAGCGATCTACCTATGTGAAATAAAAAATACCTAATTTATTATCTACAGCTAGGTACCATGTAATTTAACGACTCTGATTTGACACTGTTTTAAATGATCGGTACACGTGTCTCATATTATAGCACTAGTGCAAGAATGAGATTTTAAATTTATTGGTAGGTATATTTATCTCGAGATTGATCTGGCACGAGAATTGGAAAAACATTGGAAGCTTCTATCTCAAAAAGTCTCATGGCAAATAATCGCTTTATAGAACCATCACTATTATTGGATGAAGACCTCGAGAGTTCTAGATAAATTTGAAAGTTGTTTTCGAAGTAAAATTTTGCAAACTAAAACTTGTTAACATAAAATGAGGCGTCCTAAAACTTTTTCCAAAATAGTTATTTATGCAACAAGTGTGTAAAGTGAAAAAAGGTGCTTTACGCACGTATTGCATAAAATTTTTTTTCTACTACCAATCAAATATGTGTAAAAAAATGAATTTGGATAAATACTTTACGCACTAGTGCGTGAAGAATTTCCACTTTACGCACTAGTGCGTGAAGTAATTTACCAGAAAAATGCCAAATTGACAGTGTTGACATGTGTCATTGACATTACTTTACGCACTAGTGTGTGAAGTGAATTACTTTACGCACTAGTTCGTGAAGTGAAAGTTTACATCTTCTGAATAGTGCGTAAAGTGAGTACTTTACGCATGGTAGTAGAAAATAGTTATTTATGCAACAAGTGTGTAAAGTGAATCTTTAAGGTGCTTTACGCACGTATTGCATACAAATTTTTTTCTACTACCAATCAAATATGTGTAAAAAAATAAATTTAGTCAAATATTTTACGCACTAGTGCGTAAAGAATTTTCACTTTACGTACTAGTGCGTGAAGTGATTTACCAGAAAAATGCTAAATTGACAGTGTTGACATCTCTCATTGACATTACTTTACGCACTAGTGTGTGAAGTGAATTACTTTACGCACTAGTGCGTGAAGTGAAATTTTACGTCTTCTGAATAGTGCGTGAAGTGAGTAGGTACTTTACGCACGGTAGTAGAAAAAAAAATTATAGGCAGGTCAGGTATATATATGCTTTTCACTTATTATTGGCGTAGCATTATCCATGGAAATTTGACAGGTTGCCCTCGTATAATAATGGCATCTGATGACAAGATATTTTTCAAATTTCAGGGTTATGAAACAGAAAGCCGAGTTGCCAGAATGTGTAAAATATCTGAGTAAATTCAAATAGTAAAATTATTCAATTTATTAATTAAACGTAACCATAACAGTAAGCTCAATAGCATAAATATGTTTATCTACAAGCGTTTGGCTATGACGTTTTTACATAACAATTTTTCCAGTATTTGAGTTATGTCATGAGGCTCATAACACAACTAGTTGTGTTATGGACTAGGTTATGAATTCATAACACAACTATTTTTGGTAATTTGACAAATGTCAAAGGTAAACCTGTAAAGGTAAAATGAAGGAATACTACAACGACTAATAAACGAAAATGATTGGAAAAAAATTCTTATTTTTCGCTTTGTAGATAAAAAGTTGTACATCACACGTGCGTTTAAACATGACTACAAAACTCGTGTGATTAGAACAACTCGGTCTACGACCTCGTCGTTCTAATCATTCACACTCGTTATTGTAATCATGTTCATAAACGCACTTGTAATGTAAATAACTATTTTGCAGTAACTTTTTTTTCGGGTTTGGTCCAACGGCATTTCTTCTATTTTTTTTTTTATTTCTTCTTCTTCTGGACGTGCCTATCCCTTATGAATGTCGGCGATCATCGATTATTATGGCGATGTCCACTTAATTCGCAGCAACATGGAAGAGTTGTGGCGAGTTTTTATCAAACAATGTTCTGAGATTTCTCCGTCACGATATTTTTCTTCTTCCTGGTCCTCTCTATCCAAATATCTTTCCTTGCAGGATCGATTGTAGCAAAACCTTATCTTTTTGAAAGGGTTGTAAGGCCTGGGAGGCTGGGTAAGATCTCGACAATTTTTACATAAGGCCATTTTTTGAGAAAGTGTAAATATACTTAAGCCTACATTTTCAGTTAGATAACAACTGTAGGTTACTTAAATGATGTATTAGAGAACCAATTCTGTGACGCGTTTTCTTTAAAGGGGAGATTTTGGACATGAGCAAAAACATAGTGCATTTAATAAAAATAGTTTATTTCAAGTTAAAGGTAAAATATTATATTTCGCCAAGTAATTATTTTGAAAATAACTAGAACAGATAAAAGATATAAATTCCTACATTCCAATTAAATTGAATTGTATTTTCAAATTTGTCGTTGTAAATCTTCTTTAAACATTGGGTCCATAATAGTCTCTGTCTTTTTCGGTCGGCCTAAAGGTTTTTTGATTGTATATTGTCCAGTCAAAATTCTTTGAATAGTCCTGGTTCAAACCTAAAATTTAAGGAAAATGTTGGTTGGGTAAGAAATGGCTTCACCTCTACATTTAAGTTATACCTACCTCAAATATATCTGCAAGTTGGGCTTCAATTGTTCCCTGGAGAGCCTCTGGTTTATTTTTCTTTAAATAACCATGACATTTTAATATTTCCCTTTTTTTTTCTTCTGAGATTATTTTCGGCATCTTCAATACGAAAGAAATTTGACAATGCCGAATTTTAAAAAATGTCATTAGATTTTTCAGGTACGCAAAATAGTTAGGTACCGTTTATAAAATAGCATTATTGAAAAATGCATTGAAAAATGTGTCAAATTTGATTTGCCAGATAGGCCAGAAAATTTTAATGCCGCGGCACTTACGAAATTATATAAACCACACTTAAAACTGTCTGGAATTTGACATATACTGTCATTATTATACGAGGGTCAACCTGCCAAATTTCCATGGATAATGCTACGCCAATAATAAGTGAAAAGCATATACCTATATGTATCTACCTTTATCACAAATTTGTATTGTCGCTTGAATATCGTCTTGTAAAGTCGTTTTGATTCCCCCATTTAATAAAACAAATATCTGAACAGAAGTTTACTGAAATATCACAATTTCAGGTAGAAGGAAGCGCAAGAAAACCGCTATAAGAAATGAAGAAGTCTATTGTGATAAAGATAGAGCTGCAGCAGTCAATATGGGATCGAAAGACATAAAACAGTCCTTGAAAATCAAGAGAAAACAAGAAAGGTCGACATTCCTACAAATACCAGAAGAAGCCGAGCCTGGAAACTTCCTAGCATTGGGCAACTACGAAATGTGTAGAGGAGATCTACAAATCGCTATTGATTTTATGTCTAAGGTGCAAATAACAAAAATACTTACAAGAATTAAGATTTTTTTTTATAACATCCTATATATAAAACCTAAACATATATCTCCAATAATAAAACCTCAAACATTCCTCTATCTTTTTTCCAGGCTCTGGAACTTAATCCGACGGAAAAGAATTCGCTGGTAGCCAGAAGCAAGTGCTACATTCTGCTTGGTCAGCCAGAAAATGCGCTAAAAGACGCCGAAACCGCCCTGCACGTGGATAAAACCTTCATAAAGGCCATTTATCAAAAAGCCGAGGCTTTGTATTACTTAGGAGATTTTGAACATAGTTTGATGTATTATCATAGAGGACTTCACATTCGACCTGACCATCAAGGTTTCAAGTTAGGAGTGCAGAAGAGCCAGAAGGCTATCGAAAATGCTATTGGCAGCTTTTTACCTTCAAAATCTAAAGAGCCGAGTATGAGGGGTGTAACTCCATCGTCGAATCAAAGATCTACTCCGTCAGTTCCAACTAAGTCTAAAAGCTCTAATAAACCTAGTCGTTTATTGAGAGAATTGGCAGCCGATAAGGATTATTTGGATAATTTAATGCAAAATCCGAATATTAAGTGTAAATTTAAGGAGAACGATAACACTATCGAGAAGTGTATTAAGGAAACTGTTGAGTATTTGAATGCCCGGCAGGAGTTTTGGAGGCAGCAGCTTCCAGCGCACTTAAAGTAGAATTTTAGGGTTCAAAATATGTGATTAGAAAAGTAGGTTACAAAGAATGCTTTGAAATTTTGTGTTAATTTTTAAGATAGATACAATTATTGTTTAGCAACTGTAAATTATCGAGTATCTGGTAGGGGTAGGCAAAATAATTGATTAATCGAATAATAATCAATTAATCGATTAATCGATGAGTCGATTATTTTATTGTTGAAAAATCGATAATCGATTATTTCCGATTGTCGATTATTTTCGATTAATCGATTATTTTTGATTAATCGATTATTATCGATTATTTTCTATTATCGATTATTTTCGATTAATCGATTAATTTCGATTAATAGATTGATGTTCTCCGATTAATCAATTATTATCGATTATTTTTTGAAATAATAAAGTAGCAAAGTAACCAAAGAGTTTATTTTAAAAAAAAGCTGATTAATGGTTACTGTAGTACTGTGGGCAACAACCTGTGAACATTTGCAAAAAGTACAAAAATGTAGCAATGCTATAAAAAAACTAATTTTTCAAATAAATTTTCTCGATCATTCGATATTATATTTTCATCGATTTCTCGTTTAATCAAAAACAGTCGATTGAGCGGAAATAACCGAATATTTTAAAATAATCGATTGATTAAAAATAATCGATTAATCAAATAATCGCCCAATCAAAAATAATCGATTAATCGAAAATAATCGATTCATCGAAAATAAGCGATTAATCGAAAATAATCGTTTAATCGAAAATAATCGATTATTTTCGATTAAGCGATTATTTGGATCAATCGGAAGTAATCGATTAATCGAAAATAATCGATTATTTAAAATAATCGATTATTTATTTTGATAATCGCTCAGCCCTGGTATCTGGTTTAAGAATTTCCTGCCCTGAAAATGAATATTTTTGCCAAATAATACTTTACTTTTTTTCGGTTACCTACGTTGATACTGTAGATTCTGGAGTGATTCCCCAATTGAAATAACAACCACGTGTATTGAGGAGCAGATATTTTGAATGAAATATAATATTAGTTATTAGATTATCAGTTAACAATGGTGAAAGGAAAAAATAAACCGATGAGACTATTGTATTGAGTCAGTTATTATCCTAGCACTGTTAAAATTTCTATTTATACATATTAATTGGCATGACCCCTTAGATGCTGGCTGTCACTGAACTCAAACACAGTTAATTGGGACCACTAATTATTTTAGAGAGGTTCAGCCTCGCAGCCTTTGTTGGTATGGGAGGTCGAAGTGCTGGGGAAAATTTTTGTTGCTCTGCGTTGGATTTTTCAAGTGCTTCAATGTCCTTGACATAATAAAGACTTCCGTATGCTTTGACTCCAGCCTGGGTCTTATGTAAGCCTTGTATAGCTTTATAAACATTTGTGGTGTGGGATCTTCAAATGCCTTGGAAATCGGATACCTACATAATGGAGTTTGACTTATTATTCCATATTGATATGGTTTTCCCATGCACTTCATGTCCTCAATGATAACAATTCCCAAATCATTGTAGAAGGTTTGCGCCCTTAACAGTTGAATGAATAGGAAGTGTTGTGGCTTTAGGGCGAAAAAATTCAAAGTCCCTTTTAAATTTTAAAAATGGCCGACGTTTCGTGGCAACTAGGCACAGTTGCCACTTGTGTTTTGTGACGTGCATATGTAACGTGGAGTACCCAAAACAAGTTTTCATGTTCAGCTCAACTGCTCAAAAAGTTTATATTATGTGCTTGGTGCTTTCACTCACTTCGACCAGAGCCCCTTTTTCAAAAAAATAATTAAAAATAGCCTTGAAAAAGACTTTAAATAAAGTCGAAACGTCGGCCTTTTTTAAAATTTAAAAGGGACTTTGAATTTTTTTGCCCTACACCCACAACACTTTCTATTAATTCCCAAATCATTTTGTTCAGCAACACAGATTAATTTGGGTAGCCCCAATGAATTATTGCATCCTGGGGTTGTTTTCGCCCAGGTGGTGAATTGAACACTTGGAGTCATTCAGTGGCCTTTGCCAGGTGGTTGTCGACTATTTGATGGCATCTATATTTCCCTGGAGGTTTCCATTCTGCGTTACAGAATTAATATAACAACAGGTATCATCCGCAAATGACGACATATGACTCCTCAATCTATTTGGCAGGTCACTAATATATACAAGGAAGACTAGAGAGAAAAGGACTGAGCCTTGGGGGACACCACTAAAAACTTCACAAGAATTTGACTTCTATCCTGACTCGGAGTACTGTCGTTTCGTCGTCATGGACCTTGGTAAGCAGGTTCGTGAAAGTGGACCTTCCAGGAAGTAACCAGTGTTGGCAAGGTGGGATGATTCCATTTCCGAGCAAAAATCCAGTCATCTCAGATACCAGGACGCATTTGCAAATGGTGCCTCTTAATGGGCCCATAGTTTTCAGGCAGGTGTTTGTTGCTTTTCTTATAAATAGGCCTTACAATTGCATTCTTCCATTCCCTTGGTAGTTTGCCCTGCCTAAAGAAGATCGTTTTGTTATTCATCATGAATGAGAGGGGATGTGATAGAACTGCAGCACACTTGTTCAGGAAAATGGCAGGGATTTTATCCTCTCCTGGACTAGTATTTGGCTTCAGTGATTTTAGTGTACTCTCCACTTTCCCGGGTGTGAAAGTAATAATTTCAAGTGAATTAGCACAGAATGTATCAGGATCCAAGTTGGGCATATGGCTTAGATTTGCTCTTGTAAAAACACTCTGAAACTGTTTGGCAAACAAATTAGCAACTTCTTTCTCATCATTGAGGGTGCAGTTAGCGGTTACATCCTTAAGTGCGGCTAGATCAAACGCTTGTTGAGTCCTGGTTAGTTAACAAAAACCTTACATTCTGTCAATGTCAATATGATATTGTTTTTGTATGGCACAATCTGAGGTTTTTGTTAACTAGCAAGGACTTGAACGATTGATCTAACTGCACTGTGAGAAATGTGTAAGTCTTGAACCAAGAGATCTGTTTATATAGGGATAAAAGTGCTTATCAGAAGAGCCTAGCAATTCATGTTCATATTTCCTTCCAGACTGTTTTATCTTGACTTTGAAGAAGTTATTTTGGTTCCGGAATTTCAAGTTGTCATTTTCTCAATTTCTTCTCTCAATTTCTTGTGCCACTAATTACTCTTTTTTTTAATGTGTTCTTGGGTAGCAGATTTGCGGTGAAAAAATATGACAATCTCGGAATCTCGTATTGACATCATTAAACAGATGTTTATTTTAAGGCAGCGTTAATGGTCGCCATGTTTAAATTTATTTTTGAAAATGACGACTGCGCCACTCTACACATACGGTTCAATATTTTATTTTTTGTCCAAAACACAAACTGTTTGTCGGTGAAACACTTAGGGAAAGGGAAAGACAAATATACAATTATGATGCTCCCAATGTAGCTTTTTTGCCGTGGCTTTATCTCTTGAAATTGCTTGAACTGTTTTTTCCTTCAAAATTCGTTTTAAGGTCATGTCAAAAAATCCGCAATAATTTCCAAAATCCTTTGGCATATACATTATTTGATATATTATCTAAAATCTCTACAATATTTTTTTTTTTTTTTAGTTTTTCGTGGTTATCAATAAAATATGCTTTTCACGGATCCAAGCTTGATAAACATGCAAATATGCAACCAGCAACACATTTAGTTGTTTTGGTGGTTGCGAACATGATTTTTGAATTAAAAAAAAAGGCTGAATATCGAAAAACCAAAATAAGGAATTGTAGATAATCGATCAAATAATGATTATGCCAAATTTGAGCCAATTCTGATGTGCCGTTTTTTTGAAGACCTTAAAACAACTTTCGAAAAATCAACCAATCAGAGAACTGCATTCTCATAGTTGTTGCGGCCTTAATATCGTTTTTCAACTTTTTCCATTCAATTTTAGAATATACACTTGGCCAAACATAAAACTGGTACAGGCAATATATATTTTTTTAAATTTGCCTAGTGTGAGTCAGGCTTAACAACAAAAAGTCTCGTCTGAAAAACGTCAAAACTGAACAAAAGCAAATGTAACATATGTTTTTATGTTATGATTGGTTCAAATATGACACTGACTTGACTCTTTTCGTCATTGTTCAGGTGATAAAAAAAGGTCGATTTACACAATACAGCACAATAGGAAAATGCGTACCAGTTTTATGATTGGCGAAGTGTACATACTTCAACTTTCGCCCCCTGATGCATATAATGTCTAGATTATATTATCATTTCATTTATGTTCGACGACAGTTCTAGATTGATCAATGTTTGGAAACTGAGAATGTCACAAATCTTTCCCTATAGGTCTAGTGTCAAATAATAAAATTAAACTCTGCTGGTAATTGTTAATAGAAGCAAACTAGCTTTAATATAAATAAATCAAACATAAAAACGTTTGAAGTCGTTAGTAGCGTGAATTATGAAGATTGCACCACTCCTAACGTAATTAGCTTTCTACCCAGATTAAATTACATGGCTTTTAATAACTTACATACTGCGTATGTAAGACATTTGTTTTATTCAAATTTTGTCATGTTCAAAAAGAAAGCTGAAAGTTGATTTGGTAGAGTGATTTTTGGTTAGTTGAAATCCATGAAATCTGACTGATGGACAATCAACCATTTGGGATTTTTATGAAAAAGCATTTAACTTAGTCATTACGATCGGGTATCCGATAAACCTACGATGGTTACGGTTAGACGTTTAGTCGTAACTGGAGATTATTTCATACGATTATCTTCTGTAGCAAGACTTATTCAAATTTCTATGTAGAAGAAAGATACTGAGTCCGGACAATCTCAAAACGTTAGGTATCTATATGTTTTCTAAATAATACTAATTTGATCTATTTTTTTTTTGAATCGGCCAATATTAGGTACATTTATAATAGCATCGTATATCAATAATCGTTTCAAGAATCAAATCATGACGAACGGGTACCTTGGTCTTCGATGCGAATCCAACTATTCCAACTATAGATTAGAAGCGTTTCAGTGTTTTTATACGTCGTCAGTGCAGTCAGTGCACCATTTAGGTCTTTTGTTTTTGTAAGAATATTTTTTTACTTCTCTCGTGACTGCATTAAATTTGATTTTGTCTTGAAGTGCTCAGTGCTCTCGTGTTCATCCAACTACGGGTGGTTTTTGTTTTTGTACAAGAGAACTCTATATCTATATTTTCAATTTTATCATCTTTTGTTGTCATTAGGTTAGGTACATCCCAGGCAGCCTACTAGGAAAATCGTATGTGAATTCCACAAAGCTCAAGCAGTACCTACAAAAACTCAATGCTCTGGCTGGGCGGGTTTTTTCAAAACTAATATTATTGGGTTTAGGTTTTTGACGGTAATGTAAGCGGATATTTGAAATTTTTGGGAGACTTTTCATTTCCTACTCTAATAAATTTTATTTATGTCAGGTAAGAAGCAACCCTCGAAAACCAGAAGAAAACTTATGGTTTCAGCAGGACGGCACAAGTCCACAATATGCCACAAAACGTAAATTCGTCTTTCAATAGAGTTTTTCCATTGAGCCATTCGAAAAATAAATAATGTGATAATAGGTACCTACAAACCTAGTCCTATCTAATATCGAAGACTTGAAGACTGGCATAAGAGGGGAATGTGGAAATATTTCACAAAATACGATGGTTATGTTAAGAAATTTAATTGGTGCCAAAAATCGATGCCATTGCACTACTGGTGCGACAAGATTCAGGAAGTCTTATCCATTCCATTGAATAAACAAGAATTCACGTGATTCTAGAGATTACTGGGATTGACTGATTTTAAGATGCGCGTAGTTTGTAGTTTGTAGCTTGCAGTTTAGTTTTGATAGAAGAATGGTTGTATAAAGTGAAGTAATGGCGATACGTGATTAATGAATTTTTTAAATTGAATTAGTTCAAGTATTAATACATTACGTTAAGAGTGTAGAAAGTGACAAGTTCCACACGAGCGTTTTTTAAACGAATACTGTAAAAAAAAGTTTTCCCAGACGAATAACGTAAATATGTATTTTATTTGATACTGTTTTTTTGAAAGTTATATGTTTTGAAATAAATGTGTTTTTAATTTTCATCGCACAACTGCAAAGTACCAAGTACCTACCTGTTTACTGGTGGACCTTACCTTAGGGTTAGGTTTATTGTTTTGCACTATGCTGTGCTAAATTTTGCAATTCAAAACTTACTTATTTTACCAATTCAAAGTAATAGTTATTTATTATACAAGACGGTAAAAAGATGCTTTACCTGCGAGTGGAAAATGTTGATTCACGAGCGACGAAGGAGCGAGTGGATTAATTCCACGAACAGGTAAAGCTTATTTACCATCGTGTGTAATATTCTATTTTATTCTTGAGCAACTTTTTATTTATCACAATTACTAAAATCATAAAGTAAAATGTGCTAAAATTTTACATAGATTATGACAAGTTGACAAAGTACCTAACAAACTGACACATTTCTGGTGTTATCAATCATGCAACATAATAGATTTCTATAATTATTATAAAAGATTTGAACAAGTGGGTAAAATTGACGTATGAGTGGGTAAAATTGACGTATGAGTGGGTAAAATTGACAAATGAGTGGGTAAAAATTGTTGGATTTCACTACTTCGAATAAAGTGTTACTTTAACAACGAGTTTTGAGTCGATTAAATGATAGCTTACCATTCACGATAGAATAAAATCGTGTTATTGGTGAAGTCGGCCGGCGTTTGTCTGCGGCTAGTGCTATAGGTTTGTGGTTTGTGTATTTTGCCAACTATTTTCGAAATCAAATGGAAAAACTTTTAGATTAGAGAAACCTAAAAGTTTTACCAAGCACTGCCTGACTACCTGAGTGCGAAGTTGATGATGTTAACACTAAGCTACTCACATGTTGTGACAGTTGCAGCTTGTGGTTTGCCCTCCACAAGCTGGTCTGTTTAGGTTTAAGCTCATTTGAAATCTGGGTCATTGAGCTGAAGGGTCAACGTACTTTCAAATTTCGCTGCGAAGATTGCCAATCAGGTTTGCTTCAGGTTCCATCTATCTTTTCAGCAATAGATTAACTCAAGTCTGAGATGCAGCTGCTAAGGGACGAATTAAACCAATAGTCCATCCCCCCATCAGCAATACCAGACTTTTGAACAGTGACCTTCTTGCCGAACTTCAAGATCGCCACAGCCGAGTAAACAATATTATGGTCTACAACTTGCCAGACCACAATCAAGACCACGATGATGTTATCAGCCTCCTTGAGTCACTAGACATACCTGAACCTGTGGTATTGAACTTAGTGCGAAACAGGCTACCTAACAAAAGTGTCTCAAAGTAACTCTTCATAAACAGGAGGTTGCTCAGCTTGCTGATCGCTCTAGATTTAAACTCAAGGGTAAAAACATCTATGTCCGCCCCGATTTAACCAAATCTCAGACCGAGGCAGATGCAAGGGTTAGGACCGAACTTAGACAGAGATTATCCAAGGAAGTGATTTAAAAATCAAATACTTCCAGAGTGTTCCTAAAATTATACAAAAAAACTAAATCACTCCGAGTCCACTAGCGGTTTCTCTGTGTTATACCAGAACACCAAGGCTTTAAGAACCAAACTCAACCTAATCCAACAAAAGCCGTGTTCGTTTTTGTCATCTTTTTCGTCGATTTGCTCCGAAATTTTGACAGGCACGTGATTTGTAGATTGAAACTCTCTGATCTAGACACGTGCCTGTCAAAATTTCGGACCAAATCGACGAACAAGATGACAAAAACGAACACGGCCAAAATATCTTAGCGTGTCATCACGACATATTTGTATTAACAGAAACATAATACACTAAATTGTCCACGCTTGATGTTAACAAAGGGCGTTGGTCCGGACGGGGTACCACCCATATTTCTAAGACATTGCAGTTTCAATCCCTCAAGGCCCCTTTACTACATTTTCAATCTGTCATTACGTAGACGTGTTTTTCCCGAGGTTTGGAGGGAAAGTTTCCTCAAGCCCATCTTTAAATCCGGAGATAAATCTGTTGTAAGCAATTACCGACTCATTAATATCATCAGCAGTTGATCCCCGAGGATAGCGATTTCTGCCCGAAGTGGTTTGCTAGAAATAGAAAATAGTTTCCCTGTGTCCGCGACATGTGCGCGATTTATGTTTTTTGATAATTAAAAATGTCACTGAGCGCTGTAGCTCAGATCTGCGATTCCGCTGTAATCAAACTCCACAGGTCTGCGGAGCGGAGCGGTCCCGCTCAAGTAAGCGGATTGGAAGAAACCAGACTATTTGAAATGCTCAGGTTGGATAAAATCGTCAAATCGCGACGGTCAACGGACTGTCCGCTCTCCGTGAGCGAATATTCGCGGAAAACCGTCCTTGGGGTATTTGAAAGCCTGATATGTGAATTTTTGATCCCCTCATAGAGCCTAATTCAATCGAGGAACAGTTTGGCTTCAGAACGGGCAAATCTACGGAATTAAATCTTAAAACACAAACTGACTATCTTTTGGATGCATTAGAGAAGAGATTTCAAGTCGATATGATTTATACTGACTTCTCCAACAGAGTCTCCCATACAATGTTATTGCATAAGCTTTGGTTGATTGGAATCGATGAACCCTTGATCTCATGGTTTTACAGTTACTTGTCTGGTCGGAAGCACAGTGTTAAAATTGATAATTTGCTTTCCAGAATTATCCATGTTACCTCCGATGTGCCACAGGGGTCCCATTGTCCTATCTTGGGCCTCTCCTTTTTAATGTCTTTATCAATGATATTCACAAATGCTTTACCATATGTATTTTCTTGTTGTTCGCCGATGACCAAAATGGGGGGACGTGTTGCGGTCCTCTTGTGCTTCTATTTTTGTTCCTACGAAAAGCTAGGGAAATTAACCGTCGCCGGTGGCAGAGCCTCGCATGCCAGCGGAAGGCTTTTTGAAAATGGGTGTCGCCGGGTTCCCAGAGTTAACATAGTTATCGGCCAAGCTTCCCCTTGGCCATGCAGTCCTCGGCCCAAGCTGTTCCACCTTGACTTGGGGGAACTTTTTATTGTCAATCAATCCACATTGAGTCATCCTTGGCTTCATCTACCGTCCTCGTTCCATTGAGAGGGAACGGGGGCAGTGATTACTAGGCCGCCTTACCAACGGCAAGATCTCATGGCTCCTTAAGGGGGAAACTGTATTTGTTATTATTTCTTTTTCTATTGATTCTTAAGTAGTTAATTTTATCCTTATTCTATTATTGTTGCCTTTGTTTATTTTGATCTGGTTATTAATAACTACTATTCTCAACTTGTTGTAAATTGAGAGTTTAACATTTTGTAAGTGGGTTCGCCCGTTGAGAAATAAATAAATAAATCAATAGATAAATAATAGTTATTTATGTATCAAGGGAATTATGAGGGTGTTAATACCCCAGGGCAAAGTTTGTGTCCCGAGGGCCTTTGGCCCGAGGGACACCAATTGCCCATGGGTATTAACACCTGATAATTCCCGTGGTACATAGATAATTTTATATCCTACTGAATTTCTCCTATTTTGTCCATTTTTATAAAGAAATTAACCATTGACTACCTATATGAGCATTCAGGTGCGTTTCTATGTGCCTTGCTGGTACAAACAAGTCATAGACAAGTAGTAGGTACTAGCTTTGTCTATGACACAAGTTCTATTGTTTGTTACTATGGCAGAGGCACTGTAACTATGGCTTGTTATTTATAATTGATAAAGGTCACATTTTGTCGTTGAAACGCGTTTTTGGTGAACAAAAAGCTTATTATAATGGACGAGATAATGAAAAAAGCCGAGGAAGCAAGAAAAACGTTGGTCCCAGCCAAGAGTGAGACTCTATATAATAAAGAATATAGAAAATATATCCACTGGCTGGAACAAAAAGGTATCCCAGCAAAGAATAGTGACGAAACTGTTCTCTTGGCATATTTTCAAGAAATGGTACGGTAACTATTGTCCATTATGTTTTGTTTAGTAAGTAATTGTGCCTTATTTATTGCAGTCAGAAAGTTTTAGTCCAAATTCCTTGTGGACTAAATGGTCAATGTTGAAATCCATGCTATCTATACACGAAAAACAAGATTTTAAAAAATTCAACGAATTGGAGGCCTTTTTGAAACGAAAGAGCAAAGGTTATAGACCGAAAAAGTCTGCGGTATTGTCCCCTCAGCATATCGCCAAGTTCCTCAAAGAAGCCCCCAATGACATGCATTTATTAAATAAGGTAAATAACCTAATTTCTATATTTCTTTGTGTATGTATTCATTACCTGTTTTGCAGATAGTTTTAATAATGGGATATTTTGGAGGGTGCAGAACTCATGAACTTCTTAATATGAAGCTAAGTGATATAGAGGACCGGGACAAGGTTATGGTCGTGAGTATACCAGACAGTAAAACGGGTATACCAAGGAAATTCACGATTGTTGATGAGGATGAGTTCGTTGCTCTGCCTTTATTGAAATTTTACATGTCATTACGACCTAAGGGTATCGGAAGATTTTTTTTGAACTACCGCCAAAATAGATGCACCTCCCAGCCAATCGGGAAAAATACATTCGGGAAAATTCCCAGTAAAATTGCATCATATTTAAAATTGCCAGACCCATCTTCTTTTACGGGACACTGTCTTCGTCGCACCTCTGCCACTGCGCTAGCAGATGCAGGTGCAACTATGACAAACCTAAAAAGGCATGGAGGCTGGAAAAGTTCCACAGTGGCGGAAGGATATTTAGCCGATAGTATCGAGCTAAAAAATCAAACGGCACGGATGCTCTCTACCTTACGATCAGAAGAGGCAGGCACATCAATTCAAATGTGTAACAGCAAAAGCCATACAGAAAAAAAATTAAATTGCAGCAATGGAAATAGTTTCCAGGGCAATTTTGATAATTGTAAATTTATTATTTGTAATAATAAAAATGAAGTTGATAGATTTTTAGAATAAAAGATGAATTGCAGTTTTCAATAAAGCTTTTTTGTCAAAATTTCTATTTTTTCTGAAAGTTCTACCTATTCAAGGTAAAAGCGGGAGTTATAGAAATCCTTAACTCCCTTGGGAGTTTTGATATCCTTAACTCCCAAGGGAATACCCCAGGGCAACGTTTGTGTCCCGAGGGCCTCCGGCCCGAGGGACACCAATTGCCCGTGGGTATTAACTCCTGATAATTCCCGTGGTACATAGATAATTTTATATCCTACTGAATTTACTGTATTCTGTCTATTTTTATAAAGGAATAAGCCAGAAATCAAAATTTCTATTTTTTGTCAAAGTGTTACCTATTCAAGGTAAAAGCGGGAGTTATGGAAATCCTTAACTCCCTTGGGAGTTATGATATCCTTAACTCCCTTCCTTAACTCCCTTGGGAGTTATGAAAATCATTAACTCCCTTGGGAGTTAAGACCCTGTTTATGATTATCGTAACCAAGGTATTATATGGTTTTAATAGTTCAGTAGGATATAAATAAATAAAACATTGTCAGTGCTGACGTAAAGCTTGAATCGGACCTTCCTAATTGACATTTCACCATTTTATTCCGAAAATTTTACCGGTCTTCAGTACTGTGAATATTTATTTTTGTAACAGGTCCTGAAATAAGGGTTTTTATGACAAATATTTGCTGTTTCTGCCGGAAGAGGCGGTAACCGAGTCCGGAATAGGAAATGAGTCCTAAAGAACCTAATTTAGGATTAGGTATGGAGGTAGGTACGTGATACGATACAAACAATATTTTTTTGTAATTGCTCTCCAAAAATTGATTGAATTCCGTTGACAAAGAATGTGAAGTGGATTATTTGAACATTTTAAACTGATCACGCATTGACATTGTTGTGGACGGCGCGCGAGGTATATTCGCGAATGGCTAGGCTAGGCCGAAAATGAAGCATTTTACGAACAGAAATGAGTCCATAACATTTTTGGGAGCGTATAGTAGGTATACAAAAAAGTTAATTTTGTGGACTAAAACTAAGTACGCAAAGTTGTATTATACTAAAATATTTAAAATAGCACCAAAGCTCGTCTCTTAAAACAAATAACAGTAAATTTCCTGTATAATCCAAGAAACGGGGATCTGAAAAGAGAGTTTACCTCAATATAATTAGAAGTTAACATTTCTTTGTGGGAATCGGTTCATTTTCATGTGCTAAATAAATAACATATTAAGTTTACGCCCTTGTACTGCCATAGGGTTTTTATTTAGGGGTGTTTTTTTAGGGGTGATTTGCGGTTTATGGAGAACGCTGCTCGAAGGGATGGTCCAATCGCAAGAAGTTTCAAATGATTGTTGTAGCTGAAGTTTTTTGCTATAAAGCCGGGCTCAGACGACTCGTCTACTTGGCGAATACACAATTATTCGCGTACTTGGCAAGTATACTAGCTTTGCGAATTGCAATGGCAAGCAGGGCGCTCACACGACGTGTTCAATTTACAAGTACGCGAGCGCGAACATTTGGCTCAACCTTGAAGCCGGGCTCAGACGACTCGTGTACTTGGCGAATACACAATTATTCGCGTACTTGGCAAGTATACTAGCTTTGCGAATTACGATGGCAAGCAGGGCGCTCACACGACGTGTTCAATTCACAAGTACACGACCGCGAACATTTGGCTAAACCTTGATGCTCGTCGAAAACTAAATGAAATAGTCGCAGTAAAAGCCAATTATTTGTGCATTTCGTTTGAGCGCCTCTACAAGTATAGACAAGTATGAACTTGGCAAGTGTACGAATAATCGTGATCCCTTTGACTCGGGACATTTTTACCGACAAGAAATGGAAAACCAACGAGTGACAAATAATTGTACAAGTAACCCACTCACACGACATGGCAAGTATACGCAAGCAACGATTATTCGCCAAGTACACAAGTCGTTTGAGCCCGGCTTGATGCTCGTCGAAAGCTAAATGAAATAGTCGCAGTAAAAGCCAATTATTTGTGCATCTCGTTTGAGCGCCTCTACAAGTATAGACAAGTATGAACTTGGCAAGTGTACGAATAATCGTGATCCCTTTGACTCGGTACATTTTTACCGACAAGAAATGGAAAACCAACGAGTGACAAATAATTGTACAAGTAACCCACTCACACGACATGGCAAGTATACGCAAGTAACGATTATTCGTCAAGTACACGAGTCGTTTGAGCCCGGCATCTTCCATAGTTTTTTTTCTGCAGCATCTTGAATAGTTGCATGTTTTTGTTCAAGGCCACTGGATCAGCGTTTCGCCTGTTTGCGCGCATTTGGTGCAGCAGCGAAAGCATAATCCGATTTCAATTGTTCAAACACCACATTATTACTAATGAAATGCAGTCTCCAATGCTTTTTTGTTCGAATTTTTGGCTTGAACATTAAGCAACCACGGAGTCGCCGAATGTGCTAGAAAGTTGTAAATTGCATCGAAAACTACCCCTTTCTTGCATTCACTGTAATTTCTAAACGGAGCCAAATATTTGGTGACAGTTTTCGACAATCGGCAGCCCATTTATTCCTTTCATAATGCCCCAGCGGAATTTTTTTCCGTTAGTGACTCAATGACTTATTCGCCTAAACACGTCGCGCGGAATTTTTTTCCGTTAGTTACTCAATGACTTATTCGCCTAAACACGTCGCGCGGAATTTTTCAAAAAGTCAAGAAAAATTAAAATTGTCGTACAGTGCTGAAATTTAGTACGATGACTCAATTTATTGTTCTCGCCAATAGCTAAGCCAGCAGTCATGTGAAGCAATTAAAATTGCAGTATATTTATGGGAACAATAAATAAAGCCATCGTACCAATCGTACCAAATTTCAGCGCTGTGAGACTATTTTGATTTTTTTTTTTACTTTTTGAAAAATTCCGCGCGACGTGTACAGGCGAATAAGTCATTGAGCAATTAACGGAAAAAAAAATCCGCTAGGGCATTATGAGAAGATTGAATGGGGTCCGATTGTCGAAAACTGTCAACAAATATTTTGCCCCGTTTAAAAATTACAGTGAAAGCAAGAAAGGGGTACTTAGTTTTCGATGAAATTCACAATTTTCTAGCACATTAGGCGAGTCCTTGCTCGCCTAATTCTCAAGCAAAAAATTCGAAGAAAAAAGCATTGGAGAGTGCATTTCATTAGCAATAATGTGGTGTTTGAATAATTGAAATCGGATTATGCATTCGCTGCTGCACCAAATGCGCGCAAACAGGCGAAACGCTGATTCAGTGGCCTTGAACAAAAAAATGCTACTATTCAAGCCGCTGCAGGAAAAAACTATAGAAGATAAAGGGGTGCCGTCGCAGAGTTTTTTATTTCAAAAAAATTAAGCTACCACAATCATTTGAAACTTCTTGCGATTGGACCATCCCTTTGAGCAGCGTTCTCCATAAACCGCAATTTACCCCTAAAAAACACTCCTAACTAAAAACTCAATGAAAGTACAAGGTCGCAAACTTGATATGTTATTTAGCACATGAAAATGGACCAATAATCCCCCCAAAAAAATGTTAACTAATTATGTTGAGGTAAACTTCTTTCATTGCTTGGCCTATAATGCCGCATTGTTTTTGATCAATTTTTGAAGTACCTACCTACATATCGGCCCTTTTTAAAGCTATTGGCAATAAAATCTCATTAAGTTTTCAAGTTAGAATAGTCGGCAATCTTTTGAAATGGGCTGTTTATGGTTTTATTCTTTCATTTTTATGGTTTGCGTGGCGACAGTGAGTCGCTTTTGCTTTTTAAAAAAATTAGCTCCATTTCTCAAACAAAACTAAATTAGTTTTTCGAGTCTCGCAAAAGTTCTTTTGGTTTTTTATTTATTGCTATCCGCTCTATTTCAATTTTGCGAAAAGAAAACTTTCAACTTGGGCCATTTTGACCGCGCGATAAATATTTTTCTCATTACTCGACAATTTTTCCCCCATGGATATAAATGGGATTTTCTCATTTTTACTTTCCACCGTTTTGGGATTATTTAGGTTAAATCCCGAGGGAAAACACCGAATAAGTTTTCCATTCGCCCTAGCTGAGTTATTTTTCGTCGTCTGCCGTAGCTCTATTTTTCCGGATATGGATTTAGTAATCCGATTTTCGAAGTTCTAACCAAAAAATCCGCTGTTTAGTTATTTGAACGCTGTTTTTTTATTTGATAAATCAAATCAAAAAAGTGGCCAGAAAAAAAATTTATCGACAAAGCATATCAACTTGAATATAATGAAATAATGAAACATAAAACTATAATCAGTAACAATAATTTGAAATTTTACCTAAGTAAAAAATATCTTCACAAGGTGTCCCCGAGGCCCAAACACAGTTAAACTTCTAGGAGAAATGGAGCTAGGTTTGCAAGATTGTCGGGAGGGAATTCTAAGTAAAATAAATATGGAGTTGGAATTAGTAGTATTGCACCATCCCCAAAACGCAATTCCATAAGTAATGTGTGACCTCACCAGAGAAAAATATGCGGTCCCAGTGGCGCAACTTAGTTCCAAATTTGAGGGGTAATATAGCGCCATTATTTTTATTCATATTACCTAGAGTTAGGTAGTGCTATAGTGGGATGCCGGATGGGGGTGCTAATTTTTGTTTTGGAGGTGCTTAGCACCCCCAAGCACCCCCCTAGTTGCGCCTATGTGCGGCCCTGAGAGCTCGCAGCTCTAACTGCTCCGAAAGTACTCTCAAAGCAATACAGCTAGATGATAACCAACCAGAGAGTGCCACAATATGCTGCTCAAACTTGAGACTCTCGTCCACTGTAACTCCAAGAAACTTGGCAGAGGGATGACTAAAATCACCAAATAAGGAGATGTTGGATAATGAGCACTTGAAGCTTAACATATTGGTCTCAGATATGTTGAAGAATAGATTGTTGCTGTCGCACCAGGTTCCCCTGACCCCAAGAGAGGCTAGATCATTAATTTTAGATCAAGAACAAAGGGGTGCCAATCATAGAGCCATGAGGCACTCCGCAGTTTTTGCCCATTTTATCCGAAAACCCGCCTCTATATGAAACTACCTGCTGGTGCACTAATTACGACTGAAACCAATTTAGTCCCACCTCTAAAACCATACACTTCAAGCTTACGGAGCAACACAAAATGATCGACACAGTCGAAAGCCTTTCACAAGTCACAAAACACCGCTGCTGAAAGGTGATTCTCATTTGTACTCGACTGGATATCTTCCAGAAGGGAGAATATCGCATCAGAACCACACAAAACAGTTATTGCTGTAGATTATATATAAATTCCATAATATTGAGAATGATAGAGCAATAGTTCTCTTGAGTTCCACGGTTACGAGAATACGGCCCATGGACTTTTATTCTCGAAACAGGGTATCAGCCTTTTCATAAGAAAGAAGGTTCTGTCTTAGTCGCCCACATTTTATATTTCCATAACACTGAAAAAGACAGAGCAATCGTTCTCATGAGAGCGCTGTTCCCCAGTTTCGAGAATAGACACCCTGGTCAGTAACATTGTTGCTAACCAGTTGTACACGTGTTTCTCCTTTAGAATGGATAATATAAAATAAAATAGAAATTGCTAAGTGTTGATACCTACCTAAGAAATTTTTTGAACAAGTAAGTGTGTTGCGTTCCTATTAAAACGTGAAATAACAGCGGATATATAGATTGATAGATTAATATACTTTTGCCTATCACGGACCCCAGTCCATATTCTAATGATGTCCATCATAGGATCTCCTGCGTTATCAAATTATGTGATATATGGAACGACGGATCTAATTTAATATAAATTATTGAATATTTTGTTGGGAAGTTTCTGAAGCATTGCAGAAATAAGTAGGCAAGTGTGGGTTGGAAGCGACATGAGCCAAGCAATATTAGTACAAAATTGAACTTGGTCGAACAAATGGCGATCCACGCAAGCTGGGTAGGTATAGTATTTCTAATATCCATTTAGAATAACCCCATCCTTATTTATCAATCACGAATCAGATGAAACAAAAAATTACCAAGATAAACGAACGTCGATTGCTAATACGTCAATTCATGTACAAATAGGGAATTCCTTACCTAATTTTATTTGTGTGTTCAAGAAGCGACATACGACTGGTACTTCCAAATAGGTATAAAAAATTCTATATATGAGGTTGCCACTAAAAACCAATATTCAATATAGATGAATAAATTGGCTGGTTGGAAATTTATTGATTAGGAGCTTCCTTAACCGCATTCCACGCATTTCTCTAAGAAACACTAGAAACATGCCTGTGTAGCCTCAAGCATTCTAAGGCGAACATCTTAGCATACTCCACAGATTTGGGTAAAGTTCTAGATAAGCATAAGTTCCTTCTGGAATATATTTATAATATGGAGGAAAGAGTCTGGATTAATTACAGTCAACAAAAAATGTATGCTTCCTAGAGTCGTTAACATCAGGTTCCAGCCCTTAGCATCGCGGAACTGTCAGCATGTTAGGTTGTCTGGCACTCGCCATAATTTTTCCACGACAGAGAATGAAGGATTAACTTTTCAACGGAGCGCCTTCTGGGTGCATTTCTCTTGTGCAAAATAGCTTTTTTGTAAGAGGTTGATACATTTTGTTCGTTATTCTGTAAACTTTGGTTATTATTCGAAGTCATCTAGCTAATACCAGCTGGATAGCCATAGAAATCATAAAAATCTTGAAGCGATGGAGTTTATAAAATAAAATGGTGTAAAGTAATTTTTCTGCGATTGACAAGAAATGCCAGCATTTTTGACCGGTTAACAGGTCGCAAAACTCAATATTCTGGTATTTTAATTGTTTCAATAGTTGCTAGGGAATCAATGAATAACAATACAGCAATTACTTTTCCAGCCTAGGCCGGGAAAGTGATTCTCGTACTGCTGAATAATTGGAACAAAAAGACAAACATTTAACAGATATTTTATTGATCACAGAAAAAATAGTATGTGTATTTCGGTGGAAAAGCACATTATGAATGTGTCACTTTTCCACCTAAATACACAATATACTATTTTTGTTTTCAAGCTCATTGTTCACACCAAGTATTTGCTAAGAAAATGCAAGATAAAGCTTTTACTACATTTTTATTCACATTACCCCATATGTCTATCTAGCCTTTAGATGTAGGCTTTTCCAATCCTTGCAACTATATTATGGCCAGGAAATCCAATTATTGCTGCGACAGAACCCAGGAAAAGCAGTAACACAGCTCCAAATAGTTATGCCTCGTTGGTCTAAAAAGGGCTGTGCCGACCTAATGCAATAAATTCTTTTGTAAAAACTCGAACATATCCGTTCGTTCCAGCCAGTTTAAATACTGGCAGTACTCGTCTTCTTTGACAACAGATATGCCACTTCCAAGTTCTGAAAATGGTAAAGAATATATTCATTTAACCACCAGAAACCAATCTTGCTTGCTTAGACAAAATGCCATCGTCAGAACAATCGAGATTTGATTAAGTTAAATCCGTATCAAATGATAACTCTGCACCTGATATTTTGACATCCTCCAGCCTGGATATTTCGGTAATAATAATTCTCCACCTTACCAATACGGAAAAATGAAAGAAAACGTGGAAAAACTTAGCCGTTTTCTCACGTCCACTTTTTTGGATCGAAGCAGGATTGAAACCTTAGACCGTTTCAAAATGGTTTTGAACCAATGTCAAAAAGCCGTTTTCTCCCGTACACTTTTTTGTTATTGGTTCAAATTTCAAAACAGTTTTGAGCCAAAAAAGTAGACGCGAGAAAACGGCTCTGGAGTGTTAAATTCAAGGCCTAACATTGAAGAGTTGAAAGAAAGAGAGACTGAAAAGGCTGAAAAAAAAAGAGCAAGATATGCCAGAAAGGTGAAAAGAAAAGTTGCTATAGTGACGACATTGATCGATAACACATCCTCTCGCAGTATTTAGATATTTAGACAGAGACACAGATGACTCAGGCGATGCATCATGCTTATATTGCAATGACTTCTACTCAAATTCAAGTTACAGAGAAAATTGGATCGGATGCCAAATTTGCAAATCTTGGTATCACAATGAATGTGCAAGAGTTAGCAATAAATGCAAAAATTTTATTTGTGAGCTAGAAGACCTCAAACAAAGTTTCTAAAAGTTCTAAGCCCAATGGGTACAAGCAAAATACAAGATAGACATATAGGCTTCTCGTGCAAACACAGAGCAAGCAGGTTTTCCTGGTTACCGATTTGTCATGTATCGACCTGTATATTATTATTAGAAATGAATAATGTAATCATTTTGATGACACATGAAGTATGACTAGGCTGTAGAAGGGTGATGGTGGTGGTATTGTACGAGTGGTAGCCGGCTGTGAACCAGGGAGCGTACGCAATAGGGAATAAATAGAAGTAATTAAACAAAAAAATTTTTTTTTATTAAACCATCGCATCGAAAGCTGAGAGTCAAAAAAAAGACCGCGAGATCGTTGCTTACCCCAAGGTCTAGTTTAAAATGTCCTCTACGTCCGCATTGGTAACATTTGGTATCTGCTTTCAAGTTCCATTGATTGCTTCTGTTCTGCTGCTTTCGTATTTCTTTTACAGTTTCTTTCATCGAGATTTTGATGATTGTAGATATAGATTGTAGGTGGGTCCTATAGGCGTATCACTGCGATCTAGAGAGGTCTACTGTGAATCCTTAGTCTTATTTTTTGGTCTCTAGGTTGATGGGTCTGGTAAAGCTCAACATCCTTCTGAAGGCAAGGTTTTTCACTTCAGGTGTCGGCTCGGCTAGTTCAAGGTTCCTTATCTTTTGGCGAATTAAGAACCGAGGCCCGAGTCTTTGTAGTTGCATAGTATATGCTCTGCTATTCCTGCCGGATGTGAGCAGAATCTGCATGTGTCGGCCACAGCCAGTCCCATTTTCTTTGGATATTATCTGAATAGGACATGACCTATTAGAAAGCCTGTTTAATGAATTTTCTCCTACTGATTTTTTTCTTCTTGTATTGAAATGATGAGATAGTTTGGGTTAATTTAAGTTCAACTCAAAACTTATGTTACACATCACGCCTCAGAGTGCACGCGTCTGGAATGCTTATAGCGGGCGGAAGAAGAACGCATGGCATATTGCACCGCGTTTAAGTCAAGTTTGGCAAAACATATCTGCGCTCAGTCTCGACCAATCAAAGCATCGAAACTGGAACATTTTGCTTAAATGCTTACAGATTTTAAACCACTACTATTTAGTTACTACAGGTAGTTTTAAAAATGTAAACAATTTTACTCAAAATTTCTAGCTAAATTGTATCTTAGTAAAAAAAAATAATACTTTAGACAATGTTTATTATTATACTGGATTTAATTTTTAAAATCATTATAATAATTTTAAGAGTAGACGAATTAAAAGCGTCGCGTCGTTATCGGTCGTCATTGACAACGCAAACCACTTGAGGCGCCGCGCGTCGCGACGCTAGCCAAGCGAATCAAACGCGCGGTTTGAATTTGCTCGGTTCTCGGTTCCGTCACTTCACTTCAGTTCCTTCTTAATCGCTGCAGGTCGTGGTACGCTTCCTTTATCGTACGCAAGGATAACAACGTGGTCGTCCTGTTTTGATAAAAAAAAATAAGTGACTCATGACTTGACCACCGGACATTACTGCGACGTTGACTGTGACTAATTTTTTTTTTGGAAAATTTGCTTTTGGTGCTTTTTTTTTATTTTTGAGGATTTTTTTTTAAAGAGTTTTGGTAAGTTTATTTTTACCGCGCAATTTTTTTTAAATGTAAGTATGCTTCCACATGTAGGTAATATTTGAATTTACAAGATTTATTTACTAAAATCCATTGTGACAAAAAAAATATATCGAACTTTTGACAAACATTTTTTCGGTGTCGGTATATATTGTTTGATCACTTCTGAAAGTTTCAAAAAGATGACAAAATTCAATACATCGCATAATCAAATTATTTGGATTTGATACTAGTGACAGAACAAAATTTTTAAGGTTTTTTTATAGGCTGTCTTTCTGTAAAAGATGTAACTTTTTCAATAACTTCTTCTGGCCAAGGCCAAGTCTCAACAACTTGATATTTCAATTTATTTTATTTCAACTGTTTGTTTGACTAAAATACCTACGTCAAATGTAACAAGTATCCTAGAAAATAGCGACGTTGGTGTTTTTCTATTCCTTGAGAATTCCACTGAAAAGTCTTCTAACCATGTTGATGAATGATGATCTATCTGTAAAGTTTCGATCCTCTGAGCCCTCTTCTTCAAAGGATCAGAAATAGTTTCTTGATGCTTTTTCGGTTTCTATTTATGCGCCGGCATAGGTGCAAGTAGGCTCCAAATTTGAGGAGTGCTATAGCACCATTTTTTGTTTATGTGTGTGGGGTTTGATGGAAAGAAAATGACGCGCGTAAAAAAAGTTAGTTTCACGAGAGTTTGTACTTATGTCATCATTTGCCTTCGCCTTCCTTTTTTAGAAAATAAGTTTTTTTAAGTCTGAAATTTCAAGCAAACATATAGTTCGTTGCACGAAGGCTTGTACTTACGTCATGGATGACGTCATAACTTAGAAAAAAGGGGTTGTCGTAGATTAATTCATAGAGCACGTTCGTTGTTTTGTCATAAAATTTTTAACTTAGAATAGAGTTCATTCAGTTATCCGAAAATATATAAATCCATTAACTGCGTATTATACAGGGTGTACCATTTGAAACGAAACAGGCTAAATATCTGATGCCACGTTTATTTTCTAAAAAATCGCTCGTACACGTAATTTGATTTCCAAAAGTGGAGGTTTTCTGCACTTCAACTTTAGCCCTCTAGGCGGGGTGAAACCAACCCTTATTATTTCAAATGGAACAACGGGTCGAGTGGTACCTCTTTCAAGAGAGCGTTCTATTCTCTTTCATTTGATGACATTGAAAGAAAATTGAACGCCCTTTGAAAACAGGTATCACTCGACCCCCTGTTCCATTTGGAATGGTAAGGGGTGGTCCCAACCTCCCTAGAGGGTTAGGTTAGTCACTGACTAACCGTTAGTGCTGAAAATGTTTCAAATACTCACACAATCAAATTAGGTGTACGAGCGATTTTTTTTTAATTTTTTTTTTAAGTGACATCAGATATGTAGCCTGTTTCGTTTCAAATGGTATACCCTGTATACAGCGAGACCGAAATAGTAGATTTAATCCCAAAGGTGAGATTTATTTTAATTACCGCGTGTTTTGACACAATCAATTTTTGACAAATTTAATGAATGACTTGGGCCCGTATTCTTGTTACCGGGGAACAGTGTTACCAAAAAAACGATTGCTCTGTCTTAGTCGCCCTTATTGTTATTTTCATAATATTGACAAAGATAGAGCAATCGTTCTGTTGAGAACGCGGTACCCCGGTTACGAGAATACGGGCCCTGGTTTTAAAAACCGACGAATGTTTATGACGTCATTAATTTATTTCAGTCAATTTTTATTTGTTAAAAAAGAAAGGCAAATGATGACGTAAGTACAAACCCTGCTCGTGAAACAAACTTTACATCTGCGAACGCTGCGTTACCGCTTTACAGGGTGTTGAAATTTTTAGAGTTTTTTCTTTATAGCTTTTGCAATTTTTGAGGGATTTAGCTCAAATTTAGTATAAAAATATTCAAACTTCAACTGTAGATCGATAACGAAGCATTTGCGTATGTTTATTTGAAATTTCAGTCATAAAAAAAAACAAAGAATCACCTCTTTCCGTTTGTACATGATATTTAGGAACACCCTGATGCATGATAATACGCAGTTAATTGATTTATATATTTTCGGAATCAAATGAACTTCATAGAAAATTTTATTACAAAACAATAATAATTCCGAAAGTGCTCCATGAATTAATCAACGGCAAATCCTTTTTTTCTAAGTTATGACGTCATCGATGACGTAGGTACAAAAAGTGCAAAAAAATAAATAACTTAGTTGCAATTTTTTATATTAGTGTTAGGTAATGCTATGGTGGGATGCCTAATGGGGGTGCTAATTTCTGTTTTGGGGGTGCTTAGCACTCCCAAGCACCCCCCTAGATGCACCTATGTTCGCCGGCACAGGATTTGTCTAGCCCGAGAAAATCTCCCATTTTCAATAAAAAATAGCCAACATGGGATGGATTTTCGGATAATTATATCGGGTCTCATCAAAGATTGCTATGGGTTTTTAACCTTAAGTCTTAGCAATATTTTTCTTTAATTTTGTGGATTTTGTCAATCTCAAAATGTCATGTCAAAAATCTTGACCGATAAAGAAACTATAAAGCAGGACGCGCACTGAATCGACTCGGACCGGTCGACTCGGCGAAGAGCAGTCGGCAGTTTTTGATACTCATGAAATTAAATGAGGCGCACGGCATCGGACTCGTCGACTCGACGTGGTCGACTGGACACGGCAAAAACGGAGATTGCTCGAAGGGGCAAAAACTGCCGAATGCTCTGACGGCCATGGACGATTTTTGTGTGAAATTTAGTGTAGCGTTTGATACGTTTCGGTTTGTACTGGGTTTGTGTCCTGCTTCTGGAGCAGTAGTATTTTCAAAACGTCATAAAACTTCCTCTAGACATTCTAGGTTATTAAAAAAACTTTTCCCCATCTCCAAGCAAGCCGGAGAATAAATGGTAGAATTTTCTGTAGACCTTCCTTTTCAAATTTATATTATGGACTCAGAATCTTGGCCTCCGCATTTCTCTTCCAATTTCATGACACGCTAGAGCTATCATCAAATCTTTGTCAGAATCTGAAGAATCCGTCATTTTCATCTTCTTCTGCTCCTCTATATTCGACATTTGGCGGACGTCTGCCGGCAATGCGAATTCAATGCGCGGCTGATGTTGATATGCCGATCGCTCTATACCGAGTCGACCGGTCCGAGTCGCGTCCTGCTTAAAGCAGGACGCGCACTGGATCGACTCGGACCAGTCGACTCGGAATAGAGCGATCGGAATATCAACATTAGCCGCGCATTGAATTCGCATTGCCGGCAGTCGTCCGCCAGTTCTCGAGCATAGAGGAGCAGAAAAAGATAAAAATGACGGATTCTTCAGATTTTGACGAAGATTTGATAATAGCTCTAGCGTGTCATGAAATTGAAAGAGAAATGCGGAGGCTAAGGTTCTGAGTCCATAATATAAATTTGAAAAGGAAGGTCTACGGAGAATTCTACCATTTGTTATTCCCCGACTGGCTAGGACATGAGGAAAAGTTTTTTTAATATTTAAGAATGTCTAGTGGGAAGTTTTATGCGGTTTTGAAGATACTGCCTCTCCAGAAGCAGGATACAAATTCGCAGTACAAACCGAAACGTCCCAAACGCTACACTAAATTTCACACAAAAATCCTCTCTGGCCGTCAGAGCATTCGGCAGTTTTTGCCCCTTCAAGCAATCTCCGTTTTTGCCGAGTCGAGTCGACCACGTTGAGTCGACGAGTCCGATGCCGTGCGCGGAGCCTCATTTAATTTCATGAGTATCAAAAACTGCCGACTGCTCTTTGCCGAGTCGACCGGTCCGAGTCGATTCAGTGCGCGTCCTGCTTAAAGCAGGACGCGTCCCATCAGTCAAAAGTTTCATCAAAACGGAAACTCGATGAATCACCGGCTAAGTTCGGTAATTGAAATTGCTGCGAGCAAAATTTGACAAATGTCACGTGATTTGACACGTGAAAAAAGATAAGTGGTGAATAAGAAATCACGTGACGTCCGTCAAAATTCGCTCTTCTTGCTCGCAGATACAATTACCGAACCCAGTCACCGACTCAGCTTTCGGCGACGTAAGTGACGTTGTGACGTACAGGGTTATTGGTCATAAATGTCACGCCCTCTATCTTTTTGATTTGACATTTTAGAAAGAAATGTCCCAAATAAAAGTTTTATGGTTGAAACTTATTTTTTTTAAAAACTTACTTTCGCATATAAAGGGTGTTCCAGAAAAGCTGGTAGTGGTCCAACTTCTTTATTTTGAATGGAATACCCTGTATATTCTTGAATATTCGGATTCAACGTAAAATCACAGCATATACAAAAAGAATCGCAGGCTAACTCGAGCTTTGTATCCTCAAATGGCGGCGTGCGCAGAAGAGATGCGCGTGAGAGTTAACCTCTGTTGTTTTTGTGCATATATGCTGTGGTAAAATTCTGAGCAGATCTCATGTGATATACCCTATACCCATTCCTGTATCTAATTGCAACTGTTTTGGTAATAATGTTAGTTGAAACTTGACTTTTTTGCAACTTTGCCAGGCTGTAAGGAATTTCCGAATGTCAGATCGGTTTTCTTCTCAAGTCTAAAATTGACCGTTTAGGTTTTATAGCCTGTCAAAGTTGCAAGAAAGTTATTTCTTTTTTCGCTTTTGAATTACCTTCGCGGCGCTTAGGGGGCGCCGGATCTCAGTCTCCCCCCCTAGGGATAGTCATATCGCTACGGCCCTGACTCGCCGCAACCCAAAACAACAACAAAACAAATAACGGTGGAAAATGTGGAAGTCAACCAAATTAAATACAATGAAGTAAAATATAAAGTTTGACGACAAGGTGACGCAAAATCCAAAATCATACTACGTGACGTCATCCAGATTCGCGCGCATTTAAAGTCGTTTGAAATGCTTTTAATACGCGCGAAACTTTAAAAAATTTTCACCAAGTTATTATTGAGTTTTAGGGAATAATATTTGGGGAATACTCTTTCAAGGCATAAATAAATAATTTAAAAAAATAATAAAAAAATTGTAAAGTTCCCTATTAAAAAGTATGATATTGACAACCTTTATACAGGGTGTTCCTAAATATCTTGAACAAACGGAAGGGGGTGATTCTTTGGTTAATTTTATGACTAAAATTTCTAATAAACATAGGTCCGCAAACGCTTCGTTACCTATCTACAGTGTGTTGAAATTTTAATATTTTTCTAGTTTTTTCTTTATAGCTCCTGCAAGGGATTTAGCTGAAATTTGGAACATATGTTACGCAATAGGAGCTAAATG
This sequence comes from Ceutorhynchus assimilis, assembly GCA_917834065.1. Lineage (NCBI taxonomy): Eukaryota > Metazoa > Arthropoda > Insecta > Coleoptera > Curculionidae > Ceutorhynchus > Ceutorhynchus assimilis. Next base: position 40,844,474 of record OU892280.1, on the reverse strand, counting down.
ATTGCACATATCAAACTTTTGCCAGAATCTAGAGGGTGATGTTTTTTCAGCGGTCATGCCTCCTTTTCTGCCCCTGGAGTTTTTTGCTGTGCACCGCTGGTAGATTCTAAGAAAACTGTTTTTCTACCTTATTCAGAAACTTCTTGTTCTCGTATAGTTTTTTCGAATCACCGACCCTTATCGAGAAAAAAATTAAAAAACAAATCTCTGTAATTAGGTAGATGAAGATCCCGCCGCCATATTCTTGCTCATTTCCAATATGAATAGATGAAAATTTCAACACCCTGTAGATCGGTAACGAAGCGTTTGCGGACTTGTGTTTATTAGAAATTTTTGTCATAAAATAAATCAAAGAATCCCACTTCCGTTTGTACATGATATTCAGGAACACCCTCTATAACATCTTCTAACTCATAGCGGTACCTTGTATTTGCATCTGTTGTCAAGGCCGCAACTAGGGGGTGGCGAACTAGGCGCCCGCCCAGGGCGCCGGAGTATCGGGGCGCCGAAGGCGCCTTATTTTATCCATCCATATTTTACAATTCAAAAAAATGCAACGGATTTACGCGTCATTTGTCGTAGCACGGAAATATATTTTTTCTGCGATTGACAAGAAATGTCAGCATTTTTGACCGGTTGACAGGTCGCAAAACTCAATATTCTGGTATTTCAATTATGTTTCAATAGTTGCTAAGGAATCAATGAATAACAATACGGGAAACACTTTTCCGGCCTAGGCCGGGAAAGTGATTCTCGTATTGCTGAATAATTGGAACTAAAAGACAAACATTTAACAGGTATTTAACCGATCGCAGAAAAAAGAGTATGTATATTTCGGTGGAAAAGCACATTCTCGGCCTTCGGTGTTCGCCGAACTCGGCTCCGCCTCGCCCGTCAACTTACACCGTCGGCCGATAATGTGTCACTTTTCCACCTAAATACACTATATACTATTTCCTACAGCCGTGCGGAAAAATCAATTTTCCGCACTGATATGCGTGCGGAAAATGAGTTTTCCCGCACGGTGCGGTAAAACTTTTTTTTTTGACATATCAGTGCGGAAAAAATTTTACCGCACTGATATGTCAAAAAAAAAAATAAAAACTTTACATTTTTTCGCCTGTAGGAAAAATATTGTACCTAACACTTGCGGAAAATATTTTTCCGCACTCGGCTGCATCACCGAACTCCGTTACGCGTCGTTCGGTGAACGGCACATTTTCCGCACTTGTTAGGTAAATAGCTATTAAACTGTTGAAATTAGGTAAAGATAGAAAAGTGTTGATGTAATCGGAGTATCCCAAATAAAAAAAATGGACGTGTTGACAAATGTCAAGTCAAAATTGTCAAAATGAGGCTCCGTCTCTGGCCGTGTTCTTTTTTTTTATCTTTTTCGTCGATTTGCTCCGAAACTTCGACTGCCACGTGACTGGACCAGACAGTTTCAATTTACAAATCACGTGCCTATCATAATTTTGGAGCAAATCGACGAAAAAGATGACAAAAACGAACACGGCTTCTGTGATCTGTGATAGCGTCAAGTTTTATCAACTTATTTTCTATTTACAAGGATTTTTTAAATTTTATTAACCGTAGCGCATTGACTTAAAAATCAGTAATTTTGAAAAATCGGTTAACCGCATAACCGGTTAATTTTTCTTCGGTTAACCTGGCCGGTTATTTTTTAGTAAAATTTAACCGGTTAACCGAAAAAAGGTTATTTTCCGCCAGTTGAACATTCCTAGATGACGTAGCGCCCAACATTCGTTAGCTAGAGATTAGTTTCGAGTCGAGCTTTGATCCGACCAAACTGAGCAAGAGCATTGTGGGCGACATGGGCGCCCTCTGCATGCTGCATGCATTATCTCTTTTGACTCTTTTCTATTTAGCCGTTTACGGAAACTATAATCGGGTTAACCTTATCAGCAGCTGAATGTTTTCTATCTTTCCCTAGTGAATACGATTGAAAAAAGGCAAAATACGTCTGCTGGCGGTCGGGTTAACCCGATCATAGTTTCCGTAAACAGCTTTTACTCTTACAATAGCTTCGTTCGCGGTAAAGATTCTGAACTGGTTCGAAACTATTTCACATGCGCAGTTCAAGTAATGGCGATGACGGATCACAAAATTCCGAACTTTTAGTTACGGTTCTGGATTCGCGGATCAACCAGAATTGGTTCGGAACCGTTTCTGAACCAGTTCTAGCGGTTCTTCCATTTGACTGCACATTATCAGTTTTTATTTTCCATTTGAAATCCAGTGCAATTATGTATGCACTTAGTGCGCATTTTTTGGCACGAGCTAGGAAGGCCCGTGGAGAGCCAAAGCATCAAAAAATATATCTATTGTTACTTTTGAGAAGGCCGTGGAGGGGCGCCAAAATTTGGACTTGCCTTGGGCGCCGAGGATTCTAGTTGCGGCCCTGTCTGTTGTTTGGAAAATGTAAATATTCAACAAAAATTCTGTTAAAATCAAATTTCATTATTATTTATTATACAGGGTGGGCCAGCGAAAACGAAACAAGGTCGATATTTCGTATTCATCGTTCATTGAAAAAAAATCGCTCGGACCCGTCGATTTTTATTCGGAGGGGGAAATCTTTTGCACATATTTTCAATGTTGTCACTTCAACCCTCTCGCGGGGGTGAGCTCCAACCCTTAAATCTTAAATGGCAGTAGGGGTCAAGCGATACCTCATTTTAAAGGTAATCGAATTCTCTTTTCAACGGTGCCTATTTTTTTTAAATTCACTGAGTTTTTTTTTCAAAAGATATTCAAAATTAGAATGTATTTAGTTGAATTTTATTGAGTGATGAAAAAAAAACTAGACTTTAACCTTGTGATTTCAAATTGGATAGCACGAGTCTTCAAAAAAAAACACATAAAATCACTTCTTAAGTGAAAATTGTTATAACTACAAAATTGATACTGATGACTAAAACAGTGCTAGTTCCGTCTAATTGTAAATGCGTTTTCTCGAAAACCACTGCATCAAATTCAAAAAAATAGGCACCGTTGAAAAGAGAATTCGATGACCTTTAAAATGAGGCATCGCTTGACCCCTACTGCCATTTAAGATTTAAGGGTTGGAGCTTACCCCCGCGAGAGGGTTGAAGTGACAACATTGAAAATATGTGCAAAAGATTTCCCCCTCCGAATAAAAATCGACGGGTCCGAGCGATTTTTTTCAATGAACGATGAATACGAAATATCGACCTTGTTTCGTTTTCGCTGGCCTACCCTGTATACGATAGACCGCAACTTTAGAAAACCAATAGCCTCCACATAGCAATGCGATATCGTAAATTTAATCCCCAGCTTCAATATGAGAGATTATTATTATAATTCCATATTGTCTATACGCTTATTGGCATATTCGTAATTCCAATACATAGCTCGTAACACAAAATAGGATCTATTTATTTATCTTCTTAGGAAATTAATTACACCAATAAAACCCTATCCATTGTTCCATTTTCTCACCAAAAAGGTCATAAATTACCCCCTATAAAGTTGACACTGATGACGGATGTTACTTATTTGTATCATTTCCCAAGTCGGCAAAATATAGAGAAAATTGAGTTTTACAGGAGATACACTTGTCAGAAAATTTTTCTTATATTTCTCAAGTCTTTTAATTCTAACATTATAGTATCTTTAGCACTGAGGAATATTGCATAGACAGGATATAATATGAAAGAAATTTCGTAATACTTATATACAACGCACTTTTGTGTGTGCCTACATCTGTGCAAACAGATGAATTTTGCATAAATAAAACATATTTGCCGGTTGTGTTTAGTAATATTTGTTAAAATTATCATAAACATAATGTCCAAAAATCATTAGTTCAAATAAATTGATAACTTCATTGCTGATTTGCGTTGAGTTTTTATTATGTTTCTAATGTTTGCTCAATAGTTGAGATTAATCAATTAACTAATAAAAAAGTTTGAAGTTCCCAGACAAATAAATATTCGTGAATTTATGAGATTAAATTTGGAGCCAAGAAATTTAAAAACTTGGCCATAAAAATTTTTGATAGAATATTGACAATATTGTTAGAATAATGCCAAAAAATTAAATTCAAATAGATTCAAAAATAGCAAATTGTTACGTCAAAGGTTGCGTCTACGATCTGAAATATCAAATGGTATTCTAATACTATTATCTATAATAGGAATTTAAATTTAAAATTTTCAAATGAAAAGGTAAAATACACTTATACACTATACAGGGTAATTTATGTAGGTAGTCCGTACATTAGATTGCAGATTAGATGCTATCTCTACTAATCTACCTGCAATCTGGAAAACTTCTAATGCCCGGGCTACGTAAATCACGGTGTATACATCGCCTCTCCTACGATAGGAGAGAAAGTTACACAGGAAACCCTTCCAACCCAACGATAAGCAGTATCTAAACTCGTAACTTGTCACCAATTCGTACTTATGATCTAGGTTGGAGCATCGTGCACACAATCACAGAAACATAAACCAGCTTCCACAGAATTTATTCAAGTTGGTTGCCAATCCATTGTCACGCCAACTACCAGCCTATGCTTTGAAAAAAGCAGAGATGCTGCTTGAGGAGGCTTCCCTCAGACAGGCTGTAGTAGACCTTCGTAGTTCTGTCAACTAGTTATTACCTGTGTAGTCTCGTCCTATATTGACGTGAAGTCTTCATAGGTGATTTTTTTCACCATCTGGGTCAGAGGCAGGTCCGAAGGGCCCAGGGGGCAGAACCCATAATAGGTGAGTCAGCTGCCCTCCTTGCCTACCTGTCCGGTGATTTATTGCCTTTACTTTGCGCATGCTTCCCATCATGCCATATACCTATGTTGATATTTGGTTCAGTTGTTTCTACGCTATTCAATTTTAAAAATGCATTTTAATTACCCTTAATTTACTCTGTCCTGGTTTCTTATATCATTCATGAGGCTTGCTCAATGCAATTTTGAAATTGAATAGCGCAAAAACAACTGAACCAAATATCAACATATTATGGTATATTTGGAATCAGAAGAAAAAAAGCTGCCATTCTAGCCCAAAAAATGCAATTATTTGTCATTGTGACAGTTGGCATCTGTCATTTGCCCGTTTTGACATTTGCAAAAGATAATAGACATAAAACCCTACAAGTTTCATATTTAAAGTTTTTTTCCACCTCGTATAGCTAAAGCTGTAGGTAGGGGTCAAAATATAAGGAAACACCCTGTACCTATTCAGGGCCAATAGGGCATGTCAACGATCTGTATAGATTATTATTGTTTTGTCCTTGTTGTTTCTATAGACAATCGTTTGACCGCGATGGATTTGCCAGTCAATTCGGTTTGAACAACGCTGACAGTTTTTTCTGTTGGCCAGTTTTTTTTGAGCTTCAACTGTCCGGGAATACATTCTGCAACCGGCGCCATTTGAAGACTTTAAGGCATCTGCGAAAATGTTCACTGCATCGCTCGTCAGAATTGGAGTGAATGGCATAGGATTTACTGAAGGCAAATTTGGGAGGTAAAATATCTTCCCTAGCCTGCAGTAGGGTTTGCCTTTCAACTGCTTCCTTCCACAGGCATCATCCATTAGCTCCACAGCTAACGTTAGTTTGTACACCAACTGCTTCAAGCCTCAGTATACCCATGTAAGTGCCAGCTGCATGAGAAAAATGTCAAGGCGTGCCAAGCACAACATTACTTTCATAGCTCTAGCGGGTGTAGTTCTCATAAGCTCCCCTTATGGTGAGACGGACAGCGTGACTGAGCTTAGGCATTGTCATTGCTTGTAGGCCTTTGGCTTTAGGCCACCAGACTGCGGCTCAATAGGTCTGATGATGACAGTGTAAATCCCCATCCCGACTCTGGGTTGGATTTTCCAGGTTTTACACACAGTTCTGCGTCACTGCTCAAAATATATGTATGTCATCTTTAGAGTGATATCAAGGAAATTCACCTCTTCGTCTTTCTTTTTCTGGTGGAGATCACCAACTCCCTCTTGCTGGGGTTGACGGACAAGGATTGTTCCTGACACCATTTCTGGCATTTCTTTAACTAAACGAAGGGCGCCCTGCATATTACTGGCACAGTACTCCTTCGAATTTTCCATTAGGCATTAGCGAAAGAGCGTCTGCGTACGCAGTTGTGTAGAAATCTTCTGAGTTGAGGCGGCCAAGAGCACGACGTTCCATAGCAGCGGCGACAGAACCCTGCCGGCAACCTCTGCCATGTGAAACATGCCTTTAACTGCGGTGTTTTCCGCTGTAATTAGCACGTGTCTTTTAGAGAATATGTTAAGAATCAATCAGACACTAACAAGAGGTGGCCTACCTCTCGTTTCTAAAGCTGAATTTTTGATTTTTGAGAGATGGTTTTGTCGAACGCGCCCTCAATGTCTAGATATAAACACGCTTGTTGTCCAATGATCTTTCGATTTTGCTCGTGTTGGTCGATTTCCCCGATTTATATATAGGCCTGTTGGTTGGGTTGTTGTGAGGGTCTTCCAACCAGAACGCTGACTTTTAAGTAGCGTCCATACAGCTTCTCCAATATTTTAAGAACAGGCAAATGGTGCAGTCCATCCTTTCCGCTTTGGTTATGAGCTTCTTAATATGCCTTTGGTTTAAAGTGCAACGCTATAGGCTGTCCCAAAACACCATTTCCCAGGTACGGCCTATGCCGTCAGTGGCTGGCGAATTGAAGGATGGGAATCTAAGTACTGTCTATCATTTTGTCCACTCTCGCTATTTGTTTGGCAATTTGCTAGTCCAAGTCGCATGGTTCAATCCCAGTTGTCTATTGTCTTCGAATCTTGTGAGTATGTTTGCATGAGCAGTTGAAAACTTTCTTGTAGGTTTGCGGTTTTGGCGCCATCGTCCTTTGTTAGAAGACCGAGTGTGTGATCTCTGCCTTTCGCTAGGTCCTTGTAGAGCCTTGCAGTTTACAAGTGATCTTCAAACCCCTCGCAGAAGACCCTCCAAGCCTTCTCTATTTTATCCTAATGAGTTTTTTAAAACTTCCTGATATTGGACCTATATTGTTCCCAGTCTAAAAGAACCCATGCATTCTGGTTCTTTTAGCTTTATTGGAAGATTTCCTAGTCGTTTTGTTGAGGTTACTCAGGTGTTGGTTCCAGAACTTTTTGCCTTCCCCAGAAAATATCTGTGATGTCCTCAAGGCACAAGATGATTCAAAAGCGTTGATAATGGCGGTCTAAATGACGACCATGCGGCTCTTCAGTTTGCTGTTGTCACTGGGCAAACCCCGCTCCACGTCCTGTAGGTTCACCCAAAATAGATTCAACAACTTGTTTCGATCAGTTATTCGGGGATCTCTAAAATCAAAGACTGTTTGCCGAAGCGGATATTAATGGCATTTATTAAAAAAACTTACCTAATTCAAAAATTATTGTGGCTTTTTATTCTAGAAACGATATGCTGCTCCAAAGTGAGTACCATCATCACCATCACCGTACCAACGACAGACCGATGTCGTCGAACAACGGTTCTTCGTCACGATTGGTACGTACCAGCACTCAGAACGTGCAGCATCAGCACCACCCCAGACTCATGGATTCGCCCACGCTCGCACGAGTCGAGCGTGCTATACTGAGACATGACGAGGGCACTAACAGGGAAGGACAGGATCTTATTAGGGCTGGTTACACACAGGTAAGAACTCTCACTAACACGTTGTTCAATAACAACTTTTTTTTTTTAATTTAATTTATCTACAAGCGTATGGTTATGACGTTTTTACATAACCATTTTTCTATGTAGTATTTGAGTTATGTCATGAGACTCATAACACAACTAGTGGTGTTATGGACTAGGTTATGAATCCATAACACAACTATACCTTTTCAACTTCAAATTGGGATTAATCAGTTTCAATTTGAAAAGTAGCAATTTCAAACTGGGATTTATCAAATTTTAATTGGTAGGTAACTAACACGTTCAAAATGGGAATAAACAAAGTTAAATTGGAAATAAACAAATTAAATTTGGTACTAATCAACTTCAAATTCGAATTGTTGAATAAATTTCAAAGTTTTGCAAAAATTTTAGAAGAACATAAGGTATAAATGACTGGATACATAAATAGAGGAAAAGACTAAAATTACGCTGAAACAAGAGAAAAATTTTAACAAAATTTCATTTTATTGCTGTTCAAATTTCCTTTTTCATTAATATATTGATTTTGTTCACTAGCAATCTTTCATTTATATTATTACCTAAATTGAATAGGTCTATTCACAATTCGAATTTGTTGCTTCCCAAATCAAAATTGATTAGTCGCAATTTGAAGTTTATTGTACCAAATTAAATATGATTCTTTCCAATTTGATTCTGTTAATTCTCACTTTGATTTTGTTAGTAGTTCCCAATTTAAAGTTGCTTAGTTCCAATTTGAAGTTGAAAAGGTATAGTGGTGTTACGGACTAGGTTTTAAATCCATAACACAACTATTTTTGGTGATTTGACAAATGTCAAAGTTAAACCTGTCAAGGTAAAATGAAGGTAGACAACTACTAACAAACTAAAATAATTGAAAAAACATTCTTGTCTTTCGCTTTGTAGTCTGTAGATAAAACGTTGCACATCACACGTGCGTTTAAACATGACTACAAAACTCGTGTGATTAGAACGACTCGGTCTACGACCTCGCCGTTCTAATCTTTCACACTTGTTATTGTAATCATGTTCATAATATAACTATTAAATAATAGTTACTTACATTACAAGTGCATTTATGAACATGATTATAATAACGATTGTGGAAGATTAAACGACGAGGTCGTAGACCGAGTCGTTCTAAAAGGTTTATCTACATTTTACAGGTTTAACTATGTCATTTGTCAAATCACGAAAACTAGTTGCGTTATAGATTCATAACCTAGTGCCTAATACCAATAGCTGTGTTATGAGCCTTCCTTATAACATAACTCATACTGGAGAAATGGATATGTAAAAACGTAATCACCAAACGCTTGTAGATAAAAGAAATTCCTTCAAGGTATGAATACACAATAATTATTGTCATTAGTTTTGCTATGAGATTTTGTAACTAGTATAAAATATAATAAAATACTATTTTATTTGCAAGCACCCCATTAATTATGATTAGTCATTCAATTTTTTTTATATTAAAAAAATAAAACAAACATGCCAAAATTTGTCATTTTCTGTTTTGACGTTTTTACCTGACATGTTCTCATTGTTGCCAGCAAAGGTAAATAAATTACAGTGAGGGAAATCGAAGAGGGAAGTGACACAAGTAAAGTGACACTTCCAAATTTTTAAAGAACCAGTAATGTCAAGATTACATATATGATTGCAAATAAAATAAAATAGTATACATATTTCGGTGGAAAGTTTTCACATATATTGTCTCAAGAATTGGTTGACGACCATGGTATCTCTCGACAATAATGAAACACTTTCCACCTCTGTATGTAATGTACTATTAAAGATCTTCTCTAGAATACAACTACTGAGTTTGTGATACTATTATACCCGTATGCCAATATAGCGGCTTCTAAAGTTTGTAATTTCAACCTTTGACTTTTCAGTCTTTTTCGCGAATTACTGCGGTTCCTTTATTAACTGATACGATCATCATTTATTATCTAATAAATCCTAGTTAAGTATAAATTTGTAGATCTATTGCCGCATATTTGCTTGTTCCATCGACAAAAGAATTTCTTATTAATCAAAACCGTTGTAATTTTAATTGATCATAAAACTCATTATTTATATATCCTGCCTCTATATCGCTAAAGTCATTAATCCGAACAATTTCCGACAAAAAGTTAACATCAATTAAAACCTGATAATCGCTTATTTTTATGAGATTTTCCTTGTTTTTAAATGAATTACCCCACCATGCTGGAGTCGAACAATAATGAGAATTATTGTGGTAATAAAAAAAAATTATAGGTCCATTACCCAAGATATGAGGCCGAAGTCATGTTATTGGAATCGAAGATAATTTTAATTAATTATGATGCATTTTGCCTTTATCATTGTTGAAATATGTTTATAATATTTCGTCAAACTTGACTATTATAATGTATAAAACAATTTCCAAACTTACCTTCAAAAGAAAATTTCGCTCCAGTGTTCACCATACGAATAATATCAAAATCCAGAATCCAGATGGATTGGATGTGTATATTTACCTTTCCTGATAAAATTAATTTGAAATTTTTGTTGTGCAATTTCAAGCCATTTTCAGGCGGCCCTTTTTAAATGGGAAATTTTTGGAATATACAAATGGCATTTGGTTATACCCGGAAATAAACATTCTGAATAAGATTTATGAGGCCTATTTATGATGAACTGGTGTTTATATAAGACAGTATGTGTCTTTAAAAATAGTTTTTGTTTTTTTAGAATTAACAAAAACTTTGTACCACTTTGTGGTTGCATTGCAGTTCAAATTTATATCGATAAGCTCCCTGGATAAATCACATATTCTGAGACTTTATTAAATGCATCACAAAATTCCTAATTTCCCTATGCCAAGTTATTCTTGGAATTTTCGCTTAATGTTGCAAACAAGTTTCCGGGTTTTCCCTCTGGCAATTTTAATAATGTTATACGTAATTCATTAAACAAACAGCCGTTGTATGTATGAATGGAGTATGGCTGCTAGGTGATTATTGCTTTATGCTAAAAATATAGTAGTTTATTATAATAGTTTCTCTATGGAATCGCATTTTGAGTAGGTACTGTTTATTAGTAGTAAGGCAAAGGTATCACCGAACAATAATTCTTCTTCTTTTTAGCTTCTCTCTTGTTTGACTTTTACTAAAGAGTAAAACAAGGAAGAAGCTAGAAAATAGTATATTGTTGTATTAGGAGTAGAAGCTTTACTTTTTTGTGCTGAAGCAGTAGGTTTGCGAGCTTGCAATACTGCTGAAGCATAAAAAAGTGCTTCTACTCCGTATGCAACATGCTATTTTTTCTCCAAACGATTGGGGTAAGCTCAGGGGCAACTGAATGGTTAAGCGGCAGTAAAAGTACGAGCGGCACTAAAAGTACTTTTGCTGCCGCTCCAGCGGCACTAAAAGTACTTCTACTGCCGCTGCGGTTGCCTAGCAGCATAGAAATTAAATTTCTACCACCTCGACAGGTGTTAACCCGCTGGATTTGCCTACCAGCATAGAAATTAAATTTTTAACATCTTGACAGGTGCTGACAAAGTGACGTTTTTTTGACGTTTGGAGAAAAAATTCTTTATTGTTGAAAGAGAGAGAAAAAAAAAAAAATTCCAGTGACAATTGAACACCTTATTCTGGACAAAAATATCAAAATAGTATATTGTTGTATTAGGAGTAGAAGATTTACTTTTTTGCGCTGAAGCGGTAGGTTTGCGAGCCGAACGTAGTGAGGCTTGCAATACTGCTGAAGCACAAAAAAGTGCTTCTACTCCGTATGCAACACGCTATTTTTTCTACAAACGAATGGCATAAGCTCGGGGGCAAGTGGATATGGTTGAGCGGCAGTAAAAGTACGAGCGGCACTAAAAGTACTTTTGCTGCCGCTGGGGTTGCTAAGCAGCATAGAAATTGAATTTCTACCACCACGACAGGTGTTAACCCGCTGGATTTGCCTAGCAGCATAGAAATCAAATTTCTGACATCTTGACAGGGGTCGACAAAGTGACGTTTTTCTGACGTTTGGAGAAAAACATATTTTTAACGGAATTAATTTTTGTTCATTTCAAATTCTGAAACCGAAGGGAAAGCGTTTTTGCAATTTCAGGCGAAGCGAATATCTCTTTAACCTGATAAATTATTATGAGAAGAAATTGGAATGCACACCAACATCATAAAGCTTGCAGAAGCACTAGGAATAAATTTCAGATCTATTCAATGTATAATTCAAGAGAAAAGGACAAACTTAACGCCAAAGAAAACGAAAAAATAAAAAACCAAAGACGGTGAAGTAGAGCTATTAATTCGATAGAATTAATCAAGGGGGCAAAAACATAGAACTAACTTAATAGAATTCGGATAAAGTGAACTATACTGTTACCATAGGCGTATCCATGCCAAACATTGAACTAACTTAATAGAATTCGGATAAAGTGAACTATACTGTTACCATAGGCGTATTCATAGGCTGCTTGGTTGTAGACCCCCCCCCCCCCCCCCCCCCAAGGCAAGTCTAGACTTTTTTTTTCAGCGTATTTTATGTGACATGTAGGTACATTTTTTGTAAAAAAAATAGAAATAAAATTTCTTTCTTTCTATAATGGGGTTTTTCTATGGCGGGCGCTCAATGCAGCAAGGGAATCTGTGCTTCATCTTAATCACCTTGAATGTCTGAAATACTTCCTTCCTCAGGAGAGAAGGGGCTCCGTGAACAAAATGTCTCTTATTACCAAAAAAAAAGCGAATAAGTGGCTCGATACGAACATTCTTGTCGCCTCGCAAAAAAGAATAGGCGTAGGTATGTTAAAGGTGAATTCTGACAAAAAAAGGTAACTTTCAAATTTTTAAATTGATCTGTTAGTAATTCTGATTACATCAGCATACTTTTTTTTTCTAAAAAAACGCTTATTTTTGAAAATAAAATGATTTGAAAATCGAATTTTCAAACTGCTGTGAAAACGCGGGATAGGAGAGGGACCTATTTTTGTCCTTTACTACTTCATGAAAAAATAAAGGAAAGGTATGATCTGTATGATCTAAGAACTCTTGCTACCTAGTAAAATTATCCTAAAATATTTCAGTATTTCAGCATTTCTACATTTCTAATGTGGCAACAAGCGCATGAATCTATCGGCTTTAGCCGGGCGGTTACACACGGGCGTGGATGGCTTAATACATATACGTGCATACATCAACGTGCAAACAACAACGTGCATGTCGCGTTTGTACAGACGCTCGCACAAAACTGCAGTCTTGCTATTCTTGCTACAGTAATCCGAGTGTGCATACAAAATTTCTACCGATTCCACATTCAAAAACGCGACGGTATTTTGCATACACATTGATGTTTTTGGTTGTGCGTTCATGTATGTGCGTACATGTTTTAAGACATCCACGCCCGTGTGTAACCGCCTAATAAGGCAAGTGAAAATGGACTATTGTGCGCAGCGTTTTTTTTTTTTTTTGGGTTAACACTTTTTGTTAATAGAGCCCCCCCCCCAAACCAAAATCATTGATTGAAATGTATGACCTATACAAAATATTTAATTTTTCAAAGAGGTGCGATAGAGAAAAGTTAAAACTCTTAACTTGTAGTAGCCAAATGTTGGGAAAGTTTGTATTCAGAATCAAAAGCTGAAGAATTATAATAATTTAGAACTTTTTATCAAAACTTTTCGATTTCTTACTTCTATCTTCCGCCTTCTCTGGTTTCTTATTTACGCGCATAAAAGTTGTTCTCGTTATCAATCCGTCGAAAAATTTTCCTAAATGATTATGCATTTTGAAGCTCTGGAAGTTTTCTCCATAACTTTCTCTAACATTAACATTTCCTTAGTACCTACTGGGTGTTTATTTGAAAACAAACAATGAATGAAAATCTTGAATTTGCCGAGGCGAGACTTACTGATGTAATAATTACTCATCACCATCTTGTTTTTCTTTCACTCTTCGGGCTTCCTCTTCTTGTCTTCAAGCCTCCTCTTCTTGTTTATTGTCTCATGAGGGCAACATTTGATTAACTGGACGGATGAAAACATTTTCCTGAATATTCATTCACGTACCTGTCGTGCACAGTGGCGTCGGTGTTTCCGCATCAATGTAATTTCGTAACAATACAGTACTACCTATTCAAGCACTTTTGGTCCTACGTTAACTCCTTAAGAAAGGACTCGGGCATTCCAGGTACGCTTCAACATAATGGGCAAGTTTTCGCCGACAATCAGGCCATTTCCGATGCTTCTGCCGCCACCTTTCAATCTTGCTACAAAATACTACAAAAGAGTTCAGGCAAAATTAGCTAAATACCTCCTCTACAAACATCACTTTCCCTATGAAAACGTCCACCACAGCATTAGGCTCCTCCTGTGTGGCCCGAAATCATTGGAACAAAAACTGCGTTATCAGCTGCTACTGTTTCTTTATAAGCTGGTCCGGGGGATAATAACCTGTAGTCCTCTACTTTCCGGAATCAGTTTTCGTGTGCCAATTCGACAAACCAGGCAAACCCAGCTCTTTTTTGTGGCCACTCATCGAACAAATTATGGCTGGGGTGCATTTGTTGACCGTACGATGAGGAACTACAATGACCAGTGCGCAGCAATCGACTTGTTCTCAGCTAGTCTCCACAAGATGAGACGTTTGTTGTAGACATTCATTCTGGTTTTTAATTTATTTTATTTCGTTGTTCTCTATGCTTTCTGTTCATTGTTCTCATTGTTTGTGTTTTTAACATTGACGTAGTTTTAAGTTTAATTTTAATTCCTGTTTTATGTAAAACTTTTTATTGTTATTAATATTTTAAGTAAGCCAATTGGAGTTTAGCTCTGTAGTGTACCAAGCTCAATAAATAAATATAATACATAGGTAGGCAATTTTTAGCCTAGCTTTTTTGAAGGTTCAAAGTACTTATATTTCAAATTTTGTGTGGTTTCTTTACTTGCTTCTAATTAGCTATGTAAGATCTTCCATTCAGAAATTCAAATGTTTTCCGATATTTTCAAAATCTTTCTCAAGCTTGGGTGAATTGACGAACTAAAAAAATTCCAAGAACGTAGAAAGTTTCAACGCACCAGAAAACAAAATAAGTTATTTTAGTTTGATATATAACTATTTTGAAATAAAAAATAATTACAAGCTATTTTGGTCATTCAAATTTTAAAATGAGCCAAAAACACATCACACTCATTCATGTTGTAGCGATGAATACAATATTCAAATTGGGACCTCCCACACAACAAGTTTATTGACACATGTCTGGTAAAGATTACTCATCTCATATTTTTGCCGAAACCAAACAATGATGAATTTAAGATTGAAAAGTTGACTCATAATTTCAAAAATCTCCTAAACCATTGAAACTTTCCAAAGTGTTTTACTCAGTTTGTATTTCTTGTCAAAGTAAAAAGGTTTTCTTAACACGGAACTTTTATTAGACCCCTCAGTTTATAAGTCAACATGTTATTTTCGAAACTTCTTAAGATTTCGAGCTGTTCAATCAGGGGTGAATCTAGGTTTTTGGCTTGAGTTTAGGCTTCCCGAGCTAAAAAACCCCTCTTTTGTTTTACCAGTTTTTGATCGATTAATAATATCTCAATCATTTCCACTACCACTACAAATCAGCCAAAATTTTTGAAGTTTGAAATTATGACAAATTGCTATTTGGCTTTCGAGTAGGTAGGTACCTACCTATATATTTACGAATCGGTTAAGATGAAACAATCCAATGGATTTTAGAGATGCAAATAAATTCTTGAAATTGGAAACAAACTTGTTTTCTACTCAATTACACCAATTATACTTTCAAAATGATCTATTCAATGTGCTGCTGAAACACGTGATCACTGTAAGTCAGTAGCAAGGTCAGGAAGATTTTTTTAAGACTTTGATGGAACTTTGTAATGACACCAGAATTTTAGGGAAATTTTGGATGAGAAAGATGTATTAATTGTGGATAAATACTATGTATGTAACAGGGTGATCCAGTATAAAGTGAACAACCCCTACCTTTTCGCCAAAAAATTTTTTGAGACAATCGAGATAGCTATTGGGTGTATTTTTTTTCTAGGAATTTGGAAACGTTTTTCAAAATTTAATTAGATTTTTCTTCGAAGCGCTGTGACGAAAAAAATAATTTTTTTAAATGGAATAACCTATATTTAAATCAATTTTTTAAACGCCCCTATTTTACTCATTTCAAGTATATAGCTTGTTTATCTTTATTTTATTAATTTGCGATATATTTTCACTTTAAAATTCACATAAAAATAGCCGAAAAGGTATCATAAATAGTATATTGTTTTACTATGAGTAAAAGTGATACTTTTGTCAAAGCTTTTGTGACGAGTTTGTAAGTTTGCCTGTCGAACGCAGTAAGGCCGGCAATACAGACGAGTCACAAAAGTAGCTTTTACTCCGAATAGAACACGATATTTTTTCTTCAAACCTGAATAATAGAAGAAATCGAAATTTTCTCAAATGTTAATGATGTTACCGAACAATCCACCAACTAGGTGACAAAATGTCAATCTTTGCGTTGTTATGGCAAATATTCACGAGCGGAGGTAAAAGACTTTTACTTCCGCTCACGAGCGGAGGTAAAAGTATTTTACTTCCGTTGTCTATGGTGACCGTCAACTGACATAAAAGTTAAACTTTAACATCATGAAATCAGTAGATAAGTGTCAGGTTTTCTGACGTTTGAAGAAAAACATAATAACCAGTAGTTTTATTAAAGGTAAAATCATTTAGATTTACCTTGATACCTTTCCGGCTTATTTTTATTTGAATCTTGAGTGAGAATATAGCGCAAATTACATAAAGATAAACAAACTATACCTATATATTGGAAATGTGAAAAATAGAGGCGTTTAAAAAATGGATTTAAATATAGGTTATGCCATTTTAAAAAATTACTTTTTTCTACAACTGTCAAAAAATGATGATGTTTGCACACTGATGACAATTTGCGAAGTGACACTTTTTTTTGCAGGTAGATTTTTTTTTAACGTTCCCATGACGCCGTGCGCGAACTAGCTATTTCGCACACGTGTGTGCGAAATAGCTAGTTCGCACACTGGTGTCATGGTGACACATACCTGTCAGGACACCAAAAATAATAAAAATTCACCTGCCTTTGATTGGAAATGCAATTTTGGCTTCGAATGATCGATATTTAAATGGAGTTGTAGAAAAAATATTGTTTGCAACTCGTGCGCGAAATACTTTGGTGATCTCGACTATTTTTTTTAACTCGGCTGCGCCTCGTTAAAAAAATCAGTTCTCGATTACCAAAGTAGCATTTCGCGCACTAGATACAAAAATAACTATTTTGGTCACAGCGCTTCAACGAAAAATCTAATTAAATTTCGAAAAACGTTTTCAAATTCCTAGAAAAAAATGCACCAAATGGCTATCTTGATTAAAAAAAAAAAAAAAAAAAAAAAAATTGCGAAAAGGTAGGTGTTGTTCACTTTATACTGGATCACCCTACAATCACTTTTTTTCGTATTTTTTTGGTTTTCTGGTATTATGTTATTTCATTCTTTTCCATTAACTTTAACGTGTTTCTATTATTTTTTACTTCAATGTACCCTGTCGACTGTTTCTTACTCTTTTGAAATAAATTATAGCTTTTTTCTTCGTTCTTTTTCATTTACCTAATATGGAACTTATTTATTGAATGCACAGGTCAGGATGTTTTGAATTTGTCAGTATGCTTTACTCTTACTTTTGGTTCTAGTTTTTATTTTACCTATTCATTTTCCTAGCTGGTCGATGGTAGTTATCATCATATGCACATTCGATTGACGAGTGTTATGAAGTTGCACAAAAAAGCTTGTTATCCATCATCTTACTCCGCTACTGCGTTCTGCCACGAGTTCCCCTAATCTTATAAAATTCTACTTCCATATTATTACATACCCACTTCAATATTTTTTAGTGTGATTGCAAAATTATATAGATATGTTAAGACCATTCTAGCCATAAAACAAACAGTTTTATTATCGGATCAAAACTGCGTGGAAACTAGATTAGATTATTAGAAAAAGTAGCGAAAAAACCATAATACGTAATAATTGCTCTGACCCAAATATAATACCTCTTGTATTATTTTAATCTAATTCAGTTATTCGTTATTCATTATCCACGCAAAGTTTTATGTTATAATTAAGCGGAATGTCTTATCTTTACAGGAAACGCAACCTCAAAACTGTTAACTGTATTATGTTGTCTATCAAAATTTAATACTTGAATAAAATAGGAAGTAGCAAAATGTATATACGACATTTTGATTGAGCTTTAAAATTTCTTGGTTGACAATAAGTCTTACCTACCCAAAAAAAATCCTCGGAATTTGAAATGAATTTATTCCAATTAAAAGTTAATAATATATAAAGCGTTTTACGTTGCTAACAGCCCACGCATAATCAAGTAGGTAACAATAACTTTCATAAAAAAAAAATCTTTTATGAAAAATGTGCATTGTTTTGATCAAGGCAATAATCCACTAATTAAATCAATTAAGTAGGTACCATTTGATAATACATAATAGAAAATTATTATTTCATAAAAATCGCGCATTAGTATAAAACTAACGAAGATGTTTTCGTTATCAGATTAGACGATTTGGGAATAATATTTATTTATGATTATGCAATAATTCAATTGCGAAATTCCCACATTTTGCGCAAGTTCCTGTCTCAAAATCATTAATTAGCCCTTAATTAATAAACTAAACGACATTGAATTGCGTGTCTTCGACCCGCACAAAAACAACAATATCCTCCTCAGTTTGTTCTTTGTTTTATTCTTATTGAGAAACACTTGAAAATAAATAAATAATAAAATGACCCCGACAATAACTGGTGATTTTTATCGAAGCAAAGTTTTTTTTTTTTTTTTTTTAATAATTCACCAGTAAAATTGTGAAATTCAAATTTGCTATTGAGAAATTGACAGAAATTTAAATTAAAACGGAAATTACTTAATAACAATAACCTTAACAATCTTGGTAGAAGCTCTGATTATTTTCAAAATGGAAAATAGCAAGATGTTGAAATAATAAATTAGCTATAATTACATACAAAACTTCTTCTTGAAGTACCTATCTGTTAACGAAGATTGGCGATTTATACTTTGTTGACAGCTGTTCTAGAGCAGAGTGGTTAAGATGGTGAACCAAGTCCTAGGATTTATCAACCAGGAAATTCTTCTCCTTTCAGGCATATTCTTTTCCAAAACTCTGCCCTAACGTAGCTCAAACTGCTGGTTTTTTCTAATCACATTTATGTTCGAGTTCGAAGTACCTATTGCAACTTTCTTATTTTTATTTTCTCAAAGGCTTTATTCTCCCTATTGTCACGGCGCTTGGGTCCGTTTATTTAAAATCAAATTCCAATTAACACAACACTAATTTATTCCACGTTACTATACACTCTGACACTAATTACTTCACTAGTTAACTCAAACAACTAAACTCTTTACAACTCTCAACAATAATCACTATCTAAATCATATAATCATCATCATCTTAAACTTAAAACTACTAACTAATACCGTCCTTTATATATCTGTAATCCATTCTTGTAAAATCTAGAATAAACGCGGTTATCTCTTTACCCGAATATCGCAGTATTTTCTAGATTTCAAGTTAGATTCTGTATACCATGTCGAAAGCGCACCGCGACACTGCCCTCCTCTTAAGGTTGATCTCCCGATCAACTTAACGCTCATGATAGATATTTCGTCAATCTGTCCAGATGTACAACTTTCATCTTACTCCTGGTGTTGCGCTGAACTCGATAAACCAAATCATTGATCCTCTTGATTATTCTGTAGAGTCCTTCCCATGCTGAAGACAATTTCGGCGACACTCCTTTCTTTCCTGTTGGATTATACAGCCACACTAGATCACCTTCTCGAAATCCGGTTGAATTGTCTTTCAAGGGATCTTGTCAACTGGATATGCTCCCGAGCAAAATCATATATGATCCAGAAGTCGTGCCCTTACTTCGTGGGCATAATCTCGAATTTCTTTTGTATCTTCTTCAGTTATTCCAAACATCAGATCGCAAGGTAACCGAGTTCCCTTCTAAAAACGACTCTAGCTGGACTTTCACCTGTTGAGTCGAGAAAAGCTGTTCTGTAAGCCAATAAAAATAGAGGCAAATGTTTGTCCCAATCTCGCTGGTTCTTTGCGACCACTTTTGTCAGGTGTTCCTCTATGGCCTTATTAAATCGTTCTACCATGCCATCAGACTGTGGATGTAAAGGTGTGGTCCTTGTCTTGCGAATGCCCGTAATCTCACAATTTTTTTTAAAGATGGCAGATTCGAAGTTTCATCCCTGATCTGAATGCAGCTCTAGTGGCACACAATGACGACTGAAAACTTCGTCCACTAGCATCTGGACAATAGTGATGGCTTCTTGATTGAGAATAGCGAAAACTTCTGGCCATTTATTGAGGTAATCCATGATAACCAAGATGTATTTGTTACCACGCTAGGACTCAGGGAACGGTCGAGACCGACGTAAGTTTCATGGGCCTCCGAGATCTTAGTTTAGGGCCTTTACTGATAGCACAGATGTCGCATTTTCGGCACCAGTTTTTAACGTCTTCATGATAGTGAACCCAGTAAAAACGTTCCCGAATTTTGTCCAAAGTCTTGTTAACTCCACAATGTGCCCCTGAAGTTCCGCCATGTATTTGTTTTAATAAATCTTCTACTCGATCTCTTGGAATAACCAGTTGCCTCTTAGTGGATTTCCCATCGGCACTTTCCCAGACTCTTTTAAGTAAACCATTTTCTACGGCCAGAGAGTTCCACTGAGCCCACAACGCCTCGTAAATCAAACTATTGTGCGACACTTCCCTACATTCACCATTTTCTTCAAGATGTAGGTAGAATTTACCCGATGTCCTGGTCTGCTTCTTGATCTGTTGTCATTAGTCATTTGTTTCGTAGTCCATTTATCATCGAGGATAAGACCCGTTCTTATAACAGCCGAACCAGGGTTTTTCTCATATGCATATCGATTTTTTGACAATGCTTGCAGTCTTCTTTGCATGGCCATCTAGACAGAGCGTCAGGATTTTTATGCAGGTCGATGTTTAATTTGGAAATCGTATTGCTGCAATTTTTCAATCCATTTAGCAAGCTGTCCTTCAGGAGTTTCCATTTCTGGAAGCCATTTAGGGGCTGCGTAATACGTTCGAATTAGAAATTTCCGTCCGTAGAGATGCTTATGGAAATGGTCGACTGTTTTTACTATGGCAAGCAACTCTCTTCTGATGACACAATGATTTCGTTCCGGCTTTGATAAGGTTCTGTATCTATATTCTATAGTCCTCTACGACATGCTCTTGTGAATTTTGGATTTGTGAAAGGACAGCTCCAATACTGGTATTGCTTGCATCTGTGTCAAAAATCTACATACCTTTCTGATCAGGATAGGACAACACTGGGCTTGTACATAATACTCCTTTTAATTTTCTAAAAGTGGAATCGCATTCTTGGGTCCAATTAATTGAATGTTGATTTTTCTTCCGTTAATCGATGAAGCGGAGCAGCTATATTAGCGAATCCTTCTACAAATCTTTGATAATAAGAACATAATCCTAGAAAACTCCTTAGTTCATGTTTGTCGCGTGGCTTTGGCCAATCCCTGACAGCATCTATCTTTCCTTCCATAACTTGTATGCCGTATGCCATCTTCAGATACCACGTGACCTAAGAATTCAACTTTCTTTTGAAATAGAAAACAGTTATTTGGATTGAGTTTTAAGTTTGCATTCCGGAAGCGGTCAAACACTTCTTTCAGGTTATTGAAATGTTCTCGAAACGAATTTCCCATGATCATGACATCATCTAAATATACGAGGCATCCAGGCAAGTTCTCCATGTAAGGCCACGCAAAACAAGATGCATCAGTCGCTCAAACGTAGCTGGAGCATTACACAATCTGAAAGGCATTACGTTAAACTGGTATACCTTGCTTCCGGTACTGAAGGCAGTTTTCTCTTTGTCATCTTTGTGTATTGCTATTTGCCAGTATCCACTTTTGAGATCCAAGGTGGAAAACCTTTTGGAGTTGTTAATGTATCGTCTATTCTCGGCAGAGGGAAGCTGTCCTTCTTGATGACGTCATTAAGCATACGGTAGTCCACACAAATTCTAAGGTTTCCATGGCGCAGACCATGGACTATTTGACTCTTCATTCAATAATTCCCTCTTGAAGCATTTTATCAATTTGGTTTTCCACTTCCGGTTGTTTAGCTACTGGCATACGTCGAGGTGTTTGTGTCGAGGTGTTTGTCTAATTGGGTGTGCAGTATCAATTTTGTGTTGAATTAAACTGGTCCGTCCGGTTTTATTATCCATCACAAATACGTCTGCTTCTTCCAAGATGAAATAATAAGACATAACATTGGGTATTCTTCCGCCAGGATCTCAATGTCCATTTGTTGTTGAGGAATAAATTCGTGATGTTGAACTTGTGCTGTTCTATGAACTATGAATTCAACCAACAATGTCCTGGTTGCACCCATCGCAGTGATAGTGTTATGTATCTTTTTTTTTGCCGCACTATTAAAATTGCCCATGAGTTGTGTATATGTGAGTAATTTTGAGTTTGTTTTTCTTCTAATTTATATTGTTACCATATCGAAAACCCGTCGGAGAATATTCACTGAACCCATTTGTTTACGTCTGGAGAGCGCCTATTCTAGAAATTTTATTGTATTCAATCGGGACTTCTAGTAAAATCCCTGATAGCGCTGTTGTCTATAAATAGCGCGTCATTTGGAGTTTCAGTTCAAATACGAGATTTGTAAAATGAGTCTTAGTGAACCCGGAATCCGTGACATTATTTACATATGTTGAATTAGAAGGAAACGCAGCGAAAAATTCTTAGTTTTATACAATAGAAATTGGAAATTCTTACATACAGATAAGTAGATAGGTAGTTTATAAACCTTATTTAAAAAAGTTAAACATACAAAAAAACCTCAACCGAGGGTAAAGTTTCAATCTAAAATCTTATTCCTTTGTAAATTAAGGAAACATTAAAGTGAAGGGGCGTTCGTATATAAATATGGAGCTTAAAATCTCTTTTCCAGCAATATCATTTTATATGGAAACCAATAGAACTTTTAATCTTTTTAAAATTTAAAGCTCCTCGTTGGCCTCCTTTTAAAACTCTTTATGAAATTTGAAACGTTTCCCTTCTATACCCTCGCGAAAGAGTCAACATAAACTATTTCAAAAAAATCCCTTTAATGTTAATTGAAGGGGCCCCCTCGAAAGGAAAGACGTTGCAAAGACCTCTACAATAATTTGCAATGGAAAATTTTCTCCATTAAAAAACGCCGTTCAAGGTTCCTTTACCTACCTCAAACGTTGGAGAAAATTGAATTAGCCAAAAAGAGGCTTGGAGAGGCGCAAAGTCATAAATATATCAAAGAAATCCCTCTGGAAAAAAACTGGAAAGTTGGCGGAATAATGCAATAAACTCAGTTGTTTTTTTTGTTGTGATAGTTCAAGATCACAAATTTTCGCCGATTTAAAATTTCTTCGATAAATTTGAGGGTATCAACTAAATAAAAATTGAGATTTACATACAATAACCGGAATTTCAATGAGGGTATTTTCGGGGGGCCTAAAAGGTAGAAAGGAATTTCCATAATATATTTCTCATGTAAATTGCTTCTCAGGATTTCGACGATATCGGAAGGATGTTTTAGATGTTGAGAAAAAATGTTGCATGTTAATTGGGAATATTGGGAGAATTTAGAAAAAAAGGGGTTCTAGAAGAATGCTCATTAATATGAACGAAATGCAAAGTTGTGCAAATTTTCTAAAAGCTATACCTATAACTTTTAAATGTTTTTTTTTTTCACATTTCCACCGTATTTCTCAATCGTAAGGGTGTATTTCGTGTATTATCAAATCTAACACTAACACACTCAACAAGCTTTCAAAAACTGAGAGTTTAGTCAAGTCAATGTTATTTTTTCTTGAGTAACAATTTTTAAACTTTCTCATGAAGTACTTTGAAATCATCTACGTCAATTTTGACGCAGAATTTGATAGCTATTGATTTTCAAAAAGTTTGAGTTCAAAGCCGGAATGCGTGTTAATTGCTTGAAAATCAGCAAACTGTGTGGTCTTATCATAAATTTCATCTGGTGCATCGCTAAGAAACCTTGATATTCCTGATATTCTTTCGATCTGAACGAACTAATGTGATCACATGAAGTTTGTTCCTGAGGCGTCAAAAAAACAGCTGGAGCCAATGAAATCGTTCCAAAACCGGATGAAAATTTTTTGAAACAAACCTCAAGTGACTTCGATCAGTTTGTTCAGATCGAAAGAATACTTCTATTTTCAAGAATCCCATAATCCATGTCTACATCAAAGAGCTTTTCGCTGTCCCTTTTTGTTAATTCTCAGGCTTCTGAGCCATACGTAGAGTTTTGTTATTTTGTTGTTCTATATTAAGGAATTAAGTTGGGAAATGACTCTTCGCCCTTGACCAACTTTATTCGAGATGTTCAATACGGTTTTACAATTGGAAGACAGAAGAGTTGCTTATCCCATTTGGACGCATTGCTGACCACAGCTTACTTAGTGGCACTGTGACATGAGCTTTATCTGGAATTTTATTATAAAAGTTACTTATCTTCTGCGACTTTCTACTTACATAGGACGGATTTTTTTGTTTTGTTTTTGACTAGAGACAGATACAGTATCAGATGAAAATCTTGTTGCTGTTACATCATTAAATAACCTTTATGTGGTATAAAGTAGATTTGAATTAAACGCCAAAGCGACTCGACAAAATAGAAACAAAGAGGATATTAAATGAAGTGACAATGGCGTTGAAATAAAGCTCTTATACACTTCAAACGTAATTATCTTTTAATGCCCGCTTCTTATTCTTTTGTAATGGAGAAATTCTGATGGGGATAACAGATGGTTCTCAATATACCTACCTATACGGAAATATTTTTCTGCTGAATGGAACTATTTTTCTACGAAAGAAAAATTTTCACAAATTAACTCATTCTAACATTAAGTTGAATATTTAACAGTGCAGGGTCATTGAATTTCTTGACACAACATAAATAGTTATTAATTTATTTTTATTAGCGTAGTTGTATATGTGTTTTTTATGAGTCATAACAACAGACACTTAGTTTACTGACAATTTTACATTAATTTTAATAGAAATTATGTCATCATAGGTCATCAGCGGATCAAATTGCGCATAATCTTTTTGTCAAATCAGGAATATGAGTCTTCTTATACCGATTTTGTAAAATTTATTTATCCTGCAGCTAATTAAATGAAAAACATGTATTGAACAATCTAATTTCCTGCTTTACACTTTAGTGTGACCTATTTTGAAGCAATTTAAACGTTTGGCAAATTCAGCTTGTAACCCCTGTGGATATGGTGACAATGGAAATGCCATGTTTGCGTAAACTGAACGATTGAATTTGATTTTTGGTCAGCAAAGTAATTTGACGTTTACATTCGCTTTTGTTGCCCTAAATATAGAACGTGTTTGATGGAAAGTACATTTTGCATAAGTAAATGAAACTCTCCCTTAATTACAACAAATAAAGGCTGGTGAAATGAGTGAGGGAATGAGGCTCAAATTCACTTTTGTTTGATGCCAGAAAATGGAATATGTACTATGGAACTGCATTTGACATAAGTAAATAAAAATCTCGCTTAATTGCAGCAACTCAACTAGTAAAATGAAAATTTTAAATACATTGAAGTTATTTTAAAACCCTTTCAGGCCTTTATCAGCTTTCCCATATCGCCAGGCTTTCAAGGGCCTTTATTACTAAATCCATTTATAAAACATTTTGCCGGATTTCCAGACGTAAATTTCGAACTCGCTAATAGGGGAGGCTCAATTTTCGTACTTGTTTCTCTATAAATAAATTTGGTTACATTATTATGCCATATTTTGAATTTCGCACAATATATAGTGAATAGGGGTTAAGTCAAATTTGTGCTAAAACTTTGTTTAGAAAATGTTGTTGGAAATGGAAAAAAGTGGAGTATACTAGGGGTTGGGAAGTTCGTTGTCATTGACAAAACGGTACAACAAAACTTGTAGAAATCTAATTATCTGTACTTAGGTATGCTATCCAGAGATAGTTTCCTTTTTTTTTTTTGCCTATAGTTAACCTCAAGGAAGTTGTTTGTGACGAAAGAGAAAAGATACTCGATACTAAGTGGGAGAGGCTTATAAACAAACTAATAGACTAATGAAAATTTGAATATATCGCACATCAATTGCTGAAGAGGTACCTAGCTGTGTTATCCATTGTCAATCAATCAGAATGCTCTTCCGATAAGGCTGCCAGATCCTTCCACCGTATGTGTTTAAACATAGTTAATTTAGATGCCGTCTAATCTAAGTCTTTTACGTCGTCACCGTTTTTTGACTTATTCTGGTAAACTTGTTTTTCTGTATATGCCCAAATAGTTCAATGGGAAATGGTTTATAGAGACTTTGGTGGAACATTTTCGACAGGGCCGTCTCTAGCCATCTGGGGGCCCTAGGCACTTTTAAATTTGGCGGCCCCTATCCCCCTTTTTGAAAATGTCAAAAAAGGCAAAAATAATTATTCGGAACAGAATTTATTTATACAGGGTGTCCACTTAGTGCGATATCGGACGATATCTCCTTACAGGGTGATGCAAGAAAAAAAAATTAAATTACAAAGTTGTTTGATACTCTAATATGCAATAGTTAAAAATATTTTTGAATATACAGGGGGCTCCGCTTAGGGGGTCTGCGACAGCACTTTATTTTATTTTAAATGGAATACCCTGTATGTGATTGCATATTTGGATTCTACGTAAAATTCTGAGCAGATTTCATATAACATACCCTATACCCGCCTATACCTAAGTTCAACTGTTTTGGAAATATTGACAGTTGAAAATTGACTTTTCGCAACTTTGACAGGCTGTTAAACCTAAACGGTTAATTTTAGAGGAAACCCGATTTTTCATTCCTATCTTATATGTTCATAAACTATCATTTGACACCAAATTTGAATTTAAACGGAGATTAAATTTAACTGAAATTGTCAATCATTGATTAAATTCAAAGTTGGTGTTAAATGATAGTTTATGAAAATCTAAGATAGGAATGTAAAGTCGGTTTTCGTCTAAAACAGCCTGTCAAAGTTGCAAAAAGTCAATTTTTAACTGTCAATATTTCCAAAACAGTCGAACCTATAGGTATAGGGTATATTACATGAAAGCTGGTCAGAATTTTACGTAGCAAATATGCAATCACATATAGGTCGTACCTAGTTTATATTCAAATAATTATTATTTGAATAATATTTCATTGGATATTATTGATATTATCATTTATTATTTGAATACTTTTTTATAAAAATTAACGACGGGGGCCCTTTCCAGCTGGCCCATGCATGAAGATGGCACTGATTTTCGACGTGTCCAGCGAGGTGGACTTTTTTTCTTCGGAAAAGACAAAGTATACCATACCAGAATAGACCATTAAACATTGATGACCTAACAAACAGAATAAGAATCGGGTTGAATAACTTCGATTCCTGAAATAACCGTTTTGGAACGCTAGAACCTAGAGGACTGAAGGGATATTTCCAACCAAACCCTCACTAAAAAATGAGTAAACTTTTAAATTAATTGACGCGTCTCGCTTTTTCACGGAAGAAAATGAATAATATGCTAAAGACTTCCGGACAATCCCGTAGTATTTAAAGGTAAAATACACCAACCAATTTCCAGGCCGAGTCAAAAGTTTATAGCTACTCTGTTTCTTAGTTTCATATGTACCCAACAAAACCAACCAGCATACGAGTCATACCCAACCGTGCCCAATCATAAATTAAACATTTTATCTCTGTGATTATTATCCGGGCATCCTATTATGCAAAAGGCGAAGCGCCATATAAAAGTGCAGCATAAATTATGTGGCACAAAAATGACTAAAGTATTGCTCATAAGCATAAGGCTGCATGGCGGGACAGGAACGCTACCATACTAAAGTCATAATGTTCGAGTGACATCAACAAAATGTCGTTTAGGGAATTTTTATGATTCTGGCATTTGAAATATTGTATTTGTTATTTTTTGTTGTTTTTCGTTTAATTTATTTGCTTGTTGAGGACACTAGAATAGTTTTAAAAAAATGGCTTTTGGTTTTTGGACAACTTGTAAAAAATTGAAATTCACAGAATATTTCAGGAAGTAAAAACATTTTTATTGTGTATTTCTGCCAATAATTTCGTAGGGAATACTCAGTCACACCACTAATATAAAATAATCAGATCTCTACGTAAGATGAAATATTTCATACTTGCGATTAAAATCACATTACCATTTTGGAAACTTATACAGGGTGACAATTTAAAAACTTACAATGGCTTTATCTCAGGAACCAAAAAAAATATAAAAAGTCGCTGAAAACAATTTCTATAGTAGGGAGGGGGAACATTGTAAGTTTTTAAAATGTCACCCTGTATGTACAGGGTGTCCACTTAGTGTGATATCGGATGATATCTCCTTACAGGGTGATGCAAGAAAAAAAATTGAATTACAAAGTTGTTTGATACTCTAATATGCATTAGTTAATAGTTATTTATGATATACACTTCGCATCAAAATTAACGCACCACTAAAATTTGGCACAATTTCAAATTTAATTTTCTCGGAAACTGCTGAATCGATTTGGACATATTTTTTTTTTAATTGTAGCTTAAATCTTCAGGAATGACTCTGTAAAACAACTTTTCATTTGAATCGAAGTTTTAGGCATATACAGGGTGTTTTAAAAGAAACCAGTTCGATGCCTAATTTTTGTCACATCCTGTGGGACTTTCCATCTGCACCAATAGATGTCTATCTAAATCAAAACATAGCCCCATCTTTTCTGAGCATTTTGTTTTTTTATTCACGTTTCTAGCTCTGTTATTTAATGAAATATGGAGTTTGAAGTTAAAAGCGTTTATTTGAGATTATTCAAGAAAAAGTTTCGGAAGTTAACAAAACAAAAACAAAATTATTGAAAAAATAATGTGGAAAAAAGAAGAAAGAAGAAGAAGAAGAGTTATAACCGTCAGGTAAGTAAATCTAAGTAGGCCATGGAAAACAAAGGCGCGATATTGTCATGGAAACAGAGACTACTGTCTTTATCTGTCAGTGATTTTTGAATTTATTCTGTAATTTCTCTGCATTTGGTGTTATCATTGCAACATATGGAGCGTCAAACAAGAAATTTAACTCGAGATGAATGTGTGATGGCGACTACATTGATCCAGGAAGGAATGGGCTACCGAGCTGTAGGTAGAAGATTGGGTGTTTCTCATTCGACAATATTGCGCATATTTCGCCGTTTTGAAGAAACCAATGACCACAACAGGCGCCGTGGACAAGGAAGAACTCGGGGAACAGCGGCTATCCATGACCGATTTTTGCAACTGAATGCGTTGAGGCAACGTTTTGTGACCTCAAGACAACTAAGGGTACAATTAAATACTGCTCACAATATCAACGTAAGTGTATCAACTGTAAGGAGACGTCTGGCAGAAAGAAATTTAAGGTTCAGAATTCCAGCAAGAGGACCAAGGTTAAATGCAGACCATATACGAGCAAGACTTCAATTTGCCAGGGAACATGTAAACTGGAATGCTGAAGATTGGGAGCGAGTTCTGTTTACAGATGAGACAAGGTTTTGTCTTTACAGCAACAACCGACGAGTAAGGGTTATTCGACGACCAAATGAACGTTACTCGCAGTGTAATATTCGCCAAACCGAGTTATTCAATGGAGGGTCTGTGATGTTTCGGGGCGGAATCTCTTTAACTGCTCGTACTGACATCGTGTCTTTGCGTGGAGGACCTTTAAATAGTGCAAGGTACATCGCGGAAATTTTGTCAGAGCATGTGGTCCCTTTCGCTGGGTATATTGGGGATAACTTTTTACTAATGCAAGATAACGCCAGACCACACACTGCGAGAATAGTGCGAGATTATTTGAATGAGGTGGATATTGAGACTGGACTGGCCTTCACGCAGTCCAGATCTCAATCCTATAGAACATTTATGGGATCAAATTGGTAGGCAGCTTAGAGATCATCAACCCCTACCTGTGTCTTTGAATGATGTAGAAAACTTTGTTCGAGAAATTTGGATTAATATCGATCAAGAACAAATAAGACGTCTGGTTCAAAGTATGGGTCGTCGATGTCAAGCGGTAATAGAGAGTAGGGGAAGAAACACCCGATATTGAATGTTTTTTTTTTCCACATTATTTTTTCAATAATTTTATTTTTGTTTTGTTAACTTCCGAAACTTTTTCTTGAATAATCTCAAATAAACGCTTTTAACTTCAAACTCCATATTTCATTAAATAACAGAGCTAGAAACGTGAATAAAAAAACAAAATGCTCAGAAAAGATGGGGCTATGTTTTGATTTAGATAGACATCTATTGGTGCAGATGGAAAGTCCCACAGGATGTGACAAAAATTAGGCATCAAACTGGTTTCTTTTAAAACACCCTGTATATGCCTAAAACTTCGATTCAAATGAAAAGTTGTTTTACAGAGTCATTCCTGAAGATTTAAGCTACAATTAAAAAAAAAATATGTCCAAATCGATTCAGCAGTTTCCGAGAAAATTAAATTTGAAATTGTGCCAAATTTTAGTGGTGCGTTAATTTTGATGCGAAGTGTAAGTGTTAAAAGTACATTTTTAAGGCACGCATGTGAAAGTTTACAGAATGAGCGAAGCGAATTCTGCAATTCACATAAGTGCCTTAAAAATACTTTTAACACGAATATCATACAATATTTTTTCTACAAACGGCAATAAAAAGCAATAACTAGTAACAAATTGGATTTTTATATGAATAATAAATTGGAAGCATCTTTTCTACATAAAATTATTGAATTTGACAATAATTTGTCAAAAATCCAAACAACTAGTAGCACCTTGTTTTACAGGTAATGAAATGTCTTGTCAGTTTCTTGAAAGTCTGTCGTGGTCAGTAATGCTTTTTGCTAAAAATACAGAACAAAAAGAGGTTTGCATCGATCCCTTGAAAAATATAAATGAGGCGGCCAATCGGGCTACCTCAGTTGTTCAAATTTCACCATTAATATCAATATAAATAACTAAAAATACAAACTTTTTTTGACGTTCGCTCTCAAAATTTGATGTTTTATTTTTAACACTAGTGCTATAAAGACTTTATGGCACTAGTGCGATAAAGTAACATTTTTAATGCTTCGGGGGGGTGTTAAAAATTGCATTTTTAACACGTTTGTAGAAAATAGTTATTTATGATATAAGTGTTAAAAGTACATTTTTAAGGCACGCATGTGAAAGTTTCACATAAGTGCCTTAAAAATACTTTTAACACAAATATCATACAATATTTTTTCTACAAACGGCAATAAAAAGCAATAACCAGTAACACATTGGATTTTTAAATGAATAATAAATTGGAAGCATCTTTCCTACATAAAATTATTGAATTTGACATTTGTCAAAAAGTTCAAACAACCAGCACCTTGTTTTACAGGTAATGAAATGTCTTGTCAATTTCTTGAAAGACTGTCGGGGTTAGTAATGCTTTTTGCTTAAAATGCAACAAAATACAGAAGAAAAAGAGGGTTATTGCATCGATCCCTTGAAAAATATAGATGAGGCGGCCAATCGGGCTACCTCAGTTGTTCAAATTTCACCATTCATATCAATGTAAATAACTAAAAATACAAACTTTTGTTGACGTTCGCTCTCAAAATTTGATGTTTCATTTTTAACACTAGTGCTATAAAGACTTTATGGCACTAGTGCGATAAAGTAACATTTTTAATGCTTCGGGGGGGTGTTAAAAATTGCATTTTTAACACGTTTGTAGAAAAAAATATTTTTTATTATACCTACAGGGTGCTCCGTTTATGGGGTATGCGACAGAACTTTGTTATTTTAAACAGAATACCCTGTATGTGTTTGCATATTTGGATTCTACGTAAAATTCTGAGCAGATTTTATGTATTATACCCTATACCTAAGTTGAACTGTTTTGGAAATATTGACAGTTGAAAATTGACTTTTTGCAACTTTGAAAGGCTGTAAAACGTAAACGGTTGATTTCAGACGAAAACCAATTTCACATTCCTGTCAAAGTTGCGAAAAGTAAATTTTCAACAGTCAATATTTCCAAAAATTTGCACAGTGGACACCCCCATAATAACTAGAAAAAAACAAAGTACCTTATGAAAGACGAAATATTCTAATACATCCTTCAAGTTTGGCCAATTTGGTTTGTGTCTGAGTATCGTCATGAAATAATGGACTGGTGGGAGGTCCGAAAATCCTGGCAGTTCTAGTTGGTCTCTTCTCCCAATAAATATGTTTGGGAAAATTTTCCATAAAATTATCACGTTAACAAGATGATGTGCTGCCCTGTCCTGTCGAAACCATAATCCCTCATCAAGCGGTTCTGGGATATGGATTGAACACATTTAACAACTAATGTGCCCGCTTCACATCTCAACAAACTACATGAAATTTTAAAAAACATTGCTGTTTAATTACTGGGTAAAGATTCTCAAATTTTTAGATCATGAATAATCATTAGGAAAAAATATGTTTAAAATAAATAACCATCTTCTTCTTTAGCCTGTTATCATCCATCTTTGCATATAGGGCTCTCCCAACTCTCCCCAATGATTCTGGTCTATTTTAAGACATTTGTCTCGAGTGTAGTTTGTTTGAGGTTGTCAATCCATGTTATCTGTAATCTGTCTCTTGATATTTGTTCAACCAGTCCATCTACGATCTTTCTGTCTTGTAAGGTAGGTAACTTATGAAACTTTTTTTAGATAAACGAGTTTGAAGCTTAATTCTAACCTGGTTCTTGCTCTTATCTGAGTTAGTGTTGCTCTTTAATTGGAGAGTCTTATGTTCCATCATTATCCAGTCCATAGATCTTCGAGTCTTAGATAATTTGTCGACATTGTTCTTTAATGTTTGACAACAGTGACAACCATTCATCATTGTAGGTAATAAAAATTGGTTCGCTCTTATCTGAGTGTTGCTCTTCAATTGGAGAGTGTTAAGTTCCATCATTATCCAGTCCATAGATCTTTGAGTCTTAGATAATTTGTCGACATGGTTCTTTAATGTCTGACAACAGTGACAACCATTTATCATTGTAGGTAATAAATATTGGTTCTCATGCTAGCAATGTTTGGCTGCTTTTGTTTCAATATCTGCCCTAGATAGATGTATTCATTAACTTTTTCCAAAGAAAGGGTTTCAATGGTGACTCTGGTCATCACTTTGTTTTCCCTATAGGTGTGCAATTTCAGACCAATTCCTTTCTTCCCATTATACGAATTTTTATGGTTAGGTTGCGGAGCTGGTCAGAGGTACTAAAACTATGGGGAAACCCAGCCTTTTAAACGGGTTAGTAGCTTTCCATTTTAGGTGAGAAGCGTTTTTCATGAACAACTTAGAATAATAACGAGATGGGAAAGTAGTTTCGGAAGTCACCTTTTCCGAAGATCAGAATTATGAGGCAATGGTATTTCCTCACTCTCTACTAGACAAACGTTGCATAGTCTCTTCAGTGTTGATGAAATAGTCTCTTGTGAAGTTTTTTAGATCGTTAATTGCATTCTTCTTCAATATCTGGTCTGTCTTTGAAGCCAACATTCTCTATTTTTCGCTGGTGGTGTCATATTGGGGGCGTCAGACCCCCCCAATAACGCGACAATGTCCCATCGCCCAGGTTGAAGATATGAACAAAATTGTCCTACTTGGTGTTATGAAGCCGCTAAGGAAGTTTGGCGTGTACATGAAAAAATTTTTTTAGGGTCGATGTACTGGGGACTATGTGTATCCTGGGTCAATTCGATAGTCCTTCATTGCTCTTTCTATTAGAGCCTATGTAGGTATAGCTGAATGGTATCGAACGCCTTCTCATAGTTCACCAAAGCGAGATAGAGAGGAACATGTTATTGGTTGGCTTTTTCTATGAGAATAACTCTTGGAGTAAGCGGATCGTCAGTAGTATTGAAACCATTGCAGAACCCAGCGTGCTAAGCGATTTGTCTGCTGTCAATTTCAGGTGGTAAGCGCCATAAGCGAGTGGAGATGATAATAATGGGTTTTCATATAAGTCATAGTTTTTAATGTCAGTCAGTCAGTCTTATCACCTTTTATTGGAGATTAGAACTACGAGGCTATTATCCATTTCTCTCCTTTTTTTGGTAACTTTTTTGGATTCATCTTCGGAACCGAATTTTTTGCTCGTTATTAGTTTTTGTCTCCACGTCGGGACGTTTCGTTGAAATTTACATCACGATAGAACCTATCCACGGCGATTTTATTCTTGTCAATTTTCCCTGTTCCATCGTTCAGCCTATCCTCCTTTTTGTTTTTCTTCTTTGTCTTATCTTTCCTGCTTCCGGAAGTGGTTCGTTGTTCGTTTTATTGTTTATTGGTGTTGTTTATGTCACCTTCTCTTTTTCTGATTCTTCTTGCTTGGCTTTTCCCAGTAGCATTCCAAATTCTTCTACGAACACTTTCAATTGATACGAGTCAAGCTAGCGCTTTCAAACTCTAACTAACTAAAAAAACTCCAAAAAAAAAATGTTATTAGGTACCCATACAGGTTTTTGAAAGAAATATTAAAATATTTCTGAAAGAAATCGCATTAAAAGTGTAACGAAGAAACAGAACTGAAATAAATTACAGAAAAAAAATAATGGCACTTGAAGAACTCTACACAAACCTCTATACTCTATGAACCAAAAAAAAACCTAGTTTTATCAAACCTATAGAGCAAGCTGGATTGTAAGCATATGAGATCATCTTCAAACCATTATGAATATAAAATAGAACTCAACTTCATTTACGTTGAAAAAGCCTTGGATTGGATACAATAATTGAAACATAAACTATATGGAACGGGCTCTGAAATAGACCCGAACAGCCGATATAAAGATATCAAACAAAATTATTATAGATGCAATGAGAGAAATAGATCAGAGATTAAGTATAGAGAAAAGTCACAAATATGATTTACGTTTATGTTTCGCAACACCTTAGTTAAAAAAAAATCACAGTACTTCGCAAAGATGCAACCGGTGGGACATTGAAAATGAAGTAAAATGCAAAGTGTATGTGGATTGTGATCAAAATGGATTCTGATTGTTATTGTGACGTGTGACGTCATGTGGTAAATGTAGCAATTTCTTTTTCGCAATTTGGACCCCCATACTAGGATAACAGAAACATTTCCAATGTTGTTTTAATCCGTTATTTATTAACATTTATATTTTGTCTCTGCAAAAATGTTTTTAGAATGTTAACAAGCTGATGTTATGTATAGTATTGTTTTTCCATTTTCTAAACGTTTATATAAAAGTAAGGGAGAAGTTGACACCAAACATCTGAGTAGTTAACATTATTTAAAACGTTTTTTAAACTATGTTCTAAGCTTGTTTCTTGGGTAACATGACAAAGAAATGCTTAAAATTAACATCTTATTAAAACGTGTAAAAATATAACAATGTTTAGTGAGATCCTTCGCTAAGTGCCATTAAAATAACATTGCCAAACTACACCATGATGCTTTTTTCTTAGTGGGTAATCTTTAAAATTACTGAACATAAATGATAAAAACGTCTAGTCCCTTTTTCTACTTGCAAGTGTCTTATGGATGCGAATAACTCTTACACAACTTTCTGAATTAGAAACCAAAAATCTATATTTGAATTTTGAGCAATTTAAAATTCTCTGAATTTTTGCTACACACAAAATGCAGATCTTCACGAAAAGCAAAGCATGTCTAAACTATTTTTTTTTCTTTAAACATTTCTTCACAATTCTCCATATAAGTTTGTAAATATCTATTTACACACCTTGACATAGTTTAGAGGTGCTTAGCAAGCAAAACTAATATATTGGTTTGATGGGTGTAAATGCACCTGTTTTGGTTGATATGCTACCAACAGGTGGATATTTGTAGTGATTGCATAAACAATTCCAAAACAATAGATTTCAAGAACGACACAACAAATGACAAAAGTTTGTCATTGTTTTTGAAACAGACTTTAAATAGTTTAAATATATCTCCAAACCACTTGTTTTACATCCAAAAATAACAACACACCCGACACACATAAATAAACTTGAAATTAAGCTTGTTTGACAAACATCTCAAAAGCTTCAGCTAATTGGCGTTAAAATGTTTATGTTCAGCTTGGGAATTATTTTCTTTTGTTGAAATTCAAATGCTGGCTTGACTTGAAAAAATTAGGGTAAAGGGAAAATGGTTAATTATACGAGATTTATGCACAAGGTATTTTTGTTAGTCATCCAATTAATACATTATTAAAAGCCCTATAAAACAAATTAAATCCTAATTGTCTCTATTAGTCATAATCCAAAGCTATAAATAACGCAATAAATATAAAATAGTACGTGTATGTGGTTATGGTCAAGAAATAACCGAGGCTAAAAACATTACAACTTTGCAGAGAAAGTAACATAATTTCGATTTCTTTTTACTGCCTTATATAAAAAAGGTTTTACTTCGTCTGTCGCCAATCTATTCAATAATAATTGCTATTGCAATTAGCATTGAAAATCGCACAAATTGGAAATTTGGTCTGAGGCTTAGGGCAAAGTTTTCTAGGGGGAAATTTTTTGCAAATACTGGCACAATTAAGTTTATTTTGTAAGTGGTTCAGTAATGCTGCAATCGGAAAAGTAGGCCGATTTGTCAACCTCAGTCTAAGCTAGTTTTGTAAGGGTTTTGTCAAGATTTCTAAGTTAGGGATCTATTAGTTGATTATTAACCTGTTTCCATACATCGGATGCCATACAGTGGCGTCCTGATCAATGGATGCTACAACGCTTCGCGGACCCGCCTGACTCCATTCTTTCCGCGAAATATCCGATCATTGTTGCTTGGAGACCTGAACGCCAGACACAGACTTTGGCGGAATCATAGAGAAAATACCAACGGTATGATCCTAGATGATTTCGTCAACAACCGAGCGGAGCTCATAGTTCATACTCCTCAGTACTGAATCGCCCACCCATTACCCTAGCAATAACATGACACCGACCTTGCCATCAGCCAAGGACTCAGGGAACTTTCAGATCTCGTCACCATCAACGCCCTGAGTTCGGATCATTTACCTATCTTTTTTACCTGTGGCGAACTTGATCCTCCCCGCCCACAAGTTTGTCTAAGTTATAAAAGCTTCAACTGGCCCCTGTTTCGGCAGACACTCAACACCCTAACCCAAATTCCTGGTCAAATTGACACCATAGACGCTCTTAAGCTAGAGGTTTCATCCTTGACCAGGAATATCCAGCAAACCCAAACTTTCCTCGCAACTAGGGTGACTGTTCGTCGAGGTCGCGACGAGCTTTCACGACAGCTCATTGAACTCATTTCGAAGAATCGTACCCGGAGGAGGGGGCAACGACTCCAAAGGGACAAGGATCGCCAACGCGTTCGGGAACTCGAGGTGCCATCAAAGATGGCATCGACGAGCTCCGGATTGTGTCACTGCCCCAGACAAGGCGGAAGCTCTGGCTTCATTTATGAAGAGTATTCATTCCGGACTCTCACCCAACTCCCCTGAACAGGAGCGTACAGCGGCAGCTATTGCTGTTAGGAAATACCCCATCCCCCAGCACTTACACGTTTTGATCCCCAAACCAGAAAAAACCTCACACTCCCATTCTCTTAGCACCTTCTCTCCCTTCTAAACTCATTTGCAAAGCTCGTGAAGAAGTTAATCCTAACCAGGGTCAACAGGATCGTTGAAAACTTCTCCATTCTCTCAAACGAGCAGTTCAGATTCGCCACCGTCACAACACCACTCTTCTTGCAGCCAAAATCTGCTGCGACGTTTTCCAAGCGTTCAACAGGCGCATGAACACGACACTCCTGGATATGGAGCGCGCCTTCGATAGGGTCTGGCACTCAGGCCTTATCTACAAACTACTCGCAAAATTAGATTTCCACTGCACATCATCTCCCTGATACAGTCATTCATCAGCGGCGGCACTTTCTGCGTCAAACAAGATGACGCCCTCTCAAATTCCTAACCAATTCAGGCCGGAGTGCCGCAGGGGTGGGCACTCAGTCCGTTGCTGTTCTCTCTGTACTCTGCGGACATTCCAGAATACAAAGCTGACGCTGTACGCTGTACGCAGATGCGCTGCTTATGCTCAATCCTTTTTCCGAACAGTACCAACAAAATTTCAGCTAGCCTATCTCTTTCAATCCTTCAACCATATTATGATAAGTGGAAGCTTGGTGTCAATGGACAGAAGAGAGAGCTGGTATGCTTCCACAAGAAGCATACACATAGCACCATGCCCACCCCACTTATTGTAAACAACATCCTAGTTTTTCTATCCCGGAAATAAAAATACCTTGGCATCATCTTTGATCAGAGAATGAAATTCCACCACCACGATTCTCATGCTTTAGCTCGCACCTTCAGTGCGCATCAAAAACTCTGTTCACGGCTCCCCTCTAACACGCAGAAGGTCTGCCGCGGGATATGATCCAGACAACCCCAGAGTTCGCGGTCCACCATACAAGAATTTACTAATCTATTTTGAACCCCCATGAACACCTCCCCATCCCAAACCTGCTGATTACACACCTAAATAAGAAACCCACACCAATGCAGCTAAAATCTTAACAACAAAATTATATAAGAAAGTTTGGCGCTGGCTCCAATAGCCTTAGTCTGAAGCAGGAGACTCTGGCAATCCCATCAAGGTCTAATTTCTATCCTCAGTTCTTCGGTGTGTGGCAAACTCTTCTTTCGCTGACTATGAGAAAACCACTCTTGTCCAATTAAACATCGGACACCGCAATCTGACCAACAATCATCTAGGCACAAACTACCCAGTTTAGCTGAAAACCACATATCCTAATCGCCGTAAATTCTTGCACCCAATCCTCCCAACCCTCATTCTCTCCTCCCCGCCTGCACCAAAACCATTACCTAGAGACTCGTCAGGTCTCAGGATAGGTCAGGGTGCAGAGCTGTCAAACCCATTCAATCCAAACCCGCGCTTTGCTAGTGAGGCTGCGTCCAGTGAACCCGATCGCTCAAGGGCACAACATTTTGTGTTTCTTTTGTTCGTAAAATTAATGAAAAGTGGGATTTTCTATGCTTTTTCCCCACAAAACGGGCGCTGCGTGCTCTTCAACTCCGACTCTGAGCATACCACCCTTATTCTCAGGCGGCCAGTGTAATGGCCCAACGCGCGCCATCCGTGGGTATTCACCAGCGACCCTGGCCTGTGGTCATAAAAATCGTTAAAGGGCAACCAGGGAACGTCGTGAAAAGTAATAAAAAATAGGAATAGAGGTTTGCAGGTCAAAACTTCGATCAGGGCTGAAACGCTCACACTGCTCGCTAGGCGAGCTTGTGAACACAGCGTGCTGTGCACGCTAAAATTAATCATAAGAGCAAAGTCTATAAGAGTATCTGTCCTAGTATTAAGTTAATGTTGTATGTTTATAGTTTGAGGGGGGCCTTCCCCCCTACCTTTAATTTTTAACTATGAAATTATTCAAATAAATAATTTTGAGTTGAGTTTCAGTTTTTCCATGTCAATAGAAATTCCAACTTCCCCTTTTTCTGTTGAATTTTTTGCTTCCTCAATAATGTTTAAAGCAAGTAATCTTACTTTTGTATTGGTTATTGAATCCAAAGGAATTAGTATCCTCCTTATAGTGATACATTACTACTGTTTATATTATATTTAACCCTATTCTCTGAACGTAGGAGTATAATTTCGTTATTAGCTCATCTTGCCATCTGTTACAACATGAAATGTTGCTGACTTTTATTGTTTCCAACGTTTATATTACTGTCAAAATAGCCTAAGATTTGGAATCATGAGAAAAACAATAATTATATTATGATTTTCAGCTGGCTAATATAATATCTGAAAATAGAGAAAATTCGAATATTGTGGAATAGCAACGCTATTAGAATCTAATTAACACCCACCCCTTGTATTTCATTTTAACCATGTTTCGATCGATAAATTTTCCAGGAATGGGTGTGAATAGATTTCACAAAAATCATGGTTCACTGCGATTTTCCTTAAATTATACTATGGACACGAGGACACGTTTATGATTAGCTGTTTTATTCCCATTATCTTTGCTTCTGTCCAATGTATTCTGTGTAGGTTGTCTAGTTAGTATTTCCTCTGTGTATGTCTAAGATTTTTCGGTCTTGTCTTTTTCAAATCTCCATTGAACTTGTTGATGAGATAAAGGCTCTTCTTTGATAGCCCTTCAAATATGGAATATTAGGCGATCACTCGATACCAGGTATCTTCTATTCTATTCTTTTTTTAGCCATTTTGTGTCCTCAATAAAATTATAATGGACAAATTCTTGGGTTGTAAGACAAGGATCGTGGAAGAATGAGAACTATTTCATTTCGTCAACGTTTCGACTTTAATTTAGTCTTTTTCAAGCCCTCAAATAAGACACAGAGAGTTGGCGCCGAATGGAATTACAAAAGTCAATCAAAATTAAACCAAAATCAACAATCACTCAACAATTTTTTGTTTTATTGATTCACTCAATATCAGATCAGCCAGATCAGTTTGAAGAAAAAATAAAGAGAAACGAAGAAGTTGTGTATTCACCAGCGGTTCCTTATTTATATTTATATGACATTTGTCCTGGCTGCAATGATGTTCAGTGGATCAAGAAAACAGAAAATTGTTGAGTCAGTGTTGATATTGGTTTAATTTTGATTGACTTTTGTAATGCCATTCGGCGCCAACTCTCTGTGTCTTATTTTAGGGCTTGAAAAAGACTAAATTAACGTCGAAATGTTGCCGAAATGAAATAGTTTTCATTCTTCCACGATCCTTGTCCTACGACCCAAGAATTTGTTCATTATATTCTATTCTTATCGTCGTCGATTGTGCGTTTTCTGATGGCTTTATAAACCAATTCTGGAACCACACACTCTTCCACAGTCTTAGCACATCCAGTCTCTGGCTGGCAGCATTGTCTCTTCCTCTGTTCTCTCGCTCCTTTCTGCGGTCCTTCTTTTCGGTCTCATGTCTGCGTCGTTGTTCTTCAAAAGTTTGTGGTCTGTCGTGGACTACTCGACGCCATGTGATCCTATCATTTGCCGACGTCTCTCAGTTGCTGGTAACGATACGGCACTTTGTCATATTCCTCCATAATATCATGACATTGTACCTTTTACGACCCTCGAATACTTTCCCAAATAATGTCTCGCCGTCGCCGAAAGCAATACTATTATATGACCCAGACTTTCTGTTAAAGAACCCAAAGATATTGTATGTAAATAAATTAAACATTTGTCCACCATAAACCCCAAAATTCCCAAATAATGTCTCGCCGTCGCCGAAAGCAATATTATTATATGACCCAGACTTTCTGTTAAAGAACCCAAAGATATTGTATGTAAATAAATTAAACATTTGTCCACTATAAACCCCAAAATTCCCAAATATCCTTAATGGTCATTCTTTGGGCGAACAGACTGTCATTTATTGCCAATATTTATTTAGGGTTTTCCAGTTGTAATTATGTAGGTTTTAGAAACGTTTTAGAAGGGATGTAAAGGTCGATTTGTAAGAGATCTAGTGAAGCAAGAAGACAGTCTTAAGACAGCTTCAGTCGTAGTAACACATTTTGTTAAAACTCTCTCTAAAATAAGTCTTACTTTTGCTGTAGTTCAATTTCATTCTATATTCCATTACCTAATAAAGCTACAAGTTTCAAATCAAAAACAAAAGTAGTTTTAACCAAGGCAAAACACTGAAGGATCACAACACTGTCATATTTTTTTAGAACATATTTGTATCGATTTGTTGACCTCCTTGATTTCGTTTTACCTCTTCCAGTTGACTGTAGAGAATCTGTCGTGTAAGATGCGTTTCGGGCATGCGGACGAGGTGACTTGTCCAGCGAAGTTGGTGCTTAATGATGAGGGCCTCCATGCTAGTTGTCTTGCTTGGCCTCCTATAAAACACTAATGTTCGTTCGTCGGTCTTGCCATTTAATCCGTAGGATCCTTCTTAGGCATTGCTGGTGGTATTTTTCTAGGCTTTTCATGTATCATCTGTACGTTTTCAACGTCAATGGTTGCATTCGCTGTCAAATGGCTCCCAAGGTATGGGTCGTGTTCTACATTCCGCAAAAAATGGTCATTAGTACCGGGTCCGAGTTGATGCAAAATCTGCATCGTTATCATTTGCATATTGAAGTTCAATTATCGATGTCGTCGCTACTTTCGTCTTGGCTGGTAATCTGTTCGGGTTGAATAAGCCATTATCAAGTCTGTACAGGATTTCCACTCCTGACGGCAGATGAACCTCGACAAGGTGAATTATGGGTCCTATAGAAAGAAAATAAAATGGTGGCAATAACACAGTCATGTTCAACGCCTGTGGTTATCTGAAAATACTCTCTATATCCATCGTTGCTTAGGACGGTTGCATTCATATTATCATGCGGCAGGGAGTATCTGGATGTACTTTTGCGGACACCCAACCTTTGCCAGTATCTTCCAGAGAGCTTCTCTGTTGACCGAATCAAATGCTTTCACCAAATCTATGAAGGTCATGTATGAGGGCGATTTTGTTCCTTGGATTTCTCCTGCATTTGTCTTGCACTGAAACTCATGTCAGCTAGTCAGCTGTAGATACCTCGGTTGGGTCTTGGGTTTAAAGCCACAGTGTGTCTCTGAACGGTTCTCTTCGACAGTTGAGATTGAACGATTTGATAATATCCTGGCAAGTATCTTTCCCGCAACAGAAAGTGAAGATATTCCTCTGTAGTTTTTACATCGAGCTTTGCCTCCCTTTTTAAAAACGATAACTATGGGGGCATCTCTTAGTTCGGCAGGTATGGTCACAGTAATCCATATTTTATATTAGCATGTGGGTTTCGGCACTTAGTGTGGTCGTCCTCGTTCAAAGAATTCAGCACGAATGCCGTCATCAGTACCAGCTAACTTATTGTTCTTCAGTTGTCTGATTGCCATTTCAACGTCCTCTAATCTGGAAACCTCGTTCAGTACTTGTTATATTGGTTTTGTAAAATTTCGTTGAAGATATCAATAATAATCTTTTCAGTACCTAGTTCCTGAGAGTGTTCCTTCCAACGTGATTTAATGGAAGAACTTTTAGCAGTCTTCTGTCATCTTTGGATCGTTAGGGATTGAGTGCCTAAGTGGTTCGTCCATATACTATCTTAGTAGCCTGGAAGAAGGCCCTAGTGCTGTTCGATTCAGCTAGTTGCTGCATTTCGTTTGATTTTGTTATTCACCATTGGTTCTTTTTTGATGCTTGCGTTTGCC
This sequence comes from Ceutorhynchus assimilis, assembly GCA_917834065.1. NCBI lineage: Eukaryota > Metazoa > Arthropoda > Insecta > Coleoptera > Curculionidae > Ceutorhynchus > Ceutorhynchus assimilis. The sequence goes on along the minus strand of OU892280.1, from coordinate 40,801,381 downwards.
TTTGAACTTCTACTTTTGCTTGTTGGTATTGCCTTTTTCTACAGTCGCTTTCACGCGACTTTTGGGGTCGCTTTTCCATGCATTATGCGTCTAACGATTATAACGAAGTTACATAATGATAAACTGAAAACTCATTTACCAAAATGGCATTCCCTTAATTTCATTAACAATAACGCATACGCTGCCATTAACTGATATTTCAAAAAACTTCCAACGACGACAAACTCTACAACAACAACCCACAAGCGCAAAAATATCGGTTGTTGGAAAACTCTCTGTCAACATTGGTCAACGGACCCAGAGAATAGGGAAAATGGAGATTTTTATCAAAAAGTTGCATGAATATTAACTTTTATCCGCGTTGTTTGTTGGGCAAAACGATATCGTTTGCTTTTCTCTTGATGCACAGAAGGGGGTTTTGTTTCGCTAAAAAATGGGGCTGCTATAGGTCCCGGGACGTTTTAAAAAATGTATGTAAAATTGGCGGACATTTTTGAAGTGGGGATTGTTATTTGGATACAGACCTTTGTTGGAGAGGGTCTGTTTGTAAAAGAAAATATATTTTTTTTTCTACACTTATTTTTAATTGTAATTTGTTCATAGGAACATAAATTTTCAAATGGAACTAATGAAATTTAGACGGAGCACAACAATTTCAATTCACGGTCAAAACCTTAGCAAATCTCTTCGTTGTTTTCCTACCGCACTTCAATAATGATAAAAGAAAGTTCAATATCAGTTTATTTGAAACAGCTAATATCTGCTTAGGGAAGCGTAACGGAATCTGCGGGAAGTAAAAGAAATAACAATAATAATTATTATATTCCTTGCAATTAAGTAAGTACAAATGTCTTATTTCGACGTACATTTCATGTTCTGAGAATTGGCGGAATGGCATTTACAATAAGGTATTATCACGCGTTAGGACTGACAGGAAACGATGTCGTTGGATATAAATGGATATATCGATGAAGTCATACGGAATGGCCTGATCAAAATTCAAGACGTGCCATTACTGCGAGTCTTTCCTTTCAAATTTGATAGCGCTATTATATTTTTAGAACAAACCAATGTATTATATTTCTGAAGTTCAAAACAATTTAGGTGTGCAATTTTAAATCTAACTCCCGCAATGCAGAATCTCTCACTAAATGACATTTCGAAGCAGAAGTGGATATGTATATTTTATTATCATTAGAAAGCCATTCAATTTCCATTAATACTTACCTTTGTTTCTAATTTTTTTCTGACAGCAATTTTGGTGAAATCGGTGTAGGTAAACCTTTAACAATAATAATTAGATAAGTAAATTTTATTGCATGATTTCCATTTATAGCATAAAGTCAGTGTATTGATAACAGCGATTAATACTTAAACGAATCCTAGTCGCTTCATATTCTATTATCCTCGATTTGCAGCAAAACATTGAGAGGTTCACCCTGTATTTTCTAGTTATGTACTGGTACTACCAATATTATCTATAGTTAACTAAGTTAAACTATCTCAATAAACCAGTCCTATACCATAAAAACGTCTATCAGAGCATAAACTAGTGCACATTTATGCAATATTCTGATTATCTATTTAATTGCCTGGCGTTTTTAACAGTACTCTCGTGGAAGGTAGTTAGTATACGGTACTGCCGGAGCGAAAAGTTGTAAATCTTTGCAGATTCGTCGATGATGGCTAACCATCAGGTAATTGCCGCGTGCTTCAATTAATAAGCGCTAAGTGCCCCTTCGCAAGATAAGGATCGATATTCTATGAACCCATATTTAACTTCTGTTGGTACCGTTAACTTTTGGAGAGATGTTTGGATAGTGTATTATTAGTGTAAAAAATGGTTTCTCGAGATTTGGTCTTAAAAGTAGGAAAAAATAATATTATGTATATGATATTCTCGAATTTAGATTCCCTGGATCAGAGACATTTCTCAAATTCAGTCACAGATCTCCCTACAGAAGTTTTCGGGTATTCGTATAATTTTTTTCTTGTTTCTATGATTCTATGGTGTATTTGTTTTTTGAATATATTGCCTGAACATTTGAAGCTTTTATTTTCGTTTGTAAATTTATCTATTATACGTAGGTATTCAAGTTTCCCAGTATGTTTTTTTTTGTTGTTTCTTTAAAAATCCGTGTATATTTTTGTATCTTGATCATTTATTTCTTTGTTCTGTTTATCTTTCGTTTCTCTAGGTACCTAGGTACTATAAGCTTCTCAGTTTTTACTTTTTCCATATCTATATACTATGAGCCTTTACAGCAACGTTGTCATCTTGTTCGAAGAAATTTTTAAGTTAGATGATGATTTCTGTTTCATATTTAGGCGTTTGTTGTTTTCAATTTTTCCAAGATATACTCTGGTCTTCTCTTTGACTTTGGAAAACTCGAGGGCGTTTGATTATTTTAGCTCTTAATAATGAAAGTCGATAGATATTTCCAATTAATTCAACAATTCCATTTTAATAAAGAATGATGGCTTTCACGTCCGGTCAAATCTAGTAAAAAAGTTTTTTCCGGGCTATAATGCCGTGGTCCATTAGTATTTCTACCTAACGTTTCATCTACTGCTGCGGTAGACATCTTCAGAGGCGGTGTGGTAGAGGACGAAGTGTTCTCTTCCGTGTTTCTGCGAACGGCCACAAAGAAACCTACTTGTTGGTTTCGCTATGTAGATGACACATTTGTTGTTTGGAACCATGGAGAGGCAGAGCTCGAAAACTTCCTTAATCATCTAAACTCAATAGAACCCAGGATACAGTTTACGATGGAAGTTGAGAAGGATAACAAAATTGCATTCCTCGACGTCCTCTTAGAAAGATTACCCTCAGGTAAACTGGGAATACACAGAGTATATAGGAAGCCGACGCATACGGACAGATACCTCAACAAGGAATCTAATCACCATCCTAGGCAAAAGGGAGGAGTTATTAAAACTCTATCTGACAGAGCAATCCGGATTTGTGAACCCAGATACCTTCAGGACGAGATGCAACACCTAAAATCAGCACTTGAAGGAAATGGGTACTCCAAGCAGGAGATAAATAGAGCCATAAGACCGAAGCAACAGCGCACAACTAACAAGGAACCAGCACAGGTGGCAGGGAGAGCCTTTCAAAAATGTCACAGATCGCATAGGACGAACGCTAGAAAGACACAACGTTAAGCCTATCTACAAGCTCACAAGAACAATTCAGCAAAGTCTAAGATCGGCCAAGGATCCTAGGGCACCTCTTGAATCGGCTGGCGTCTATAGAATTCCCTGCTCTTGTGGATCTGTCTATGTAGGAACAATCAAACGCTCTATCAACACCAGGGTCAAAGAGCACAAAAAAAAATGTCAGCAAGAACAAATAGATAGATCAGCAATCGCCGAACACGTGCTTACACAAACAAACCATGTCATTCGTTTCGACCAGACTCAAGCATTGGATAGAAGCAAACATTTCTACACCAGGCTCCACAGAGAAGCCATAGAGATACAGAAACACCACAACAACTTGAACAGAAAAGAAGAGGGCATGAACCTCAACAAAAGCTGGTTGCCAGTTCTCCGAAAAACAAAGACCCTTCCTTTCCGAGAACGAGACAAGGAAAATACCGTAATCCAAGCCACGCCCACAACCCTGGATATAAATACCGCAGTTCCCTCAACGTCGAATTCAGTCATCGGAGAAACACGGAAGAGAACACTTCGTCCTCTACCACACCGCCTCTGAAGATGTCTACCGCAGCAGTAGACGAAACGTTAGGTAGAAATACTAATGGACCACGGCATTATAGCCCGGAAAAAACTTTTTTACTAAATTCCATTTTAGGTTTCGTCATTTGTACTGATCAATATTCACTGCTTCCTTTCTAGATTATTTTCATCCAAGAAGGTTTTGTTTATTTGTATAACAAATAATTTGTCTAACTTCGCACATTTTAAGCAGGTTAATTGTTTGTGAAATTTGATGAAAATAATCAAAAGAAACGCTCATTAACTTGGGCAGACGTTTACCCAAATGTAAATCGCTTCTTCGGTAAAGATATTTAAACGTTTCAAGCCTTCTTAAAAGATTATTATCGGACGTAGTTTTACTTTCTAAGTAATGCAAGAGTTAATTGGTTTTACTGATAATTACAACAAAATTATAGTTGTGGTTGAATGTAAATAGAGAAATTTAAAAAATAAATCAATAACTGTTTAGAAGTTTGCCATTTCAAAACAGTATTGTGTTGTTCTGGAAATTTTAGGAATTATTAAACTTCTTCGATAAATAACTTCACTTGTCCAAAGTTAACCTCAAAAAACTTATTTTCACCGTCCCCTTGCCATATTTCTAAAAAATTATACTGTGCCTCAAAAAAACAACTAGATACATTGTGTAGTCATTACTACATTGTACATTTCATGTAGATATTTATTAGTTAATTGAATTTATGGTTTAATTAAAATTACTGAATTCATCAAAAAACTATATATTTTGTGGGAACGCAAAAATGCGTTCCATGGGGGCTATAAAACATGTGGCCCAGTTGTTTGTTATTTTTGTCGTCAGGAATTTAAATTGGCCACGATTCTTCGTATATACAAAATAATTTAATTTCTCGTAATCCGGATTCCAGAAGAGCCCACACATCGCTCAAAATTATTTCAATGAGATAAACGCTAATGTAATTCAGGAAATGAAAAATTTGGATATATTTCTGATGTATTATTATTTATACTGGAAAGTTATGTAATATTTAATCACCTGATTTTATAGTTGATCGTGAACTAAATTTTAATAGCTGTTAAAAACATTTTAGTTGACTAAACAGTCACAACATTCAAATTATAAAAGTTTATTTTCTTTTTATCCGTTAAATGTTGTGATAACAAAAGTTTAATCGGATTTGAGTTATTAAATAATCAAACATTATTATATTATGACGTGATCATTGAAATTTGTCAACAAAATATTAATTAGTTTTGTAATTGCCTTTAATTCTCATGCGATAAATTATCAAGTGTTTGGGGGACAATAGTTTGATGTCACAATTATGAAATTATGTAATTTTGAAAGACGGACTCAATGGAGTATTCGAAAAAAAGACGAATGCTATGGAGATAGGTTCAAAAATTACTTGGGTACTTCTGGTTTTGAAGAAGTTTTCCATTATTCCAAGTACCCTTCGACCAATCAAGAGCTAGGCAGCACTCAAGAGTCAAGACACTCCGGAATTGCTTCGCGGATGGAAGATGCAACATTTTATTTTCATAATTCAAAAGAGTCAACCTTGAATTCTCTAGATTTAGAAAAATATAATATAAATATAAAAGTTCAGCTGAATTCTAAACGCTTTAGTGAAGATATCTGTTGAAAATAAGAAAAAGTAGGTAGGTACCTATACCTACTTTGTATACGTTGGCTTTAAAAGAGGTTGGTTCTTATAGACATATCAATAGGCTGGCTTGAACTTCAATTATTTATTGAAATCTCCGCCATCTCTCCATTATAAATGGAGTCAATCCTTCTCAAATACCTATACTCCTACGACCTCAGAATGCTAATCAGCCAGGCCAAAATTGTCTTAAATATTCCATTTACTACTTTCATTTGGGCTTCCCATTGGATGCTTTATTTTCTTGACTTCCTGAATTTGTCTACATCTATGTAAATCGTCTAGGATTCCTTGTATTTTTGCAATATTTATAATTTATACTCCGTCGTGGCTTGGTAATTAGCCTTCTCCCACAGTATTAGAAAAGTTTTTAAAATTAAATTCTCCTCTGAATATTGTTCGGTTATTGATCATGTTCTAACAAATTTTTCGGTTTTTTAATTCAGTTATTCTCGAGGAATAATCCTCCCACAAAATTTGAACATTGAATACACGGAGCACGGAGTACATTATAACTACAATAGTTGCGATTGCAAGGTAATACGAAACTCTACAAAGCGCATGTATCTGAGGTCATATCGTAAAAGAAAATGTATACATTATTATTATTTTTTAAAAAAGTTCAAGGAAACGGCTAAGACGTTAATTTGAGGCGCATAATTCAGGTTGAACAGGCTCGAAATGGTCCCAAAAGGAATAAGTTGGCAACACTAGACGTGTGTTTGACTTGCGCAGAAAATTACATCTTGAAATAGTGGTGATTACGCGCGTAAACATTGGAATTTTGAAGGAATATACTCGAGAATGCATAAGAATACATGAGAATATAATAGAATACATAAGAATACATAGTGCACACATAAAAATACATTGAATTACATGAGAAAATGATAATACATGGGATTACATGAGGCTTGTACACTGGAATACATTCGGCGGTTTACCTCTCGCTTATTCTTCTTTGCTCCTCTATCAAGTGGACAATTTGCCTGAATCAGTCACTACATTTTATTTTATGCGACCGTGTTCGATCAACTTCATACTTCGATTTAGAAAAAAAAAAAACTACAAGGTGCAAGTTGAAAGAGAGTTGCTCTTTTAGTGGGCCTTTGCTTATTGATTTAAGTTTTGCCGATTCTTTGGCTTCCCATAGGAACACAAGAAAAAAAAATATCTCTTTTCCAATTTGCACATTTCAATTCCTGCGCTGTTAAATTTTCAACAAGCTTGAACAAACCCAAAACAAAAATATTTATAACTTCTTAGATCAATTTCAAACGTCAAAATCGAAAATCAGTTTCCCATTCATTCATATATAAAGCACATTACTCTCGTACACCCACCACAAATAAAACTTTTATATGCACCGAGACCTCTCTACTCTATATGCCTTTATTCCCTAAAGAAGAACGCCTCTATATTTTTCTGGATTATATCGAAAACGCCTTTGTACCATTCCACGAAATAGAGAAAGCGTAAAACGCGATTTGCCAGAAGGATTCTGAATAGAAGGACTCTCAGAGGATTTCATTTATTTTGATGGATGTTTTGAACAAACCTATGAATACTATTTTTATACTTGGCCTAATATGAACTAAAGAAGTAGGTATAAATATGCACTAGAATAAGGCAAAGCGATTCACTTAGTCAGTTCACATTCAATAAAATCATGGACAAAATGAGAAACACTTATGTACTTGATTGGATGATGCGGTACTTATTGTTGACTCAGAAAACGACCTAGATCTCTTTGGTTTGATTAAGCAGCAACAATAATTGATCATCATCAACACAACAAAACCAAATATTTAGTAACATCTGAAGAGCTGACAAGATCCATATAGGATTGATCACGGGATGGGACAAAGTAATAATCATTTCAAATATCTGGGATTTGAAATAAAAGGCTCTGGGAATCTACAGAAAGAAGTATAGGCGCAACTAGGCTCCAAATTTGAGGGGTGCTATAGCACCATTTTTTTTTGTGGGGTTTGATGGAAAGTACACGCGTAAAAAAAGTTAGTTTCACGAGGGTTTCTACTTACGTCATCATTTGTCTTTCTTTTTTAAAAAATAAGTTTTTTTATGTCTAAAATTTCAAACAAACATATAGTTCGTTACACGGCACGAAGGTTTGGAGTTACGTCATCCATGACGTCATAACTTGGGAAAAAGGGATAGTCGTAGATTGATTCATAGAGCACCTTCGGAATTATTGTTTTGTAATTCAGCTATCCGGAAATTTACAAATCCATTATTTGCGTATTACATATAGCGGCACCGGAATAGTAATTTAAATCCCAAAGGTAAGATTCATTTTAATTTACGCGTGTTTTCTCAATTTTTTTTACCTTATTGAATGACTTGGGCCCGTATTCTCGTGACCGGAGTAACAGTCGCCCATATTGTTATTTCCATAATACTGACAAAAACAGAGCATGCGTTCTCTTGAAAACGCTGTTCCCCGGTTACGAGAATACGGGCCCTGGCTTTAAGAACCGACGAAAGTTTATGACGTCAATAATTTATTTCAGTCAATTTTTATTTGTTAAAAAAGGAAGGCAAATGATGACATAAGTACAAACCCTCGTGAAACAAACTTTACATCCGCAAACGCTGCGTTTCCGCTTTACAAGGTGTTGAAATTTCAATATTTTTTTAGTTTTTTCTTAGTCTTGAAAAAAAAACAAAGAATCACCTCTTTCCGTTTGTACATGATATTTAGGAACACCCTGTATAATACGCAGTCAAAAAATTTATATATTTTCGGACTCAAATGAACTTTAATGGCCTTTTCGATTGGTAGATTCAGTGCGCACTGAGTGTATTTGCATCTTTTTAATCGACCTATAGAAGAAAAAGACAGAAATAGAAAAAATTGCACTAGTTCCGCACTAGATCTACCAATCGGAAACGCCATTAGTTAGAAAAATTTTGCAAAAATTTTGAAAATTTTATTTCAAAACAATAATAATTCCGAACGTGCTCTAAGTGCTGTATGAATTAATCAACGACAAATCCGATTTTCTAAATAATGATGTCATCGATGACGTAAATAAGTACAAAAAGTGTAAATAATTTGGCTGCACTAATTTTTTACATTAGTGTTAGGTAGTGCCACTGTAGGTAGATGCCGAATGGGGGTGCTAATTTCTGTTTTAGGCGTGCTTAGCACCCCCCTAGTTGCGCCTATGGAAAGAAGTCAGATAACAAACGATGAAATCATTCCGAATATCAGCCTCAACATGTAGAAAATTTCTGGCATTAGTATTCACGTCTAGGGCCTCTTAAGGGTTTACTACAGGCAAAAAGCTATTTAGAAACAGACCGCGAGACGAAAGTTCAAGAAAAGCTAGACAATTGCGACATGCATTAAAAAGCTTAATGAAACACAAAACTACATTACAATAAATCGTTTTAACGATTAAATAATTTTAGTCAAAAATGCATCAAATCACGAAAAACCAAACTATGGCGTCAATAAAGCAATAAAAGACTTCATTTTTGGAACAAAAACTTACAAGGGTTCAACCTACCAGCCTACAGAGCGATTTTTCAAAAAAAAAAAATCCATCGCTCATATTTGTGTTCAAAAAAGAGCAAAAAAGGCGATTTTCAGCAATATTTTTCTATAATAAATATTTAATATATCAGAAAAACGCTTTTGTAGGCTGTAATTAGTTCATCTCGATATCTGGAGCAGTTTTTGTGTAGTTTGGTTTTTACGAAACGCTTACAATCCCCCACGTGTTGTGGCCCCTTAAGTACTTTGCCCCATACATAGATATATTATGCTCCGATTCATTTACAACAAGCTACCTTTGTTTTTCTTTTTGTTAGCCTGGTTATCGTCTATCTTTACTAATCTTTAGATACCTATAGATAAGCCTGAATTTTCACCAGCGAAGTCTTTTTTGCGTCACTTGTTTCTAGTGTAGCCTTGCGCCCCTTGCAGTCAGTTTGATTTTTGCTCAACATATGGTCTCCAATTCATTGGTTCTAAGCTCCATCTTCCATATGATCTTTCTCTCTTGCAAGGTGTCTTGCGAAACTCCAATAATTGAAATGGGTGACTTTTGATGTCACTGTCTCCAGTTGCTCTTATCCGGGTATCTTTTTTTTTTTGTTGGAGAGTCGAAAGAGTATCAGATAGTTTATCGATATTCTTCTTCTTTGTTAATGTCAAAGTCTGACAAGCACCAAAAACTCTGCTGTTCAGGTAAAGTGGAATCTTCTGGTTTAGTTGCTATTGTATCAAGTTTCAGTGCCTGTCCTGTTCTAGTATTCGCTGACTTTTTTAAAAGAGAGGTTTTTAATACCTAGTTAATCTTTTTCCCTATAAGGTGTTATTTATCATGAATTTTATTTCTATCCGCATTTAACATCCTTAAGCCTTTAATCAGTAATAATGTCTGTAACATACATACAAACGCAATATTAGGTGTTATCTTGCTGGTATACCTAATAAATGCGAATTTCGCATTAAAACAATGGAATGTAAGATTTTATTTAATTGAACGAAATCTTTATATTGTATAACGAACAAGTTGGCTCCTTGGAAAGAAAAGTTCAGTTCCGAAAGCCCAAGAATGTCAAACAAAGGGTGCAATAAAATGGGCAGTAAGAGAACAATTGCAGGCGGCGGGGAGAGAGTTTTGCTTTCGAAGGGGTCGGTTTGACGCAGGTAGTCTAGTACCCTTTTCGGTTGGAGGTAGATGTGGTTCGAATATTGTGCTATTAAATCGAGAGAGTATTTTTCCTTACGCAATTGGCTTTTATTTATTTTGAATTAAATAAACATTACTAAAAACTTACAAATCAGAAGTGAGATTACCCCTTCACGTGTCGCGTTCGGAGGATTTTTTCGCGAAATTGTGAGCGCGAGCGTGAAAAACAATGGGCCGATCCAAACATCGCAAGTCCAAGGACGAGCCTTGTGATCGTTCGCGGAAGTCGCGAACGGAGCGAAAGCGAAAGCGCAGGAATAGTTCGTCGAGTAGTTCCTCGAGTTCATCGAGCAGTTCCTCGAGTTCGTCGAGTGTCGAGCGCGTAAAAAGTAAGCTAAGACGTTTAGAAAAGTTAGAACGCGTTGTGAAAATGAACAATGATGTGAGCGTGACTAGCTTTGACAGAGAAGCCATTCCCCCTTTTGATCCCCAAAATCAGGATGGGTTAAGTGTAGAAAAGTGGGTGAAAAAGGTGGATGATTTAGCGGAGCGATATGAGTGGGGTGACCTAACCGTTACTAAGCTAGTGGCAAGTCGGTTAGAGGGCATGGCTAGATACTGGTATGATACTGAAAATAAACTATCATGGAGTTGGGAATGCATGAAGGGTAAGCTAATTAAACAATTTAAGCGCCCACTAGCTTTCGGAGTCCTTTTAAAGGAGGCCGCAACTTATGAAGCTAAGCCCGGACAAGATATGGGTGAGTACTGTCTTGTGAAATTAAATAAACTGAAGGCATTGCAAATACATATTCCGCAAGAATATTTGGTAGACGCAGTTATAAGCGGAGTAGCTAATGAGAATATTACACAGGCAGCTAGATCGTCTAGATTTACAACAACATCGGAGCTGTATTCGTTTTTAAGTACATTAAGAAACAGTACGTCGAATTCGTCAAAAGTTAAAATAACTAATCCGCAACCAGGCTCCTCGAAACATGTTCAATCAAGTGCCCAACTATCTGGGAATCAATCGAAATTGAATTGTTTCAATTGCAAAGGAGATCATTATGTCAAAAACTGCCCTAAACCTCTAATAAAATGTTATCTGTGTAAGAGAATTGGACACAAGCAAGCAGATTGTCAAACAAAATCAAGCAGCTCCAGAAATAAGTCTATAAATGAAGTTGAGAGAGGCGCCGTACAGAATCCTTATGTGATGCCTATTTTTATTGATGGTCAAAAATTCAAATGTTTGCTTGATACTGGCAGCATATGTTCTTTAATACGTCGAGACGTAGTAAATAAGCTGGGCTTACCTCTCGATAGTACTTCCCATAATCCGGTGTTAAAAGGGTTCGCTGGAGAACGAGTGCTTAGTGCTGGGATGACACATATAAAAATAAAATTAGGAGAAGCCACTGCTCAATTGAAAGCTATAGTTGTGGAAAATCACCAAATGAACCATCATTGTATCATTGGTTGTGATTTCCTGCAATTGCCCAATATTCTCTGGTATAAACTTGGCCAAACCATGATCATCAAAGAATTAACAGAACTTAAGTTATACTCAGAATTGACCTGTTGTGAAGTAACTGGGAAAAATGATATAATTACGATTGGTAGTATCTCGAAAAAGGATAAAAACAAATGTCAGATGCTGCTCGAAGAATATAACGACAGAATAACCACTTCTATGGCGACATTAGGTAAAACAGATTCTGCAAAAATGGTGATTAATTGCTTAACGGAGGACCCAATTGTTTACAACCCATATCGAATGTCAGTGTCGGAAAAGAAAATACTTCAAGAAATTTGTGAAGAATTGTTGCAAAATGACATAATCAGAGAATCTGATTCACCATATGCGAGCCCTGTGCTCTTAGTGAAAAAGAAAACTGAAGATTATCGTATGGTAGTGGACTACCGCAAACTAAATGCAGTGACAATTAAAATGAAGTATCCACTGCCAGTCATTGACGAGCAAATAGACAAGCTAGGAAACAACAAATATTTTACGGCACTAGATTTGGCATCAGGATATTATCAAGTCCCCGTAGATGAAGGCTCCATTGCAAAAACGGCCTTCATAACTCCCGATTCTCATTACGAATTTTTGAGAATGCCATTCGGGCTTTGTAATTCAGCAGCAATTTTTCAAAAGTTGATGAATAATGTACTTGGCAAGCTTAAAAACTCAGTAGCATTTCCGTATATAGACGATATAATAATTCCCTCAAAAACAGTTGAAGAAGGATTAGCCAATCTAAAACAGGTGTTGGAAGCACTAAGACGGGGAAATTTGACTCTCAAACTGAAAAAATGCAAGTTCTTCCAAACTGCGATAAGTTACCTAGGTCGAGAAATATCAGAAGAAGGTGTGCGACCTGGGCGAGAAAAAATCGAAGCTGTGTTAAGAATTCAACCAGCTCAAAACGTGAAACAAGTTCGGCAGTTTATAGGACTAGCAGGATATTTCCGAAAATTTTGTAAGGATTTCGCAAAGGTATCACAACCTCTCACGATGCTCACAAGAAAAGATGCAGCCTGGCATTGGGGAGAGCAACAACAAAATGCTTTCGATGCCATAAAAAATATGCTAGTATCCAGACCCATATTAAATATCTTTGATCCAGAATTGTTGACAGAACTTCATACTGACGCTAGTTCTGACGGATTCGGTGCAGTACTAATGCAGATAAAAAATGGAATCGCTCACGTAGTTGCTTACTACAGTCGCCAAACGACTATAGATCAGAAGCACTACCATTCATATGAGTTGGAGACAATGGCTGTCGTCTATGCCCTAAAACATTTTAGAACTTATCTTGTAGGACTCCACTTCACAGTCATCACGGATTGCAATGCCTTGAGAACAGCACTCTCCAAAAGGGACTTGATTCCCAGGGTTGCTAGATGGTGGTTAGAAGTTCAGGATTACGATTTTGAAATCAGATATAGACAAGGAGCCCAAATGAGTCATGCAGATGCCTTGAGTAGATACGTAAATATGGAAGTTAATATCGTGGATATAACGGAAGGTGACTGGATTGTAAGCGCTCAGTTACAAGACGAACAAGTTGATAGAATTTGGAAAATACTAAGATCTGGATTGAAAAACAAAGCCAATAAGAAATATTTTGAAGAGTATGAACTGAAGGATGGTATAGTCTTCCGCAAACTTCCTACGGGTGAAAAACTATGGGTAGTACCTAAGACAGCGCGCTGGCAAATCTGTATACTGTGTCATGACAAGAACGGACATGGTGGAATCGATCAGACTGTCCGAAGGATAAAAGAAAATTATTGGTTCCCAAAAATGCGTCGGTTTGTTACCAAATATGTTCGAGCGTGCCTAAACTGTTCATATTATAAAAACACTAGTAATAAAAATCAAGGACGATTGCACCCCATAGAGAAGATACCGGTGCCCTTTCACACCATACATGTTGACCATCTGGGTCCTTTCGAAACAAGCGTCAAAGGTAACAAATACTTGGCAGTTTTCGTGGATGGGTTCACGAAATACGCCATTGTGGAACCAGTAAAATCAACAAAGGTGAAATTCGTTGTGAGAAGTTTGGAAAATATTATGTGTATATTTGGTTCTCCAAGTCGCATAATAAGTGATAGAGGGAGCGCGTTTACATCCAAGACGTTCAAGTTGTTTTGCGAAAACTATGGTATCAAGCACGTGTTGAATGCTGTAGCGTGTCCTAGAGCAAATGGACAGTGCGAGAGATACAATAGAACCATCTTGAATATGTTGGCTACGATGAGTATGGAAACTAGCAGTGATTTATGGGATACGCACGTAAAACGAATCCAGAGCGCCATGAATAGTGCGCATAATAAAGGGATTAATACGACTCCCGCAAAACTTCTATTTGGTTACCAGCCCAAGAGTACAGTGGAAGCGTCGTTGCTAAATTCGATCGCAAATGAGTTTCACCGACTAGACCTTGAAGAATTAAGGGAAAAAGTCAAAGATCACATAACGATTGATCAAAGAAAACAGAAAAAGAGGTATGATGAAACTAGGAAAAGTGTGAAAAAGTATAAAGTTGGAGAATTGGTCTTGATAAAGATATCTAGCGATCCGAGTACCGGAAGTAGCCGAAAACTGAACGCCAAATTCAAGGGCCCGTTCAGAGTTACGAAGGAGCTATTTAACGATCGCTATGAAGTTGAAGACCTCAGAGAAGGTGGTAGGAAAAGGCGAACTACCGTGGCTACGGATTTGATGAAGCATTGGGTAGCTGTTCAATATGATTAGTGAAAGAGTAGAAGACGTTCTTCTTCTACTCCTAAGTATGTTTATGTAAGTTAGTTTAAAAAATGGGTTGCCGCCCAGCCGGAAGGAGTTGTCGCTCCATAAAAATGAGTTGTAGCTCAACCGGTATAGAGTTGTCGCTCTGTGAAATGAAGATTGGGTTGCCGCCCAGCCGGAAGGAGTTGTAGCTCCATAAAAATGAGTTGTAGCTCAGCCGGTATAGAGTTGTCGCTCTGAGAGTCGAGAATCGGGTTGTCGCCCATACTTGTTGGGAGTTGTAGCTCCCTGAAGAAGAGTTGTCGCTCTGGGAAGGTGCAAATGGGTTGTCGCCCATACGTGAGGAGTTGTAGCTCTATGGACTTGAGTTGTCGCTCCAAAGATGAGTAGTCGCTCTGTATGTGAAGTGGGGACTGTTGTCCCATTGATAGATGTATTGCCCCCAGTTGTAAAACCATTGCAACCATGGTGATGAGAATTTTTTATTGTGTAGTAAAAAAAAAAAAGTTAGATTTATAGTATTAGCTTATCAAACCTAGAATAATTAGTGTTTAGAAATATTGTGTTGGTTGAGGACAACCACTAAGTTTAGGATGGCCGAATGTAAGATTTTATTTAATTGAACGAAATCTTTATATTGTATAACGAACAAGTTGGCTCCTTGGAAAGAAAAGTTCAGTTCCGAAAGCCCAAGAATGTCAAACAAAGGGTGCAATAAAATGGGCAGTAAGAGAACAATTGCAGGCGGCGGGGAGAGAGTTTTGCTTTCGAAGGGGTCGGTTTGACGCAGGTAGTCTAGTACCCTTTTCGGTTGGAGGTAGATGTGGTTCGAATATTGTGCTATTAAATCGAGAGAGTATTTTTCCTTACGCAATTGGCTTTTATTTATTTTGAATTAAATAAACATTACTAAAAACTTACAGGAAATTATCTCTCTAGCATTTTTATCCCACATAAACCCGAGGGAATGAAAAAATCTAATGCCAGATGTCACATAAGTCAACCTCACTTCCTGCTGCTTGATGGATAAATGTGGTTTAAAAATTTCGCGATAAGCCCTGCAGTGTTAGTTGATAAAGTTTTTGTTTCGTGGAATAATTTTTAAAAGATTATATAATTTTTACATAACGTTTGTGTTTAAATAATAATTGCCATATTCATATGCGTCAATGTAATTTGGTCCCATATAAAGCCCCTCCTAATGAATAGAGTGTTTATTACAACGTATAACGTAATTATTTTTGAGAAATGTTCAGCCGAAGAGCTAAAATAAGCTTAATTATTTATAAAGTACTTCCAGAATTTTTACAAACCTATAACCAACCGAGAAAACTATTATCCAAAGAGCTGCAATACGTTCGTGCTTGCATTTTGCTTTTTAAATTATTAATCCACACGTTTTAGTACTTTCAGTGTTTACTTTAAGTTTGAGAGTATGGCGTTAGTGGAAAATTGCCGAATTACTATCGAACAAGAACAATTAAGTCTCTAAAAGCATCTTCCTCCTTTAAATAAACAGGCACTTGTAAGATAATAGAGTTTAGAATACACTTTCCTCTTTCCTGTTTTACCAGAGAAAAAGCAATATATTTATTACCCACGTATATGATAATATAGTCATCTTCGTAATTAGGTATATCATTAGGGGAGAGTGGGGCAACTTCGACATGCGGGGCAAGTTTGTCACCGCGCTTTACTAGGAATCGGTTGGATTCGGAAATTCCGAAACTGGCTTGAGGGTGCATCATACGTATCAGTTAGTTGCTCCTTGAGTCTAGAGAAGGTAGCTACTCAATTTATCGCATAAAACGCAATTATCGAGTTTTTGAATTTCTGATCTAAGGATTGGCTATTACTTTTTTAATACTTTCGGGGTGGGGCAACTTTGCCAATTGTTATTTCGGCACTGTCAAACTATTATTTTTGTTTCTAGGATGTCAATATGGTTAGAGATTACAAAAAAAAAAACGGTCTGATGCATACGAAGAAGAGCAGTTAATTTTTGCTGTGATTTAGGTAGAAAATAGAATTTAGGTATTTGTATCAGAATAATGCTGTCGAATTTGCCCCCTAGGGGAGGGCAAGTTCGTCATTTGACATTGATGCAAAAAACAATATTTTTCTCTTTGAATTTATATGGTATTGGTTTTAAATGCCCATTACCTACTAAAGAAATGTTATCACTATGTTTAGATAAAGTGGTGTTTATTTCTGTAAATTCAAATCGTTTTTAAAATTTTGCAAACCTTAACATGTCGAGGTTGCCCCACTCTCCCCTATACCTTTACATTAATAAGCAGGGAACGTGTAATGCGTACAACATTGTATGCAAGGCAGATATTTATGTGGCTGAAGTTAGCAACGGAATCAGAAAAGAGAATCATGTTTTACAGTCGTCCAGATAAGTGTGAACATTGTGAAATAAAATATCTTTTTATTTCACACTAAAAATGTTCAAGCGAATCGTTAGACATCATGTCAGCATCTGACATAATATATCAATAGGGAACAATCATATTTTTCAAATTATTTTTTTTCTAATTGCTTATGTTTTCAAATATAAAATACATATGTTTTCTTTTCTATTATGTCCTTATTAAAATAAAAAGAATTTATAAAATTTCAAATTATTTCCGTTGGCGCGAAAACGATTACCTTCAAGATGTCGGTACTTGTGACGTCAACTGTTTGTGAATACAACGTTAAGGTTTGTCCTCACAAGAGTCCCTGACACTTTGCAAACTGTCAGAAAAAATCGCTCGTACCATCGACTGCATTGAATCTTTGCATGGAATGTGGTTTTTACGTGGTGTTTCTGTATTTGGCGTATTGTGACATTTTGTGTTTCAAGTTTGTCATGATTGATACAGGATTTACAGAAGCGCAGTCTGACAATCCCTCTATAGACCCATTTATGGTGATTCAATATCAGTCGTGACATGACGTGAGCTGATCGTGGACCAATCGTTCTTCAGGACCCAAGAGTGAACCATGAAAGCGTAGGCTACGTTCGTTACTCACGGTCAGTGTAAACTACCCTTAACCTTGGTTTATGAACAGTTGACGTCACCAAAAGCGGCCATGTTAAACGTAGCTTTTCCGTGCGAAACCTTTCAATTTAAAACTATTGATTGCTGTATGACTATAATATCGATAAATTTAATGCGAAACTGCTCATTATTCAGTATTTTACAGAAAAATGTGCACCATAGAAATAAAATGATCCATATTTATTTCTTATGATAATTCCCTATTGTAAATATAATATATAGGTAGGTAGATAATGAATGAGTTTTCAAATAAACTTGCATATTTTGTTTCCTACCTGTGAAGTTTTGTATTTGTCAACCAGTAGATATAGGAAGCTGTTTTCCAATTTTGATAGAGTTATCGTACTGCAATATTAAAGGGCATTTTACTTCCGTAGTAATTTTGTGTGTCAAGATGATAATCGCGAAATCATAAATAACCCGCGAAATAACTGGGTTATCAGGCACTTGTAAAATTTAATTTAATTACTAGCGAATTTCTCTTCGGCTCGTTTTCGCTGTGTATAAAAATGAATTACAAAAGGCGACAGTCTTCTTATCTTCTTTGTCTTGTAAACTCACTCTTAGCTGAAATTCTAATTACAAGACATGGAATTTTCGCGAGAATTTGAGTAAATGCTTCTTTATATTTGTTTTAGTCTCTGCTATCAACAAGCAACTATGGCAAAGAATCTACTCATGCCATTAAAAGAGGATTATTATGGCAACAGCGTGATAAACTTTTCAGCCGTTGGAAGGAAAGATACTTTATATTGACCAGAGACTATCTACATTGTTTCAGGAGAGCTTCTGGAGCAGACAGGTATGTTATGCTAGTAATTATAAATGTTAAATCCAGAACCAAAATTAAAAATAAAAGTTTAAAGGCTTTTGTGGCCTAAAATATTGAATCTTCATACTTTAGAGATACAGAGTAGAAGGAAAGAGTGGAAACGCACAAGTTTCTTAAAAACGGGTCTTCAGAAATGTACGAAATTTGACAATTTCAGAACAAACATGAAGCATTCGCCCTCTAATAATAATGATAAGTCATTTCTGGTCCCACTGCTTGATAGTATTAGGGCTGATGTCTCGTGATCTCAAGAATCGATAGGATCCATCCCTGGATAGATTTGACTTTTTAACAATCTCGTTGAATAACAATATGTCCAAATGTCTGTCACCGGCTACCGGTAACAGTCTAGGTACTCGATTTCTCAGTGTTGGTGCTTATTTGGCTTTGCATCAGTTTCGTCTAGTTTCTGATAATAACGTCTACTATCACCCCAGTCAAAACCTCCGTCCTATTAATTATTTTCTTTTGCGTCTTTGGACATTGTTCCTATTTTGGGTCGTGATTGATGTGTAATTTTAGAATCCGTCCAGTCATCATCAACTTTTATGCATTCCTGCAAGTCGTTTTCAGATGGAGGAAATTCCAAACTTAATATTAAGCTCCTAATTTCAGCTTCAACTTTAGTGGACTAAAACCGGACTGAGTACGTGACAACTTGATCCCTAAATAATTCCTCATTTATTGATCCCTGAAACGCAGTTCGAATGTCTATCATATGATGTTCATAACTTAGTTGTAGAAAGATTAGAAAGAACAACTAAAATTTGGAATTGTAGAGCTACTATTTGATCCTATAATTTTATCTTCATATGTATTGCTTCAGTTCTCGGTACTCCAATTATTAGCTTGCATTTCCATTTTATTAATTTTATCTTTGAGTGTGTAAATCCTACTCTGGTCCCTAGAATTGATTAACATCTTCAAACTTCCGACTTAATTGTTAAACCTTCTCTTCAATTCGCTTGCATCTGTAACCTCGACTTGTGCAATCCTGGCACGAACCTCCTGAATGTTATCCCAGTCGTCATTGTGCTTCAATTTTTGCTTGTTATATTTTAGTGCGATCGAAAAAGTATCTTCTTGTTTTATTCAGTCCCCCCCCCCCTTACTTGTAGATTCCACTTCAGACACCAATTGTTATTTTTCTCTTCTTCTTGAGAGAGTATATTGAAAGTCCGACCAACACCAACCCATGACCCTTTATGGTTTAATCTACGACGGTGTCATTATGACAGGTATAGCATTCTCATTTAGATGTCATTAGGGCTTTATAATAGGACTCAGTGCATTATGAAATTATAATAATATACGGGCCTATTTTCAATTTTAATATAAAAAGTTTTGGGTATTTCAAGGCAAATCAAATCTATTTGGATCATCACAGATTAAATTTTGAATGATACACACTCGATATGAACTTTATTAATGAAACTTGTGTAACTGAACCACTCAGCTAACGCCTCGGGCTTCAACGTCACACGCGTTTCATTATGATGTTCATATCGAACTAGTATCATTAATAACTATAATAGTTCTCAATTCATTGAAACAGTAGAACATTGAGACCAACAAGAAAATTACTAATTTTATTCAAACAATAATGGCACTATTGAAATATTTACTTGTACACTATATCTACTTGGTAACCCGGTTTATAAAACAAAACTTGCAGAGTTGACACAATAATTAATGAATGAATTTCCATTTCTGAGAACCTGTTACCAGACTTTCTGTCTAGACGGTCATGCAAAGACGGTCATGCAAAGACGGCCATGCAAAGAAGACTGCAAGCATCCATCAGAAAATCGATATGCCTGAGAAAAACACTGGTTCAACTGTGAGAAGAACGGTTCTTATCGTTGATGATAAATGGACTACCAAACAAATGAGAGCGGATCAAGAGGCAGACCAGGGCATCGAGCAAAAACATCTTAAAAAAAATGATGAATGTAGGCCAGAATAGAGGGAAGTGTCGGACAAGAGTTTGATTTACAAGGCGTTGTGTGCTCAGTGGAACTCTCTGGCAGTAGAAAGTGGTTTACTGAGAAGAGTTTTACTAAGAGCCAACTGGTTATTCCAAAAGATCGAATAGAAGATGTATTTAAAAAAAAAACATGACGGAACTTCAGGGGAACATTTTGGAGTTAACAAGACTGGACAAAAATTGGGAACGTTTTTACTGGGTTCACTATCATGAAGACGTTAAAAACTGGTGCCAAAAATGCGACATCTGTGCTACCAGTAAAGGCCCTGAAGTAACATGGGCTCATGAAACAGTACAACGTCGGTCTCCCATTTGAAAGAATAGCGATAGATGTAGCCGGACCGTTTTCTGAGTCAGAGCGTGGTAACAAATACATCTTGGTTATCATGGATTAGGTACTTCAGTAAATGGCAAGAAGTTTTCGCTATTCCCAATCAAGAAGCCATCACTATTGCCCAGGTGCTAGTGGACGAAGTTTTCAGTCGTCATTGTGTGCCCTAGAGTTACATTCAGTTCAGGGACGAAACTTCGAATCGGCCATCTTTACGAAGAAAATTTGTGAGATCATGGGCATTCTTAAGACAAGGACCACACCTTTACATCCACAGTCTGATGGCATGGTAGAACGATTTAATAAGACCATAGAGGAACACCTGACAAAAGTGGTCGCAAAGAACCTGCGAGATTGGAACAAACATTTGCCTCTACTTTTAATGGCTTACAGAGCAGCTATTCACAAGTCAACAGGTGAAAGTCCAGCTAGAATCATTTTTGGAAGGGAACTCAGGTTACCTTGCGATCTGATGTACTTGAAGAAGAACGAAAAGAAATTCGAGATTATGCCGACAAAGTAATAGGGTACGACTTCTGGGGATACATGATTTTGCTCGGGAGCATATTCAGCTGGCCAGTGACCGAATGAAGACCAGATACGACTTGAAAGCCAATTCAGCCGGATTTCAAGAAGGGGATTTGGTGTGGCTGTATAATCCAACAAGAAAGAAAGGAGTGTCGCCGAAATTGTCTTCAGCATGGGAAGGACCCCACAGAATAATAGAATAATCAAAAGGGATTAATGATTTGTTTTATCGAGTTCAGCGCAACGCCAGGAGTAAGAGGAAAGTTGAACATCTGGACAGATTGACAAAATATCATGGGCGTCGAGAAGATCAACCTTAAGAGGAGGGCAGTGTCGCGGTGCGTTCGCCATGGTGTACAGAATCTTGCTTGAAATCTAGAAAATACTGCCTAATTCGGGCAAAGAGATAATTGCGATAATTCTGGATTTTACAAGAAGAGATTACGGATATATAAAGGCCGGTATTAGTTAGTAGTTTTTAAGTTTAAGATTATTGGCTGTGATACGTTTTAGATAGTGAATTTTATAAGAGTTAAGTTGTTGTGGTAATGGACTTTGGTTTTGGAATAAACGAACCCAAGATTTCTGTCACGCACCCTAAAGCCGTGACAGTATACAAACGGAGAAGGTGTATCCAGCATTTTGACTATCTGTAATTATTATGTCTATTATTATTATTTTGTTTCGATTTTAAGTTTTATAAGGGGTAAGGGATTCCAAAGAACAATAAAAAAACCCGTAAGTAGCGGTATGCTCAAATAAGTTGAGAAAATCATTTGAATTGAAAGCATTCCTTTTCTTGCAAAATGTACAAAAATCGTTTTTTTTCACAATTTCCACAAAGCACTCAGGATAAATACTCCTCCGCGTTTATTTCGAAGCGATGGTTGCAATCTCTTTGTATTAATGTCCCTCTTCTAATAAGATGAGAAGCTTAGAATGTGCGATTAAAACGTCTTTAGCTCGTAATATACTACAAAAATTTGCCACCAGAAGTAGGAGAGAAGCGTCTAGAAACAATTTCTTTCTAAAATTGTCTGTGTTTTTATTCCAGAATCTCAGAAATGGGTCAGTTTTTATTCAAAGTCAAACTGGTGGATGTCGATAGAGTGGAATGGGAAAACAAGAAAACATACAGCACTGTTGCTTTAGTCATTGGCAGAGATGGTAAAATATATCTAAGGTATGTGGACGACATTTTTAATTTTTAAAACTTAAAGCTTTTTATCGAAAACTTAGGGCTGCAGATGGTTTAGAAGACTGGTTCGAACTCTTGGAAGAGTGCATGTTGACCAGCAAAGAACGCAGAAGGGCTCTCAGACACTCCCACGATGGCAAACCAAGAGATAATAACAATATTACCGCTTCTTTGGACGAATGGTTAGCTGCTCGTCAAAAATTTCGTAAGTAATTGTTTCATACAAGATGATGAGAAGACTTTTTGGCGTCTTCACCTTTCAAACAAGTATCGATGTTCAAAATCAATATACAAAAATTTTAATATGTGCTTTCTGTTGATTTTGAGTAGGCAAGTCAAAGTCCAATATAGTTTTCCATGCAAATATCTGAAGTAAAGGAATATAGACCAGTAGAAGGACTTGATTAGTCAGAAAACAATGCCACGGCTTAGACAAATGACAGAAGACCAATTACAGTAGAGGTGTATTCCTTTAGAATTGCAAATATTTTCATAGATTTTTATTATCCAAAGATTGTAGATATTTCAAGATCAAAACAACTAGGGTGTCACGAGATTCTCGAAATGCGAGATTTCTCGTCTCGTCTCGTCTCGATTTCGAGACGAGATCGAGACGAGACTGAACTTTTTTTTTTCGAAACGAGATCGAGAAAAACAGTTCGAGATTTTTCGAGATCGAGATTTTTTTTTGAGATTTCTCGATCTCGAAAAAAATATAGGGGCTGCAATACCTTAAGCATAGACAACTCTTAATAGGTCAGAAAAGCGAAAATAAAAGACTATGTTAGGAAATACGAAATAATTTTAATTCATTTTAAACATAAGAAAATTAACAAAACATTAAAAAAAAACAAAGATAACAAAGCAAATAACAAAAGCAAAACATTGATATTTCCATATTCTTAAAGAAAAAAAGACCCTTGAACTAAATTTTGAATTTTTACCGCACTCCCTATATTACCCTGTATAAAAAAAAAAACACTCAAATTCTATATTTTTTTGTGTAAAGCAGATGATTAACAAGGAATCGCTTTCAAAAATGGTGAAAACCGCATATTTTTTCGTTAATTTATTGAAAAGTGGTCGCGTCTCAAAAATTGGTCAAATTTATGCTTGGAACAAACCTATTGTTGAGTAGTTTATTAAACGAAAATTAACTTCAAGCACCCAAAAACTAATGAAACATAAGAAAAATATAGCATAACATATTCCAATATAAAACAAAAGTTTCTTGACTGATAGCGAAATTATTGTTTATACACTCGTAAATATTTCTTTGTTGCATAGCCAAGAATTCACACACATTAAAAATTGAGCCGATTCTCTAGTTAATCGGCTTCGTTCTTTTCTAATAGTCATTAGTCAGTGTTGCTCTTGAAAACAGTCTTTCTAGAAAACATTTTTCCCTTTCTTTTAGTGCAGACTTATGTTATATACATATATTTTAATAACATTCAGTTTTTGTTTTCGAGACTCTCGAAATTTCGAGAATCCCGAATCGAGATCGAGAAATTGTCTTCGAGAAAAACATCGAGACGAGATTTTGTTGATTTCTCGTCTCGATGATCGAGACGAGACGAGAAATTTCCTTCGAGACGAGATTTCTCGTCTCGATGAAACCCTAAAAACAACATTTTCAGGTCGTCGAATAATCTCATTATGAAGTGCTATAGCAAATAAATCATATTTGAACAAAGATCGTATGAACCCAAACAGGCTCGAATTCATTCATTTTCAATTTCCGTTCCTCAAAGTTAAAAATTTCTTTTTCCAGGGTCCCACAAAAGCGAAATTAAATTTTCCAAGAGGCAAATTTACACTAATTAAACCCACGTAGAGTAGATTCTATGTGCAAGGTAAAGCCGGCCTGTGGTTTCGAAAAAGATGGCGGCCGTATTTAGTTTTCCCTTATGTATATATCTAGGAAAATGTTATACGCGGATCGCGGTTCTGGTTGGGGCGGGGAACAATAGGGTCGTATTATGTGGATTAAAACCTGTTGTTTTTTTCCTCGACTGTAGAAATTGTAATTAAAAAATACGCATGCAGTTTTTTTGAATAGTGTTTAGGTGAACTTCAATTTGGCGACGAAAACGCTGATTTTTAACAGCGATTGATGTTGAATTGCGTAGGAAATGTTGCCGTTTTTTGTTCGCTTCGCAAGCATATTCCTTTAATTAAAAAAAAAAAATGTTAAATTAGTAACTTTTTGCAGAAAATTAATATGTTAGTGTACACTTGTAGGTATATTTTTTAATCGATTTTTCATGACGATATCCAATAGACATTTTGTTGCTTTTCGTATATTTTTTTGGGATGAGATGAAAGAAGAAGAAATTAGTGAGTTCCTTATTAATGAGATTAATAAAAAATTAAAGAAAAAGTTTCCCAATGCTGGATTTCAAGTGGCAATGCATGATGTAAAAAAAATTCTTCGCTCTTTCACAAAAAAGTTGGTAAATCATATACTCATCTCAAAGAAATTAGATTGGAGCAAAATTATCAACAATTCCGACTTTTTCTTTATGCATTTAGTATATACCTTCTACTACTGAAGATTCACTGTATTTCTGGCACAATATCGGCAAATAAAAATATTTCATTTCATGACAAAATAAGTCTCATTCTTTTCCTGTCTGTAAGGTTAAGACAGCAAACAACGACTGGAGAAAAAGAATATTGTCCTTCTCGCCTCCAAGGTTTGTTTGTGTCGAAATTGCAATTTTCTCGGGCACGACGTTTCTTTCTTTCATGTCTGTGATATTCTATATACACTTTATTATTTTTTTAATTTAAGGACTCTTTCCTGGAAACCAATAGTTTTATTTCAGTTGTTTTCCCAACCCCACGAGTCTCGTCTGGTATCGATTGAAGTGCCGTCTGGGCCTTTTCTAGATAAGAATCATTCAGTAACATTAGAAAGTTTTTGTATTTTTTAATGCAAACTATCAAGAGTCTTCAAAAAAAAAAGAAATAATAAATGACAAGAACACTTCTACATTATTCTTTCATGCGAATCCTTGTAGAGTTATAAAACGTTTAAATATGTATTATGTATGTATAGATACAGCATGTACCAAAAGTTTAGCTTTTTCGGGTGGGGATCGTCTCCTGGATATAAAGAAAAATAAAAACGGCAATTTATCCTTTTGAATTGAAAATGTGAGGGTGAGTGTGAGTTGTATAAGCTTTTAAGAGGCGAGGGATTGAGTCTGTTATAAATAAAAACTGAAAATATGACAAACAATGAGGCTTGTTATAATACTAATACTTAGGCGTTGTTTGAAACTTTTATAGTTTTATGCAATATGCTTATAATCTTTTCATGATTCAGCAACTCTATTGTGAGATTGCCAAATATATCCATACATTCAGATAGTTATTTAATGGTTACTAGATTTTAGAAAAGAACTCAATAGGTACCTATTTCAATTTTTTTAGCGATGGGACGACTGCTTGCAGAAGGTGTCTCTACTCCGAAACAAGAAGTTACGCTGAGACGTAAAGAGTGGAGCCCTAGGGAAGAAGATTGGGATCATCCAACATTGGATAATAGATTATCCCGTAAGTAACTTTGAACAATTTAATGAAAACATAATTTTTTGGATACATTCTCACATTGCTAATATCTGTAGGAGCATTGAAAGCGGCAACCAGACAAAGACGCGGTAAAAAAACGAAAAAATGGTTTGTTAGAGGCCGGAAGAGTAGTAAGTCCAAAAAAGAGTCATTTATTTTTGGGCTACATGTTGTTATCGTCATGTATTTTTTTTTGTATATTGTTATGTGAATTTGTTCCGGTGTAAAATAATGGGTTGGCGATAAGTTAAATACATAAAATATTAATAGTGGAAAAAGCTCGATGGTGGAAACCGTATAAGTTTCAAACAAGTTTTCTATTCCACTAGAATCGGATAGATTTCTTTGAGAAAAATTAATGGCATCAGCATTAGTATTAGTCAAAACAGGATTTTCAACCGCAAGTCCTGTCGAATCAGGATTGCGAAAATTCGCTGCAATTAAAAGATATGGTGGTTTATTACCGAAAAGGGGGATTATTAAAAATGCATTGAGACTCAAGACTCAAGATACCGGAGAGAAAAATTTATAAAATCCACTCCACTCTACTTTACTTTTAAATGGTGGAGTGTAGATAATACCGCAGAAAATTTTAATTCTACCTTCCGCCATCAGCAAATGTTCTTCGGCGTTATTACGGAGGGCTGGAAAACCTCGATTTTTAAAATCCCATCATCATTTTCAATCTTCAGTCGATATTAATGAGTTTTTTATGTACGGTAGGTTTTCTTTCATTAATGATATTGTTGGAAATTTGATTTCAGCAAATATCTTTGTGAAACCAGTTTATAAGTACATACCTAGATACATATTGTTTTTTATTTTCTACTTTACTATTATAGATCCATAATACCTAGGAAACGAAATACGTTAACACACCTATAACAACCTGATCCATAACGCCCGCTTTTGCGGGCGTTATGATCTATAACGCCCGCTTATAATACCTTAAGGTGTTTTTGTTGTTGTTGTTCTATTAATTTGCACTTTACCCTAGGCAGCCACTAAATGTCTGACCGAAAATAATTTTCGGTCTAGCCAGGATTCGAACCCGGTCTACCATCAATGTTTCCCATGTAGTCCAGCGCGTTAACCCACAGGACCACCACCGTTGCCTTGCCTTATGAGATGTTTATAGATATATTAATTTATTTCGTTTCTATGTACAGGTCGCAGGTACAGGTCACAGGTACAGGTACATGTCAAAATACAAAACAATATTCTGTCACACAAGTTTAACTGATTTTGTTAAGTACAAATTGATGAAAAAACATTGTGTTGAGTAGAAAATAAAGCATTGTATGCACCACGGGGATTTCAAGATTATAATGCCCTTCAGGCGAAATATATCCCTCGGGCCATAGGCCCTCGGGCTAGTTTCGCCTTCGGGCATTATAATCTACATAATCCCCTTGGTACATAAATAGCTATTTTTTGCGTGTGGTTTGGTTGGTATGGTTTGATACATCAAAATTCGCCTTACATGTCATGGGGTTTGATTGTGAACTTGTTGCCAGGTTAAGGATTGTTTTTCCAGTTTAGAGCCTTGAACCGATAGAATTGATCATAAATAATTGAGAATCGATAAAAATATTTATTTTTGATTAAATTTGGAGAAGTACCTACCTATAGCTTATTTGAGAGGAAATTAAATTCGTAGACGACCTTACATTAAAACAGTACTTTTTATAGTATTTGACGAACCAGCTACGTCTGCTAACTTTCAACATTGAAATGTAGACTTTATAGAAGAAACTCTTGATTGAACATTTTTTCTACTCAACAAAATGTAGAAAATGTACTGAAGGAATTTCTTCTAATGTTCTCAGTAATTTCATTCCTCGTAATTCTATATTGAATCAAAAATCTCGAAAAATTATATTCGCAGTAACGACACGGAAGAAATAATTTCCTACTGCAACAAGTTTGATTATCAATATTGGCCTGGCCTGATGCATAAATTGACTTTCGGTTCACTGGAGGTAAACCTGTAAGTCTAAATTGCTTCTGATATTTCATTAAAATGATTGCTTACAAAGAGTTTTCGAATATGGAAACTATTTTTGAACTATATGTATTTTTGTTTCATTTTGTGTCAGAATAATTATCAATGTTACATAAATACAATACAATACAAATACAAAAATCAATGTATTTTTTTTTTCTAGTCTTGACCGACATTGATATAAAC
Source organism: Ceutorhynchus assimilis (assembly GCA_917834065.1). Classification (NCBI taxonomy): domain Eukaryota; kingdom Metazoa; phylum Arthropoda; class Insecta; order Coleoptera; family Curculionidae; genus Ceutorhynchus; species Ceutorhynchus assimilis. Next base: position 40,773,376 of record OU892280.1, on the reverse strand, counting down.
TCCTACGATGACAGTACTTTAGGAGCCCCATCAGTGACGTCGTATAGAATGAGTCGTGACGTTTTGTGCATTCAACCACCCTCTCTCAGGGCTTCAGGATCTTTTAGATCTTCCAGAGACAATAGTCAGCCACCTAAAAGAGTCACTGCTAATATTCCTGACGCTCAGTGTCAGTACATCAAATTCAGAGGTAATTACTGATAATTTCAAGGGACTGGGTAGCTCTCCATGATTACTATAACCACAACCTGATGTTTTAAGTATATTTTTTGGGAAACATCAAGAAACAAAGGTTTATCAGAGTAAACTTTCAGCCACACTGTAGGGATTCTAAAATCACGATTCGACACACGACTCGACGAGACGCAACTCGATACCGGCGGTCGTCTCGAAAGGTATGATTCCAATGAGATTCGAACCTAGAATTTCGAACCTTCGAACCCGATTTTAGAATCCCCGACTTTAGTTCATTCTTGGACCTCTTTTCAACTAACGACCTATTCGATCTTTTCAAAGGTTTCACGCAAACGACAAATAACTAGGAGACTTTTTACACAACGAACTATGAAGATATAAATAAGTACGATGGCTCAGAAGGGACATGACTATGTTTTATTGTATTAAATCTCGCACTGCCAGATTCAAATACGCACTGCTGGATTTAATCTCGCACTGCTATATTTAAAGACGCACTGCGAGATTTATTCTCGCACTGCTAGATTTAAAGACGCAGTGTGAGATTTATTCTCGCACTGCTAGATTTAAAGACGCACTGCGAGATTTATTCTCGCACTGCTAGATTTAAGGACGCACTGCGCGATTTATTCTCGCACTGCTAGATTTGAAGACGCACTGCGAGATTTATTCTCGCACTGCTAGATTTATTCTCGCACGACGCACTGCTAGATTTAGAGACGCACTGCCAGATTTAATCTCGCACTGCTAGATTTAAAGACGCACTGCGAGATTTATTCTCGCACTGCTAGATTTAAAGACGCACTGCCAGATTCAGAGCCGGATTTAGGCACAGGCAACCGAGGCAACCGGCTAGGGCGCCACGATTAGGGGCGCCAAATTGCAAGCAAATTTATTTCAAGTGAACAAGAACTAAAAAAAAATTGTCAATGCTAGAAGGATAATAGGGAGGAAATAAAAGATCCGACAACATTGTCCGGTAATAGTTAATTTACGTGTTACCTCACACCGCTCATCATGGCACCTTCGATCATCTTTGTTTCAACAAAGACTGAACGGGCTTTTGCTCTAGGAATTGGAAATGTTATAACCATTGATCACACCCCATGTTTATAACACAGCATGTTATAACATGTTAGATCGTGTAGATTTGTAGATAAAATGTGTTTTTTTTTTTAAAGATAAAAGCCAAAATGACATTATGTTGGCAATACAATGTAAAATTGTCAATTCTTTCACAAGTTTGGCATATTTTCTGTCTGGATGTTTTTCTTCCGAACATATTAAAGAATGATAAAGGACTATTCAGACACATCAGTTCCGTATCAGTGCCGTTTCAGTTCAGCATCAGTGGCAGTGAAAAATAAAATATCGTTGCCTAGTCTCAAATGAACCTGTTTAGACCAGTCCGGCGCAGTGACGATTTTTACCATCAGTGAGTGCTGCGTCAGTGTCAGTTTCGTGTTTTTTTATTAAAGTCGGCAACGATATTTTGTGTATTTCACTGACGGAAATCGATTGGAATTTGCGTTTGATCTCTGAATTCGGACATTTCACTGAAAGCATGGTACGGACTACAGACGGAAATGTGTAAATTGTCACCACTGATGAAGCGCGGATAGCACTGATACTGAACTGACGCAGCACTGATACGTAACTGATGTGTGTGAATAGTCCTTAAGGGGTTTTTATTCGGGCCTAAAAAATATTAAAGAATATTTGATTAATTCTCTGACTTTCAATATTTTATGAGCACAAATGGAAGTAGCATGCAAAAAGTAAAATTATAGATGGTTCCGCAAACTCGGAAACTGTGTTCCAGTTGACATTGCGTTATGCAAAACCGTGTGTGACGGCCTTTAGCCTGTCTCGACTCGATAGATGACGTCATACCATCTCTCAGCGATGCATTTCTGAGCCATAATGTTTTAATATTCAAAGACGCATAACTTCTTTAATATTTATACAATGGCATGTAATATTGACAGTTGAGTTGAAGAGGGCGCTTCTGTATTTGGAGCTCTTTAAATTTTGGTGCCTAAATAATCGATTGTAATTTTAACCTCAATAGTTAATGGCGTTTTTGATTGGTAGATTCAGTGCGCACTCAGTGTACAGGGTGGCCCATTTTCGATGTTTTAATAGGCTATATGGAAAACCAGCAGAGATATCAAAAATCTGGGAGCACATTCTCGACCTCTTTTTTTGAGAAAATAACAATGGCGAAGACAAATCACGGCTAACTTGATGCGTTAAGGAAATACAGGGCACTTTTCAAATTTTGTCCAATTTTAGAAGACTCTCTAATTTCCTTATTATTCAATATATCCAAAAACGAAAAATACTTTCTATAGGCAGTTTTTCAAGTAGAATCCAGTGGCATAACCAATTTTTCTCCAGATACCACCGATTTTGGAATATTGATCAAAGTTGTGTTTTTTCAAATAGTATATTATTTTTTTATTGAATAGCTCTTTATGAGCTGATTTGGATGATATATGGTTTTATACCTTTACCTTCAATAGTTTTGGAGAATAAAAATAAATTCCGTTTTTTCCATAAGAAACACTAAGTTAGAAAGAGATAGTTGAACTATGAATCGGCTACAAATTTCTTACTTCTTAAATTAATTTTTCAGTTCAGCTAATTTTTTTTTAAATTTGAACTATGAATCGGGGGTGATAAATAGGCAACACATAATTTATTTAATGATTTATCTCTCTCTAACACATTGTTTCTTATGGAAAAAAAGGAATTTATTTTTTTTCTCCAAAACTATTGAAGGTAAAGGTATAAAACCTTATATCATTGAAATCAGCTCACAAAGAACTATTTATTGAAAAAATAATATACGGGTGTCCCATTTAAACAAACACAACTTTGGTCAATATTCCAAAATCGGTGGCATCTGGAAAAAAATTGGTCATGCCACTGGATTCTACTTGAAAAACTGCCTAAAGAAAGTACTTTTCGTTTTTGGATATCTTGAATAATAAGGAAACTAGAGAGTCTTTTAAAATTGGACAAAATTTGAAAAGTGCCCTGTATTTCCTTAACGCATCAAGTTAGCCGTGATTTGTCTTCGCCATTGTTATTTTCGCAAAAAAAGAGCTCGAGAATGTGTTCCCAGATTTTTGATATCTCTGCTGGTTTTTGATATAGCCTATTAAAACATCGAAAATGGGCCACCCTGTATTTGCATCCTTTCAATCGACCTGTAGAAGAATAAGACAGAAATAGAAAAAAATTGCACTAGTTCCGCACTAGATCTACCAATCGAAAACGCCATAAGTTTGTGTGGTTTCAAGACAAGCTGACGCTGACACTTTTAGAAATATTCTCTAAGAGCCATTGAACGCTTTGGAAGATATTTTAACTTATTCATTGTCCATTGTTCATATGTAGTCATCTTTCCTTTTACTCAATTTAAACGGTTTAAAACTATTGACATTTACCGCCAAAATTTAAAGCACTCCAAGTTCACTCGCGGCCTCTACAAAATTATGAGGAACACAATTGGATATTTGCTGCCATTGAGCTGAATTTTTTTTTGTCTGCTATATGTGAGTAATACTCCATAAAAATATGAAAAAACATGGGTAATGAAACTTCACTGAATGAGCCTATTTGGCGCCCCTAATCGTGGCGCCCTAGGCGGTTGCCTCGGTTGCCGGTGCCTAAATCCGACCCTGAATCTGGCAGTGCGTCTTTAAATCTAGCAGTGCGAGAATAAATCTCGCAGTGCGTCTTTAAATCTAGCAGTGTGAGAATAGAACTCGCAGTGCGTCTTTAAATCTAGCAGTGCGAGAATAAATCTCGCAGTGCGTTTTTAAATCTCGCAGTGCGTCTTTAAATCTAGCAGTGCGAGTAATAAATCTCGCAGTGCGTCTTTAAATATAGCAGTGCGAGATTAAATCTAGTAGTGCGTATTTGAATCTGGCAGTGCGAGATTTAATACAATAAAACATAGTCATGTCCCTTCTGAGCCATCTTAAATAACTTTTATCGTCGTTAACTTTTTCGTTATTGTTATTTGAATGTTCTTTATCAAAAATAGTATATGTATATGTATACCTACCTATAGTCATATTCACGATAGAGTTTGAATTTTGACCGTTATTTTCACCAGTTGAAAATAAATAAAATCCCCAGATCTGTCCCTTTTTCTGACAACTATCAAATAATAATACATGACATTTTGATTTGACACATAAAAATATCAGATTCGGGTCTTCGAATTTTGAATTTCGAATTTTTGTGTAAAATCGTTCAGTTTTTTGCCGTTTCCTGCATTATTTTTTTTATTTGTTATTATCGCAATCGGTTTTTTGGTTTTTTCTGTAGTGTTCTGTGCCTTTGTGTTTCGGTGTTGCGTTTCAAACCTGGTTTTAGTTTGGATTTAAGTGTTTACTCTTTTTATAAGTGTTTACTTTGGACTCTAATTTTAGGATTTTTGGATTTTAATAACTTAACTTCCTTTAAAGAAATTGAAAATAAATTTTTATTCTGAAATGTATATCACTTTTCTGAATACGACCCTGTCGTTTATCCCAGCTGACGGAATCGAAGCACTAACACATGCTGACAACCTAAAGAAAAAGTTTACTAAAAATGTCAACGCGAACTGTCAACTTCACTTTCTATCGTGATTTAGTCTATACCTTCTAATGCCCGTATTACATCTGTGTATTTTTTCGTGTATTTATTCATGTAGTTCAGGGTGACAACCGAAAAACTTCAAACGCGACATAAATCAGCAATATGGAAAACAAAATAATCACCGACGTAGCTATAGGTTTTTCATGGGGGGGGTTTTAGAGCAGTGGCGGCTCGTGGTCTGGGAAGGGTTTCAATTTTAGATCAGACGATGTACCTGGCATATAGGGATGCCACCTTTGAAAATAAGATGAACCGGAGAAAAAATAGTATATTGTGTATTTAGGTGGAAAAGTGACACATTCTCGGCCGACGGTATAAGTTGACGGACGAGGCGCAGCCGAGGCCGGGCAAACACCGAAGGCCGAGAATGTGCTTTTCCACCGAAATACACATCCTATTTTTTCTGCGATTGGTTGAATACCTGTTAAATGTTTGTCTTTTGGTTCCAATTATTCAGCAGTACGAGAATCACTTTCCCGGCCTAGGCCGGAAAAGTGTTTCCTGTTATTATGTTGTTATATTCATTGATTCTTTAGCAACTATTGAAACATAATTAAAATACCAGAATATTGAGTTTTGCGAACTTTCAACTAGTCAAAAATGCTGACATTTCTTGTCAATCGCAGAAAAAAATGTTTATTGAAAGAAAAATGAGAAACAAAAATCCTACAAATCTGATAACAGATGCATTACCTACACTTTACTGTATGCATCTCCGGATGTTGCTTGATGTTGGGTTAGTTTGGATTAGTTGAGTTAGTTGAGACGGTTGGAGATACTACCAAGATACCAAGGATACTACAATACTACACAGGGTAGCCTATCCTCATAAGGCCTGTGTAGATCAAATCTCAAGCCACCACTGCACGACGTCAAAGTACCAGTTATGACGTAGGAATCGGGTCGATTCTCGTTTCGACGTAGGGTGTTTGCACCACAGGCTATCATTCCCCTGGCTTTTGCTTTATGCATACTTGTGTTAGTATAGTACATTAATTAACATTCTAAAAGAACCCTTTTCAGATCTCGTCTGCATCTTCCTCGTTGATGTCTATTATGTTAATCAAAATTAAATAGTATTTTTCATCATAAATGTATATTCTAAACTACGACCGCTGGCACAAACAGTTAACGACACAGTTGATGATCTCACCAACGGTGCAACACCATATGACCTTGATTCCAAAAATCAAGGCCGATGAGCAGTCCTGTATTAGTCTATATTATCCTTGAGGGAGACCGTAGGTAACGACGACGCGTGTGTTTCGGAGAATTTTTCCGGGAGAAACAAGATTGCGCTGCTAATAACCCGGAGAAAACACCTAGTAATCCGTAGCCCGGAGACCACATGCGAAAACCCGTAGACATCGGGTGAAATTTTTTTCGGATTCCACGCCCAAAAACGTTTATTTTTCTTAAAAAAAAATAATTTATTCAGTTCAATGGGGGGGGAGGGGGGTTTGAACCCCCAAACCCCCTTATATACGTCCTTGAAAATAATGTTGGCACATAAGGGAGTGAAAATAAATTCACAAAAACCATAGATATATCAACTTCAAGGAAGGCAAGGAGTGCTGCGTTGCCAAATTGACGTCAAACTATATTATTTTGTTTGGGTTAGATTTTCCTAGGTGCGGACAATGTTTGTTGTTTAACGAGTGATGATAACAGCAGTTTTTAAAATATGGAGGTAATGTTTTCAAGTTGCAGAAAATTATTTTTGACGAAAATTGTTTATGTTTCAATGGTCAGAAAAAAAGTTCTTTGCAGATGCTAGTTTGTTTGTGCAATGAAAGATTTGGACTTTGTTGGAATTCTCGACATTTTTATACAACAATCGTAAACAGGATTGCTCATCATAATAAGGCGTACGTTCATCAATTCTTGAGTAGGCAGGGTCTACGCGTGACGTCGCCACAGCTGCTAATAGCGATGACGTCACTCGCAGACCTCGATGGAAGGCTTGCGATTCAGGCTGTGGTCGTTATTTGATTTTTTCGTCGATTTTAAAAGTAGAAAAGGTGATTTTAACAAGAATTTAATGTTTAGGAATTAATTTTTTGTGTGCTTTAAACTCGAATAATGCATTTCATTCCAAGAGTGGAGGTCTGCGGCTGACGTACCAGTTCCTGCCATTTTCTTGACACCTGAAACTAAGATGATCCGTTTTTTTCCTACGACTGTACGGAAAACAACTTTTGGCATGCACAAAGAGTAATCTTTCCGCACACCCTTGGGAAAAAGTGGGTTTCTTTAAGCCTAGTAGGTACTCATAACTGCGAAATTCGCTCTTTTTTGACATTGCTTCGACAATTTAATGTTTGATTCACGCATAAAACGCCAAATTATCGAAGGAATGTCAAAAAAGAGCTAATTTCGCTGTTATGGGTACTAGGCTTAACACTTGCGAGAAATGGTATTTCCCGCACTTGTTAGAAAAATAACTATTTTTTTCCGAATTTGATATGAAAAAATGTTCCGCCCTGTAGGAAAACAAACGGGTTTCCAGTTCCACTCCAATCAAAAGGCAGTGCTTCAAAATACAAAATTTGTAGTTTCAATTTTATTCAATTATCAAATTATAAAAGGTTATTATATTCTCTTTCCACTCAAAACTCAAACAAAAGGCCAGGATAATAATAATAACAAACAACTGGGGTGGTGTGGCGTGGCGCTAATTCCAGTCCAAACATCAAAATGCCAAAAATTGCAACGTCGCATATGAATTGTTTCGGGGCTACCACCAAGCTCTTGTATCGAGGATTGACCCAAACAATCCCAAGACGATTATTCCTAATGCCTCCACTTTGGGCTGTCTGGCATCAGTAAACGAACAGATCGATCTGGGAAATTTAATAATGTTAGATATTAGACTTGAGATAGGGGAACTACATTTATAGCCAATTTATTTATATACCTACCTATAATATCCCATGCCTTCCAAGGAAACTCCATGCTGGAATAATATCCAGAAGACAGCAAATAAGTACCTAAGTATACCTACCTAGGTAAATACTATAGGTACCTACCTACCTACCTAATTGCTTTCAAAATTTTGTACAAATCACAGTTAACTATTTATACTGATAATAATATGAATCTTCTGAAGGAAATAATGTACATATACAGGGTGTCCCACGGTGGATGGCGTATTAGACGTTCATGGAAAACTAAAAAGCGGATTGTTGTGAGTATAGATCTTAAATCCCTAAACCAAGTATAGAATACTGGTAATGCTCTTCTTATAGAGATGGCGTTAGTTGTGTTATGTCTATGTAAAATAGAATATGTATGGTTATGTAGAAGATTATTATTATTGGTCGAATTATTAATAGTCGATTGTTATTTGGTCGTTCGTTGTTAGTAGTAATTAAATAACAAGTCATTAAAAAGTAATCATCATGTAAAGAATGAGAATTTCCGTTATAAAAGTATTGTATATAAGAGATGTTTATAAGAAGAAGTTCTGATGTTGAAACACTTGTAAATATATGTAAATAAACTGTACAAAGAAACTCCTCGATTATTACTCCAACAAGCCAAGTTCCAGACTGTCCAAAGCCCCAAAATAACAACAGGTTATGAGGCCCAGATTCCAAAGAAAACTAAAAAAATAAAATGGAGGTAAACACAATGTCGAATAAAAACAACTTTAATGTTGATTTGTTAAATGGGAGGAATTATCACACATGGAAGTTCCGTATGAATATTTTGTTTGAAGAAAAGGATGTTTTAGAGTGCATTGAAAACGAATTCAATGAAACCAATTATACGAATGATAAACAGCTGGCTGAAGCAAGAAAAAAAGAAAACAAATGTAAGTCTATAATTGTACAATGCTTAGATGATTCGCAAATCGACCTGATTAGAGGAAAAGGGACAGCTTTCAGTATGTGGAATAGCTTAGAAGAAAGACACGAAAGAAAAGGCATTCCAGGCCAGTTGATTCTTAGAAAGAAATTAATGTCAATGAAGCTTTTGGACGGAAGTAAACTTGAAGATTTTTTGGCAGAATATGATGAAATTATAAGGCAATTAAATGCTACAGGGGCGGATTTAAAAGAACAGGATGTTGTTTATACTTTGTTGCTTGCTATGCCCAAAATGTTCGAAACAGTTATAACTATATTGGAAAATGTATTACCACAAGATTTAACTATAAATTTGGCCAAAGCTAAGTTGAGAGCCGAAGCTGAAAGAAGAAAAGCATTATATGAACCCAGTAGTACAAGTAGCAGTGACAGACGAGACAATGTAACCCCATCAGCCTTTTCAATCCAACAATCAGGAGTATGTTATTCCTGTGGCCAAAGGGGCCATTATAAGAAAGATTGTAGGAATCAAAGACCAGTATATAATCAATCAAGAGGACACAGAAATTTTGGTCGTGGTGGTGAACAAGGTGGTTTTGACCAAGCACGAGGTAGCAATAGAGGATTTGGAGGTTTTCGAGGAGGTTTTAGAGGAAATTTTCGAGGAAATGGTTTTAATCGAGGTGGTTACAGAGGTACAGGCTATAGAGGAACTGGTTACAGAGGAAATTATAATGGACATGAATATCAAAACAGGAACAATGATAGAGGTGCAAATTACATGGAAAATACAGAAAAAGCAGGACAAAGTGAGTTTCAAGATGACAAAAATTTCAGTCTTATGTCAGATTTGGATTTAAATGTAGAAAGCTGTAAAAATGTAAGTAATCAAAATTTGTTATTTTATATTGACTCGGGATGTACTGACCACTTGATTAATGATAGAAAATATTTTTATGATTTTATGAAATTGAAAAATCCTATAAAAATAGCTGTTGCTAAAAATAATAATTATATGGAAGCAGTTGGAGTAGGTAATATTGAAGTATTGAATAACGTAAACGGAAAAGATGTAAAATGTACAATTAAAAATGTTTTTTATGTTCCTAATTTAAGAAGAAATTTACTTTCAGTTAAAAGGTTAGAAATTGCAAATATAAAGGTTGTATTTGAGAATGGAAAAGTGTCAATGTATAGTGGAAATATTTTGATTGGAATTGGTTACAGAAATAATTTATATGAAATAATTTTTAAAGTAAATAATGTAGAATCATTAAATATAGAAATTGAAAATGATGAATTGAAATTATGGCATAAAAGATTAGGTCATGTTTGTAATGCAAATTTAGAAAAATTAATCAAAAATAATCTGGTAACTGGTATAAAAAATGTAAAGGTAGGTAAAGTAGAATTTTGTGAATCTTGTATACAGGGTAAAATGACCAGATTGAATTTTGGAACACGCACTAAAGCTAAAAGAGTACTCGAAATAGTGCATACAGATGTTGCAGGTCCAATAACTCCAAGTAGTCATGAGGAAGGTAAGTATTTTGTAACCTTTATTGACGATTTTTCAAATTTTATTTATGTGTATGTCATTAAAGCAAAGAGTGAAGTGTATGGATGTTTCAGAGAGTATGTGAGAATGGTTCAGGCTAAGTTTGGTTCAAAATTATCCACACTAAGATGCGACAACGGAAGGGAATATATTTCAAATGAAATGAAGCAATTTTGCAGAGAAAATGGAACATTTATTGACTTTACAACACCATATACGCCCGAACAAAATGGTAAAGCTGAACGTTTTAACAGAAGCCTTGTAGACAAAGCGAGAGCTATGATTCATGATGCTAAAATGCCAAAGGAATTCTGGAGCGAAGCAGTAAGAATGGCGGCATATATTCTCAACAGAAGTCCAAGTAGTGTTTTACAAGTTACACCAGCTGAAATATGGAATCAAAAGAAACCAGATATTAGCAATTTGAAAGTATTTGGCTGTACAGCATATTGTCATGTTCCAAAACAATTTAGAAGTAAGTTTGATTCAAAGGCAAAGAAGTGCTTGATGCTTGGATATACATTAACCGGATATAGACTTTGGGATATTATGGAGCAGAAGGTAGTCATTGCAAGAGATGTAATATTTAATGAGAATAAATTTTATTATAAAAATGATGAAGTAGAGACAGAAAGAAATATAACGAATGTTGATAATAAAAATGTAGTAATAAAAGAAAGCGAAGATGAACAAGAAATACAGGAAGAGAGACAAGAAATACAAGAAGAAGAAGAAATAGACGATAGAAGACAAGAAATACAAGGACCAAGAACTAGACGAGTACCAAGTAGATACAACGATTTTGAAATGTACATGGCTTTTGACGCAATGTCATATGTTGAAAATGTGCCTACAACAGTGGAAGAATTGATTGATAGAAGAGATAAGGACTTATGGAGAGAAGCGATGACAAGAGAAATTGATTCAATTGAAAAGAATAAAACATGGACAGAAATAGAAACTCCCAAGAATGCTGAAATACTGAATACAAAATGGGTATTCACCAAGAAACCATTGGAAGAACAAATAAAAGATCAATTTAAGGCTCGATTGGTAGTACGAGGTTTTGCACAGAGGGAATCTTTTGACTATGACGAAATCTATTCACCTGTTGCAAAGATAACAACAATAAGAACACTATTATCAGTGGGAAATCAATTTAAGTTTTATTTCAACCAACTAGATGTGAAGACTGCGTTCTTAAATGGCGAATTAAAGGAAGATATATACATTTATCCACCAGAGGGGGTAAAATGTAAATCAGGTAAAGTATTGAAACTTAACAAATCCCTATATGGACTAAAACAAGCTTCCAAATGTTGGAACAATAAAATTAATGATTTTTTAATAAATTTAGAATTCCAGAGATCCGAAACTGATTACTGTCTATATTACAGGAAGTTAGGTGCAGATATAATATACTTATTACTTTATGTGGATGACATTATTTTGTGTGGTACAAATTTAAGATTTATTGAAAAATACAAGAATGAATTAATGAAGAGTTTTGAAGTTAAAGATAAAGGTGATTTGAGAAATTTTTTAGGTTTGGAAATTTATTATGATAGGGAACAGGGAATTCTGGAAATGAATCAGGAAAGATATTTACAGGGAATTTTAAAGAGATTTAATTTTGAAAATTGTAGATCATGTTCAACTCCAATAGACCCGAAACTTAAAATTGAATTAAATAAAAATGATGTAAATGCAAATAAACCTGTGAGAGAATTGATTGGTTGTTTAATGTTTTTAATGTTAGGAACAAGGCCAGATATTAGCTATGCTATAAATTATTTCAGTAGATTTCAAGATTTGAATTCAGAAGAAGTTTGGATTGGTCTAAAGAGAGTGCTGAGATATTTGAAAGGAACGGTAAAGGTAAGTTTGAAGTATGAAAGGAGAATGAATGAATTGCCATTGAGTTGTTATGTTGATTCAGATTGGGCAGGAGACTTGAATGATAGAAAATCAGTGTCTGGGTACATCATTAAAGTTTTTGGTAACACAGTAGCTTGGGCAACAAGGAAGCAAAACTGCGTTGCATTATCCAGTACTGAGGCAGAATTAGTTGCCTTATGTGCTGCTGTCCAAGATTCATTGTGGTTTAAGCGATTATTATCAGATATGAATTTTGGTTTAACCTATTTTAAAGTTTTTGAAGATAACCAGGGTTGTATAGCTCTGATTAAAAATCCTGAGAATAATAAACGTGTAAAACACATTGACATAAAATATAACTTTATATCTGAAAATGTTAAAAATAAAATTATTGTTCTTGAATATATAAATACAAAATATCAGTTGGCAGATTTATTGACTAAAGGTCTACAAAGATTACAGTTTTACAATAATTGTAAACAATTAGGTTTAGATTTGGAAACAAGAGAGGGCTAAGTTTTTATTTTAGTTTGTATCTTTATGGAGACATAAATGATGGAAATTATTATTTTGTTTATTGTATCAATGATTTATTTTTATATTGTTTATTGTACTAATGGTAAATGCAATTATTTTTCTTTTTAATATTAAATATAAGATAGCTAAATCTATAAGAATCGCATTAAGAGAGGGTGTTGTGAGTATAGATCTTAAATCCCTAAACCAAGTATAGAATACTGGTAATGCTCTTCTTATAGAGATGGCGTTAGTTGTGTTATGTCTATGTAAAATAGAATATGTATGGTTATGTAGAAGATTATTATTATTGGTCGAATTATTAATAGTCGATTGTTATTTGGTCGTTCGTTGTTAGTAGTAATTAAATAACAAGTCATTAAAAAGTAATCATCATGTAAAGAATGAGAATTTCCGTTATAAAAGTATTGTATATAAGAGATGTTTATAAGAAGAAGTTCTGATGTTGAAACACTTGTAAATATATGTAAATAAACTGTACAAAGAAACTCCTCGATTATTACTCCAACAAGCCAAGTTCCAGACTGTCCAAAGCCCCAAAATAACAACACGGATCATTTTGAAAATTTGGCAACCGGGATAAACGACCATAATCTACAATCTAAACTTGAAAAATATTTTTGTTTATGCGGTCTTGCCGCTTCTACTCTAAACCAGTGGCAATATCGCTATTTTAAATAGAACACCCTGTATGTGATTGCATATTTGGATTCTACGTAAAATTCTGAGCAGATTTCATGTAATATACCCTATACCTAGGTTCAACTGTTTTGGAAATATTGACAGTTGAAAATTGACTTTTTGCGCAACTTTGACAGGCTGTAAAGCCTGAACGGTTAATTTTGGAGGAAAACCGATTTACATTCTTAGATTTTCATAAACTATCATTTGATACCAACTTTGAATTTAACCGGCGGAGATTAAATTTAATTGGAATTTTTAATCATGGATTAAATTCAAAGTTTGTGTCAAATAATAGCTTATAAAAATCTAAGACAGGAATGTAAAATCGGTTTTCCTCTAAAATTAACGGTTCAGGTTTTACAGCCTGTCAAAGTTGCAAAAAGTCAATTTTCAACTGTCAATATTTCCGAAACAGTTGAACTTAGGTATAGGGTATATCACATAAAATCTACTCAGAATTTTACTTATAATCCAAATATGCAATCACATACAGGGTGTTCCATTTAAAATGGCGATGTTGCCACTGGTTTAGAGTAGAAGCGGCAACACCGCATAAACAAAAATATTTTTAAAGTGTAGATCATAGTTGTTTATGCCGGTTGCCAAATTTTCAAAATGATCCGCTTTTTATTTTCCCATTAACGTCTCATACGCCATCCACCGTGGGACGCCCTGTATACTATTCACCTACACTTGAACTTTTATTCTGATGTAATGATTTTCTCTGGATACTTTTTACTTAGCATTCTATGAATTAAATTTTGATTTTGTATTCTGTATTATGTACAGTCGTGAGCACAAAAAGTGGGACACCCGTTTTTTCCTATTGTGAAACGAGCTCACCAGCTATATCTTCGGGATTGTCATATTTGAAAAAAAATCTATTGTAGAGAGAAGACTGTACCTACCCACTTATATTGCTTTGTCGCTCACTGACAATTTGTCAGTGAGATATGTTTCTTTCGCCATATATTAAACCATCATTGGACTTGATTTGGACTTTAAACAACTGGTTAGATACGAAAATAAAGGTCTAATAAACCTTCTCTATATCTAAACTTTTCTGACATATACCTACTATTAGCTTATGGCAACACAAAAACTGTAATTATAAACAGTTAACTTGACTAATTACTAAATAATCTTACGAGTTTTTACCCGCAAACTATTGATTTTCTAAATAATAATAGTAATCATACTAGACTAGTAAAAATAGTAGCTCCGTTAAGCTGCCCCCCCCCGAATTGATTTCCGTTGCCAAAATGCTGGCACAGGTAAAATGTAGCTAGCACAACCTAGCACACCAATTTTTAACGCTAGCACACCCATAGTTTAGCAAAAAAATGATTTCGAATTCGGGGGGGGGGGCAGGTTAACGCTAGCCCCCCCCGGTTGGATTTACTCAGCCAAAATGCTAGCACAGGTGCAAGATACCTAGCACAACCTAGCACACCATTTTTTAAAGCTAGCACACCCATAGTTTAGCAAAAAAATGATTTCGAATTCGGGGGGGGGCCAGGTTAACGCTAGCCCCCCCCGGTTGGATTTACTCACCCAAAATGCTAGCACAGGTGCAAGATACCTAGCACAACCTAGCACACCATTTTTTAGAGCTAGCACACCCATAGTTTAGCAAAAAATTGATTTCCAATTCGGGGGGAGGGGGCAGGCTAACGCTAGCCCCCTCCGGTTGGATTTACTCAGTCAACTCAAAATGCTAGCACTACAGTGCCTCTATAGAAGACAGTGGCGACAATAGAGGGACTCATTTTTGATTGGCTGCAGAATATCGGCTATGTTTTGTCGAAAGTTATTTGTGTTTACAGTTTGATTCTATGGAGATTTATGCAATTTTGTGTTAATATATTTTTGTTTTTGTTATTTGTGCCTGTTATTGACTATTTTGTGAGAAAAAATTAGAACAGAAAGAAAAGGAAGAACAAATACATTATTGAATGAGTTCGACAAAACATGGCGGGTGGGCGGAGCTTAGGCGCTATTGTCGCCACTGTCTTGTATAGAGGCACTGTACCTAGCACAACCTAGAACACCATTTTTTAGAGCTAGCACACTCATAGTTTGACAAAAAATTGCTTTCGAATTCGGAGGGCGTGGTTAACGCTAGCCCCTCCCTGTTCGATTGGATTTTCTTCGTCAAAATGCTGGCATTGATAGAAAAATACGTAGAACACCAATTTTTAGAGCTTGCAGATCTGTGGAGAAGCCAAAAATTGCTTCTAGATTCGGAGCGCGAAAACATCAAATGAATAATCTGATCGATTTGATTATTCCAATTATTATTGGTTGTTTGTTGTTTCATTAAATCGCAGCTAGGGTTGCCACCTCTCCGGGTTTCACCCGGAGTCTACTGGTGTTTACATGGTCTTCAGTCTCCGGATTACTAGGAGTTTTCTCCGGGTAAAACCGCATTTAACACAAAAAAAAACGCATTTAAAAAAGAAAAATAGAATTTAGCAACAGCGCAATCCTGTTTGTGCAAATACGGTTTCTCTCGGAGAAATAGAGAAATTCTCCGACTCCGACATGCAGTTTGGCGATAGAATAGACAGCCCACGAACCTCAAAGCCCCATAATCTCCCTCAAGGATATTAAACACTACTACACGTCCGCTCATTGGACTCGATTTTTGGAATCAAGACTATAGTGTTGCACCGTTATCGAAGTCATCAACAGTGTCGTTAACTGTTTGCGTCAGCGGTCGTAGTGTCGTTATGAAGATAGGCTATTCTGTTTAGTGTGTAATATTCTTGAATCTTTTTCTCCAACCGTCTCAACTCCCAACCTCAAGCAAAGGTTCCCCAAGCAACATCCGGTGATGCTGGGGAGGGGGGACTTGTGTACATACATATAGACAGATAGTAAAGTGTAATGCATCTGTTGCATTGTAGATCTGCAGATTTTCTTTTTCAGCTTTCTTTCAATAATGGTTTTTTTTTCTCCGGTTCAACTTACTTTCAAAGGTGGCATCCCTAATCGCAGCTGTTTTTATAATTTTTTTCTACGAGCGTGCGGAAAAGTGCACCTTAAAAGTATTACTTTTCCGCACTCAAGGCGAAAAAGTAGAATACCTGAAATTTTTGTATACATCAGGGTGTCCCAAAAAGATACCGACAAACTTTGAGGGGTAGTAAGGAACATCAAAACAAGCATTTTTGTTTATATAAACATATGTCCGCAAATAATCCATTTGGGCTGCAGAGCAAAAAAACTGTTTGGTACTCTTATTCTTCGCAATAATTAAATCACTGTTTAACTACTTATTAATTTTGCTTTATTAACAAATAAATTATGGTTTCCTCTGAGGTTTACAATAATTATTCAAAATGTTGACCATTTACTTCAATGAAAAGATTGCACCGTCGGGACATTGACTGAAAAGTTTAGTCTACGAAACACCTGTTCGTAATGAGGAAGAGCAGTTAGCAAGAGAATCTTAGGCAAGGAAAGAGAGGGGACTCGTATCACAGCAGGTGAAAATGAAGCAGTTTGCCACCAAAAAATGTCTGCTTTTTTCATAACATAACCTAGAAAGCATATTGTTTTTTGCCTGTTAAATGTAATCCCGTCGACTTTTTTTTCTCTGCGGGCTTTGCAGCCATATGCTAGCAATCCACCATGCTGAATATCACAAAAATGTTAGTCTGAAGTAAAATTCACATAGTGACACCATGAAAAATTGTCGCCATTATTTGGTGGTAAACGGTCACAACCAGCTGCTAGTGCAGGTAAGGGCGGGTATTATAAAACTGCTTTGACAGTTAACTTGAAGTTAACTTTTTGAATTACATGTAATTCCAGAAGTTAACTTTAAGTTAACTCACAAAGAAGTTTTATAATGCTCGCCCTAAAGGATGTTACGCGTCCTCTCTCTTTCCTTGTCTAAGGCAAGGATACTGGCGAGTTGTACCCATGTAGAAGCTATTCCCGGAATATTCCGATAGTGCAATCTTTGCATTCCTACGTAGAGTAGGAACAGCAAATCTCTTTACGTGCCAGGTTTGTTAAATGTGTGCCAGCATTTTGACGAAGAAAATCCAATCGAACGGGGAGGGGCTAGCCTTAACCACGCCCTCCGAATTCGAAAGCAATTTTTTGCCAAACTATGAGTGTGCTAGCTCTAAAAAATGGTGTGCTAGGTTGTGCTAGGTATCTTGCACCTGTGCTAGCATTTTGGCTGAGTAAATCCAACCGGGGGGGGGCTAGCGTTAACCTGGCCCCCCCCCCGAATTCGAAATCAATTTTTTGCTAAACTATGGGTGTGCTAGCTTTAAAAAATGGTGTGCTAGGTTGTGCTAGGTATCTTGCACCTGTGCTAGCATTTTGGCTTAGTAAATCCAATTGGGGGGGGGCTAGCGTTAACCTGGCCCCCCCCGAATTCGAAATCATTTTTTTGCTATACTATGGGTGTGCTGGCGTTAAAAATTGGTGTGCTAGGTAGTGCTAGCTATGTTTTACCTGTGCCAGCATTTTGGTAATGAAAATCAATTCGGGGGGGGCCAGCTTAACGGAGCTAAAAATAGTGCTACGGTGATAGGTATATCCAGAGCTGTCCAGAGCCTTATTAATGTTATGTTTTTTTTTAAATAATTATTTTTGCTTTCTAGAACGTTCCTATAGCGACATTCAACGCATAGAAAGGAAACCTTGGAGGGCTTTGGCAATGACCAATAATCAACAATAATTTACCAAAAAAATTTTTTTTTTTTAATTTGTATAATCAATAATCAGTAATATGTGGCTAAACTAGTCTTTTAGAAGATACATAGGCATAATATTGTAGGAAGTTCCTATATGTTTGGATGTTAGTCACAGAGTCTACTAAATATGAACTCTTTTTATAATGGTAAATGATTAGAATGAATAATGGCAGTTTTCTGTATGATTAGTTAGGTAATAATTATTATGATAAATGTACTTTAAGCTGTCTTTGATACTGTTTTTTTTTTAAATGAGATTTTTATATTTCTAGTTAAAGTTTTCAAAATTTTTTAGACTAATCTTATTTTATAACTACTGTTTCGTATCAAGCGTGTTCTTGAATTTTAAATATTTATTAGGTAATTTTTTTTTCAGTTTTATATGTGTTTTTAACGTAAGAAAAAAATTAGAAAAAATGTGATTCAGTTTTTGTTTGGTAGGGTAACAACCTGTTCAACAACTGAAGGATTTGGATCTTTATCATATAGGTACCTACCTAGTGAAATTTTCTTCAGTTTGCAGTTTGAAGAGGTTTTTACTGTGCCTTCTATTATTAATTATTTTAAAATCTAGTTTAAACGCATAGGTATAGGTAAATGAAACCCCCAATTTCCCAAAGACTTCTCTGAACGGAAGCCCTCGTATACTATGTCCTAACTGTTATAAATCTTGCATTTAACGGAAGGTATTTAGATAACTAGATTTAGATAACTAGTCAATCTTAGGTACACAGAGTGTTCTAATAAAACAGCTCACTCAATATAATGTATGTCACTAAATGTCAACAATAGGATAATTATAGGTAGGTACGCATTTTTGGGTAAATAGTAGTGGGTAGTTTCAATTTTTACCAAGATAAAAGCGATTGAAAATTTTGTTCTGATTTTTGACAATAATTTTTTCAAAATAAACTTTTCATGTGTAATTGTGTTTGTTTTTTTTTAATACCTATAGTAAGTACGTACCATAGACCTAATAGGGTACTTAACTTACATGATTTAACAAGTGTAAAATTATTTTGACGTAAGTCTGAAAAAGTTTAACGCACATAGCGCATAGCGGCAAGTGGATTATTCGATCGAATACTTTCCTTTTTGATTAATTTCAAGAAAGCCCCACCCTTCTCTGAAGCTCATCTGCTTGATTTCCTCGGCTCACATGAATTTCTGTCCTAGATATTTAAAGGATGATATCTGCTCGATTTCTCCACCATTCAGACGGAATTTCCCACTAATTACGAGATTTGTCTTAATTTGTATTTCCGAGGTGCCTTATAAATCTTTAGTCCGACTTGTCTGGATGCTACCTGAAGACTTTTCAGTATCCTTGTGGCTTTGCCATATCTATCTGAAATTAGAATGACATTGTCAGCGAGCCTTGGGTACCTAACTTAAATTTTCGTCAGAGAAGATGTGATTTCATCCATAGACAATCAATAGACATATCTGGAATAAATATCCTCAGAACTGATATTCTAAACTTTTGGTATCCACCATGCATTAGACCTATCCGTGTCACTGTCTCCTGTGTACAGTTCTCTATAAATAACTATTCATAGTGATTTTTAATATTTTGGCTATATTTATGTTTCTATGTATAAAAACCAAGCATTCTGTTAGCTATTTCAATAATCCTTTCAAACTGATTAAAGTAAGGGAGTTTGTTATCTAGACACCAATTTATCTAGGCCAGGAAAGAGAGGCTGAACCTCGCAAACTCGACACAAGTTCTGTTTTATTTATTTTTTTCTGGTAGGACAAGGGCTGCTTATTATGGGTCTAACTTTTTCCAACAAAATTTCTACGCTACGTGTTACAACAAAATGCCTTTATAGTAAATTAAAGAGGACTAAATGCTCTACAATTTATTCAGCGACAGCATTGGCCTATCATCTACACTTTAACCAGGGTGGGGCTCTAAAATTAAATGACCTTGAGAAAAGATCTTTTGGGAATTATTATTTTTGTGATTGAACAGTAAAACAAATTTACCACAAACTAGCAGCAACTACTCATAAATAATTGACCAATTTTTTGGTATAATTATATTATTTAAAAACATTCACCCCTTTTAGATATACAGGGTGGGCCAGCGAAAACGAAACAAGGTTGATATCTCGTATTCATCGTTCATTGAAAAAAATCGCTCGGACCCGTCGATTTTTATTCGGAGGGGGTAATCTTTTGCACATATTTTCAATGTTGTCACTTCAATCCTCTCGCGGGGGTAACCTCCAACCCTTAAATCTTAAATAGCAGTAGGGGTCAAGCGATACCTCATTTCAAAGGTCATCCAATTCTTTTTTCAACGGTGCCTATTTTTTTAAATTTACTGAGTTTTTTTTTTCAAAAGATATTTGAAATTAGAATGTATTCAGTTGAATTTTATTGAGTGATGAAAAAAAAACTAGACTTTAACCTTGTGATTTCAAGTTGGATAGCACACGACTTCAAAAAAAAACACATAAAATCACTTTTTAAGAAAAAATTGTTATAACTACAAAATTGATATTGCTCAAAATGACTAAAACAGTACTAGTTTCGTCTATTTTTGAATGCGTTTTCTCGAAAACCACTGCATCAAATTCAAAAAAAAAGGCACCGTTGAAAAGAGAACTTGATGACCTTTAAAATGAGGTATCGCTCGACCCCTACTGCCATTTAAGATTTAAGGGTTGGAGCTTACCCCCGCGAGAGGGTTGAAGTGACAACATTGAAAATATGTGCAAAATATTTCCCCCTCCGAATAAAAATCGACGGGTCCGAGCGATTTTTTTCAATAAACGATGAATACGAGATATCGACCTTGTTTCGTTTTCGCTGGCCCACCCTGTATAGGGTGTTGAAATTTGAAAAAGTCCCTTTCATATCATCTGAAGGGCTAATGCTAGGCTGTTCAAATTTTCAGGAATTTAGGAAGGATATTTAAAAATTCATATACCTAATGCCCCCCTATGTTTCACCTGGAACCACCACAAAAAAAATAAAATTTGAAAAAATAGTATATTAAAGTATAAGTGGATATTAAGGTCTTTAAAACACGCGCGATTTTTCGAGCACGACGGCGCAGCCGGAGTGCTCGAAATAGAGCAAGTGTTTTAAAGACCAGTTATCCATGAATACTTTACACTATTTTTTTTTATTGGTATACGTTCAAATCATAAATTACTAATAATTGTAGAATGCTACATTCGTGCTTGACACTTGTTACATTTTATTTGACGTTATCTACAAGTACCTAACCTACTCCTGACAAATCAATTATTAAAAAGTTGACATTTAAACCTTTCTCTGGTTGTTGGTTGTTGATGTTGTCATTGGTAACTTTAAAACACGCGCGTTTTTGAATGTTGGATTTAAACACGCTGAGGAGTATTTTAAATAAGTGAAATAGGTTATCAATAAAAAAAAATGCCTTTTTTCCATTTTCTCGCACACAATGCCCTCTATGTGAATGATTCAAATGATATTTTATGCACACCTCCGACATACATGCATAGACACCAGAAGCATTTTTCTAGTGCAACCCCACTAGACAGAATAAAAAAATTAAGAGGATTAATTTTTTTTAATTTTTGCATTATTTGCATAAATTTCCTTCCCATACAATGCATAGGTAACGAAATAATCGCCAAAGAGTGATTGCGACAACTTCCATAAGGGGCAGAGGTGGTTTCCGGGGGGATGTTGCAGTATATTTTTGGAATAGTTATTTAGGTACATTCCAAGCTGCGAAAGCGTACTTTTAGGTGCGAGGTGTATTCAAAGTAACTACTAGCATGTTTCACTTTCGCTTTCGCTCGCCTATGCAAGATAAAATAATCTACTTCCGTAGGGGGGAGAATGTGCTTATTTAGTGCGCTAACTTATTTAGTTAGCTACTGACTTATGTGAAACAAAAATCTCCCCCTTAATATATTTTTTTCCGTCTAGAAGGGTTGTACTAGAAAAATGCTCTTGCGGTGTCTATGCATATATTATGTCGGAGGTGTGCACAAAATAATATTTTTCTACGAGCGTGCGGAAAAGTGTACTTTTCCGCTCGTATTTTAGGTCATGAAAGTATCACTTTTCCGCACTAGTGCTTTTCCGTACTTTTCTGCATGGAGTGCGGAAAAGTAGAATACCTGAAATTTTTACGTATACAGGTACTTACAGGTAAACAGGTATACTACAGGTACAGGTACGAAAAAGTGAAAAAAAATATCTTAAATTGATAAATATTATCCGTTCACAATCCGATGTCCACTGGTACCGGTAAAATTTATCACCTTTCAATGCTATTTGATAGGGAAAGGTGATAAATGTACCTGCACCTGTGGACATCGGATTGTGAACAGGATATATGTAGGTAAAAATATTACCTTTCATCTCGTAGAAAAAATAGTGTTCCTAACTAGAAAATATACTATTGAACCATTCACATGGAGGGCATTGTGTACGAGAAAATGAAAAAAACGGCATTTTTTTTTTCAAATTTTATTTTTTTTGGGGTGGTTCCAGGTAGAAAATAGCATTATACGATCGCTACGTTTCGGAAACATCCCCTGTTCCAGGGTGAAATTTGGAAAATTAGACCCGTAAAGTCGCGTCCAGATTAGTAAATAAATGCGTTGCGTTGAATTCGAGATTCGTTACAAATTTTTGCGGCGCAAATTTGGCATCTTCACCGACATAAATTTATTTATGTATTTATTCATCAACGGGAAATTCCCAATTTTACAAAAAATAAGTCTAAGAATAAAATGTTGAAAAAAAACTCAAATACACAATATATAAAAGACAAACAGATTATAAAATACAACTATATACATTAACACCAATCATAAAAATAACAATGGAACATCAAATCACTAAAATATATAGGTTAGGTGCCTAATCTTAATCTATTGATTATTAAGCGCCGCCCTAAGGGAGTACAAGGAGGTGTTAAACAAGTCAATTCTCAATTCATTTGCATGACATCATTCTATTTATGGATGAGAATTGACCATAATTGGTGCGATGGTTTTCAATGTATTCACAACTCTAAGTGATCTAGGAGGAGCATGAATTTGAACAAGTTGCAGGAGGTCACTACAATCTATATTGTTATTAAGTATTTTATAAATAAATACCTTATCAAAATTAATTCTCCTTTCATTCAAGGACTTCATATTCAGCATGTTCAGTAGATGATCATAAGTACATGTTTCAACATCAAGTCCCAATCTAAATCTAATGTGACACAAAAATTTGCGCTGCAATCTTTCTAGTCTATCTCTGTGAAACTGATAGTATGGTGACCATACACAAGTATTATTCTCCAGTTGAGATCTAACTAAACACACATACAAAGTTTTGAGAGCAAATACATTTTTGAAATCTTTGGTATGTCTTTTTACAAAGCCTAACATTTTCAGAGCTTTATTACAAATATAATCAATATGGTCCACAAAAGTTAGTTTGTGGTCAAACACAACTCCCAGATCCTTAATTGTAGTTACACCATCAAGCAGAATACGAATTAAGTTTTGGACTTGATTTTCTACTAAACTGTATACATTTACATTTACCTATGTTGAGGTGTATATTATTATTCTCGCACCATTTCTCAAAACGTTGAAGGTCTTCCTGCAGGAGTACTGATGCATCTGGTGAGTCAATCACCTTAAATAACTTTAAATCATCTGCATACAATAAAACATTACTATGATGGAAACAGTCAATAATATCATTTATGAAAATATTAAAAAGTAATGGGGCAAGATGACCCCCTTGTGGAACTCCTGATGTTACACTATAATCATCAGATAAAGAAGTTCCAATTTTTACCCTTTGCTTACGACCTATCAAATATGATTCAAGCCATTTCAACAATATACCATTCACACCATAACCAGAAAGCTTCTGCAACAAAATACCAAAATCAACCCTGTCAAAAGCCTTTTCAAAATCTGTATAAATGGAGTCAACTGCAAATCCATTCTCAAGCGCTTTAGAAATTACTTGTTCGTATAATAGTAAATTTGTTGTGATTGATCTGCCCTTTGAAAAGCCATGCTGTTTGACAGAGATAATATTTTGGAAACACACAGAAAGAAATTCATTGACAATACATTCAAAAATTTTGGGGAAATGTGACATTATAGTTATTGGCCGATAGTTAGTGACCTCATTTCTTGAACCATTGTTTTTATAAATTGGACAAACAAATGACATTTTCCATACATTGGGAAATATACCCAATGACAGAGATTTATTGTATATCAGCCAAAGAGGCATCGATAATGCAAAAGCACAGTTTTTTATAAATATGGGGGCAATACCATCAGGGCCAGGGCACTTTTTTATATCTATATTTGACAAATGGTCCAATATATCACTTATCTTAATAATGAGGCTATTTATATTAACATTGCTTGAGCATGAAGTAATATTTACAAGCTCTCCGTTTTTATTTATTTTTGGTTTTCCATAAACCGATGAGAAAAAATGAGAAAACAGACCTACAGTGCCTTCCACACTCTCACTTACTTGACCGTTATAATTAAGACAGATAGGAATGCCATTATCTGTTCGATACATACGTACATGCTTCCAGAATGACTGTGGGTCTGTGGTTATTTTATTCTCAGTTTCACTCATGTAACTGTTATAACACGACTTTGCCTGCCTTTTACAAAAATCCCTGAGACTGCAAAAAGCATAATAATCATTAACATCTCCAGTCAGTTTATATTTTTTGTGAGCCAATTTTTTGTTAAAAACATTGGTTTTCAGCTCGGTGCTGAACCATGGTGGAAATTTATATTTACTTTTAATCCTTATTCTAGGAACAAACTGAGTTAGAACATTATTTAAAATCTCATAAAACAATAAAACATTATCCTCTACATCACCGCTTTCAAAGACATGATCCCAATTAACATTAAGTAAAAAACAACTAATATCACAAAAATTAGAACGCTTAAAATCAAAAATTTCATCATCATACTCAACAAGATTTGGTATATTATCACAGTCAACAGTAATAACTAGGGCTGGATGATACCTATCACAGTTTACCAAAGTATCACTAGCGCAGACAGTCTTATAATTCAAGTTATCACAGAAAATTAGGTCCAAATAAACACCCCTGTAATTTGGTACATTGTTGATTTGATACAGATTCAAATATGGGAAAGTTTCAATAACGCTCTCTGCAACTGAGGAATATCCCTCAATAAGGGTGCCAAGAGCATCATTAGACCATTTTAAATTAGGGAGATTGTAGTCCCCGGCAACAAATAAACTATGGTCGCTATATAGACACATGCTTTTTCCACTGTTTCACAATGTTTTCTATTGGCATCGCTACATGATGACGGTGGAATATACACACAGCAGAATAGTTTTTTGAGGTTCTTGCAGAGACTTGTGGATACCCATATTTCCTCACTATCATTGCAAGAGATTTGCAGCAGTTGGGATTTATATTTCTTATTTACTGCTATCAATACGCCTCCATTTCTTTGTTTACCAGTGACTGTACTATCTCTGTCCTTCCGGTATATGTTATAGTTATCCATGCCCAATTCACTGCTAATAAAATCTGAATTCAATGATGTTTCAGTAAGCAAAATCACATCATATTGATTGAGTGCAACATTATTACGAAGATCTGATAGTTTAGTTCTAAGACCATTAACGTTGTGATAGTAAACACTTATACTGGCATTGTTTAGTACCTGGTTCTCCCTCCTTGGTTCCAGTGAAAATTTGAATGGAAATTTGAACTACCCCGATTGCCACTGTATGATCCTGCACGTGCATGTCGGGCATGGAACTGACCCATACCAAGTTGCCTGTTGCCAAGGTTAAATTTGAACTCTCGGACAATGATATTTTTCGGCCAAAAATTGTCAGCTTCTACCTGTGGTATATATTTACTGTCTATTCCCACCTTGAATGATGCTGTGTCACCTTTGGTTCTTAGTTGAGCAACTGAGATTTCCCCTCGATTTGTAATGCTGGCTTTATTCTTAACATACGCCAACACCGACTCACATGTAGCACTGTTTTGTGCTTGGCTTACATGTAGCCATTTTTTCTTTGGAACTCCTATGAACTGGCTATTTTTTATGGATTGGACATCTTTATTATTCCCATTATGCCGAACTACACCAACAAAGTCAGCATTCTTTGTGATTGATGCACTGGAAGACTGGCCATCTTTCGCTTGGGCTTGTATATCCACATTGCTGTGTGCCATAGCCGAATCTACTGCTCGTCCTACTTGAGATAGTGTAATTTGTGCGCCTTCAAGCTCACCATGTTCATCAGCAGCCCTGACAGAGGGCATGTTCGAGGGCATATCTTGCTATATTATTTGTGTTGTGCGCCGTGCGCCGTGCGTTCTTGCTCAACGCGTTTGTGCCTATTTTATTTCAGTGTGCGTGTTGCTTGTTTTTGGTTATTTGTTTCGTTCGCGAAAAAACGCGTCCACACTAGAACGATGTTGCGCCGCAAATCCCTTTGATGTCTTGAAAAAAACCGACAAGCCGCGGATCGCGTGCGTTGAATGTCGCGAAAATTTTTGCGTGCGTCTGTATGCGGCGAACAGGTCCACACTCGCATAAATTTGTCTCGCACACACAAATTTGTGCCGAATACCACGCACAACGTAAATTTTTACTAATGTGGACGCGACTTAATAAGCAGCCCTTGTCCTACCAGAAAAAAAAAATGAAAAAATAAAACAGAACTTGTGCCGAGTTTGCGAGGTTCAACCTCTGTTTCGTCTTAGATCGTTATTTGTTTTGTATCTATCAACTGTTCTCGAATTCATGAGATTTTTATATTTCGGCACAATTTTTCTTCCCTAGACTTCATGCGGTGATTTCTTTGATATTGTCGCGGCTTTGGGTTGCCTGACAGAAATCTTGGGTTCGTTTCGTTTATTCCAAAAATCAAAGTCCAATTAACACAGCAATAATTTATTCCACGTAACAATACACTCTGACACTAAGGGCCTTATTCTGTAAGGAACGAACCGTTCGATTCGGTAGAATTTCCTCGATTGTGACGTCATTTTCGGTTTGGTTTTCGCGCTACCAAACCGAAAATGACGTCACAATCGAAGAAATTCTACCGAATCGAACGGTTCGTTCCTTACAGAATAAGGCCCTAATTACTTTAATAACTAACTCAACAATTCAACTCTTTACAACAATAATCACTTATTTAAATCGTATTACAGTCAACAGCCAAACTGAAACTTAAACTACAAAGCAATAGCGGCCTTTATATATCCCTAAATATTTTCCTGTAAAATCTAGAATACACACGATAATCTTATTTTCCCGATTAAAGTAGAATAATTCGCTAGATTCTAGAATATTCGACAGCAGATGCCTACGATTCTTGACAGCCTGGCGGACGCCGTTATTCTGGCGGCAGCGTTATCGTAACACTGCCCTCCTCCTAAGGTTGATCGTCCCGATCAACTTCATGCCCATGATATTTCGCCAATCTGTCCAGATGTACAACTTTCATCGTACTCCTGGTGTTGCGCTGAACTCGAAAAACTAAATCATTAATCCTCTTGATTATTCTGTAGGGTCCTTCCCACGCTGAAGATAATTTCGGTGACACTCCTTTCTTTCTTGTTGGATTATATAGCCACACCAAATCGCCTTCTTGAAATCCGGCTGAATTGGCTTTCAAGTCGTATCTAGTCTTCATTCGGTCACTGGCCAGCTGAATATGCTCCCGAGCAAAATCATGGATACCCAGAAGTCGTGCCCTTACTTCGTCGGCATAATCTCGGATTTCTCTTCGTTCTTCTTTAGGTATCCCAAACATCAGATCGCAAGGTAACCTGAGCTCTTCCAAAGACGATTCTGGCTGGACTTTCACCTGTTGACTCGTGAACAGCTGCTCTGTAAGCCATTAAAAATAGAGGCAAGTGTTTGTCCCAATCACGCTGGTTCTTTGCGACCCCTTTTGTCAGGTGTTCCTCTATGGTCTTATTAATTCCCATGATCTCACAAATTTTTTTGAAGATGGCAGATTCGAAATTTCGTCCTTGATCTGAATGTAAAGGTACGGTTTGTTAGGAGAGTACGCGTCGCACAACTGACAACGTAAACGTTGTCATTGGTTCAGGTATGACCATAGGTATGACGTACACCCGTTTTCTCACGTCAGAAGACGGGTGTACGTCATACCTGAACCAATGACGACGTTTACGTTGTCAGTTGTGCGTCGCGTACTATCCTAACAAACCGTACCTTAACTCGCGTGGCACACCATGATGACTAAAAACTTCGTTGCTTCTTGATTGAGAATAGCGAAAACTTCTGGCCATTTACTGAAGTAATCCATGATAACCAAGATGTATTTGTTACTACGCTCTGACTCAGGGAACGGTCCGGCAACATCTATCGCTATTCTTTCAAATGGGAGACCGACGTTCTACTGTTTCATTGGCCCCCGAGACCTTAGTTTAGGGCCTTTACTGGTAGCACAGATGTCGCATTTTCGGCACCAGCTTTTAACATCTTCGTGATAGTGAAGTCAGTAAAAACGTTCCCGAATTTTGTCCAAAGTCTTGTTAACTCCAAAATGTGCCCCTGAAGTTCCGTCATGTATTTCTCTTAATACATTTTCCACTCGGTCTTTTGGGATAACCAGTTGGCTCTTAGTGGATTTCCCATCGGCACTTTCCCAAACTCTTTTGAGTAAACCATTTTCTACGGCCAGAGAGTTCCAATTTCCCATCGGCACTTTCCCAAACTCTTTTGAGTAAACCATTTTCTACGGCCAGAGAGTTCCACTGGGCCCACAACGCCTTGTAAATCAAGCTTTTGTTCGACACTTCGCTCCATTCTGGCCTACATTCATCATTTTCTTAAAGATGTAGAATTTGCCCGATGTCCTGGTCTGCATCCTGATCTTCTTTCATTTGTTTGGTAGTCCATTTGTCATCGACGATCAGGCCCGTTCTTCTTACAGCTGGACTAATGGTTTTCTCATGTATATCGATTCTTTGACAATGCTTGCAATCTTCTTTACATGGCCGTCTAGACAGAGCGTCAGCATTTTTATGCAGGTTTCCAGGTCGATGTTTTATTTGGAAATCGTATAGCTGTAATTTCTCAATCCATCTAGCAAGCTGTCCTTCAGGGGTTTTCATTTCTAACGGCCATTTTAGAGCTGCGTGATCTGTTCGAATTAGAAACTTGCGTCCGTAGAGATACTTATGAAACTGGTCGACTGCTTTCACTATGGCAACTCTCTTCTGGTGACACAATAATTTCGTTCCGGCTTTGATAAGGTTCTGCTGTAGTACTCCACGACATGTTCTTGTGAATTTTGGATTTGTGAAAGGACAGCTCCAACACTGGTGTTACTTGCATCTGTGTCCAAAATCAACATGCCTTTCTGATCGGGATAGGACAACACTGGGCTCGTACATAATCCTCCTTTTAATTTTCTGAACGCGGAATCGCATTCTTGGGTCCAATTAAATGTTGATTTTTCTTCCATTAATCGATGAAGCGGAGCAGCTATATTGGCAAAACCTTCCACAAATCTTCGATAATAAGAACATAATCCCAGAAAACTCCTTAGTTCATGTTTGTCGCGTGGCTTTGGCCAATCTCTGACAGCATCTATCTTCCCTTCCATAACTTGTATGCCATTTTCAGATACCACGTGACCTAAGAATTCCACTTTCTTTTGAAATAGGAAACACTTATTTGGATTGAGCTTTAAGTTGGCATTCCGGAAGCAGTCAAAAACTTCTTTCAGGTTATTAAGATGTTCTTGAAACGAATTTCCCATGATCATGACATCATCTTTATATACC
This sequence comes from Ceutorhynchus assimilis, assembly GCA_917834065.1. Taxonomy (NCBI): domain Eukaryota; kingdom Metazoa; phylum Arthropoda; class Insecta; order Coleoptera; family Curculionidae; genus Ceutorhynchus; species Ceutorhynchus assimilis. The sequence continues at coordinate 40,743,502 of OU892280.1, read as the reverse complement.
AGGCAAGTTCTTCATGTAAGGCCTCGCAAAACAAGATGCATCAGTCGCTCAAATGTAGCTGGAGCATTACACAATCCGAAAGGCATTACAATAAACTAGTATAACCCGCTTCCGGTACTGAAGGCAGTTTTCTCTTTGTCGTCGTCATGTATTGCCACTTGCCAGTATCCACTTTTGAGATTTAAGGTGGGAAACCATTTAGAGCCCGATAGAGTTGTTAATGTGTCGTCTATTCTCGGGAGAGGGAAGCTGTCCTTCTTGGTGACGTCATTAAGCTTTCGGTAGTCTACACAAAATCTAAGACTCCCATCTTTCTTTGTAACCAACACTACTGGCGCAGACCATGGACTATTTGACTCTTCTGTAGTAATTATTTTTAGTTATTTGAATTTGCCCAGCGCTGTATTTTGTAATTATTGTAAACCCGACCTTCAAAATAATTAGAGTACCGGATGACTAGAAAACCAGTTATGTCGGTAGACAGAAGATGATAGATCACTTTTGAAATAGGTAAAAAACTTCCCGTTTCATCTTCCTTCTGCAGGCTGCGCTGGGGTGTCGTTATAGTTGAATTAACGAGGACTTCAATAAAACAGTAAAAACCGTTACGTGCCTTATTTGATTGGGAAACCCGGACTCAATAGTCGCATTTCGAAGAAATCTACAGTCTACAGTTTTCAGAAGTGGGATTCAGGATTCAAGCCGTAGGATATTGCGAAAGTAGTGATTTATTATGGCGGACGACCAATTTGAAGACGCCGAAATGAGTGAATCGGCTCAAGAAAACAGAAGCCAGGGTCCAATTTCAGTGAATGATTTGGTTGAAGCAACGGTAAGAGCAATTTTATTGCATGAACAGGCTCGAAGACCTATCTCACCGCCCATTAAACACCATGAAAATAAATCCTTTTCAAACGCCGAAATAAGTGCTTTACTTCCTGATTTTACTGGCCAAGGAGATGTTGCAGTTTGGTTACAAAGAGTAGCTGCAGTACAGGACTGTTACCAAGTTCCGGACAAAACAATTCAATTAATTGCTGTTGGTAAATTGACTGGCCAAGCAAGGACCTGGTATCACTCAAAAGTTGAATTTATTACAATGACTTGGACTGATCTCAAAGAAGAAATGAAGAAAATGTTTTCATTTAGAGCAGACAGAGTCTCTTCAATGAAAAAATTTGAATCCCGTAAATGGAAAAGAGGCGAGAAATTCCCGATTTACTTCCACGAGAAAGTGGCTTTGGGCAACATTGTGGGAGTTTCCGAAGAAGATTTAATTGAATACATAATTGATGGATTTTTCAATGAAACATTACAATCTCAAGCCAGGATGCAGGACTTTAAGACATTGAGTGACTTATTACGAATTATGTCCAACGTTACTCAGTCAGAAAGATCTCAAACTCATTCAGTACCCAGTTATCCATCATCATCCAGGCAAACACCAGTTTCTACTGCACCAAAAAGATGTTTTAATTGTTATGAGTCAGGACATTTTGCACATAAGTGTCCCAAGCCCAAAAGAGAAAGAGGAAGCTGTTTCCGTTGTGGTAAATCAAATCACCAAATCAAAGATTGTCCTGAAAACAAGAAGAGGCCGTCAGTGATGCTTGCTGATTTCACCACTACGATGGGTATTATTGAAAATCATTCGCCACAAGCTCAAGCAAAAGAGAATTCCCAGATATCAGAAGAAGCCTTAATGCGGTCAGTATCAAGTATGTATGAAATCCCAGTTCGATTTGAAGTACAAGATCAAGGTAACAGCTGTCAGGTTGTTGTGAATGCAATGCTTGACAGTGGTAGTCCCATTAGTTTGATAAAAAGTAAACATTTACCACCACACTGTATCAATTTAAATTATGATTTTGAACAAAATTATGTTGGCATTAATAAATCTAGCTTAAATGTTTTAGGGCTTTATGAAGAAACTGTAATAATTAATGATTTAAAAGTGCCACTTAAGTTTTATGTTGTCAGTGACGATACAATGACTGTTCCGGCTATTTTGGGACGAGACTTTTTATCCTTACAAAATTTTAAAATTTCACTTAACAATAATAAACTTTGTCTAGAACCCTTTCAGCCTGAAAATTCTAATGAATTACTTTTTATTGAAATTGATCAAGATACAATACCTATTCTAAATATTAATCGAAACTTAGAACCAAAAATTATTTATAATTTTGAACAACAATTTTTTTATGAATATTTTTGTAAAGAGCGATTACATGAGCCAGAAATAAATTATGAAATGAAAATAGTATTGAAACATGAAATGCCGATTTCTTTTAGACCGAGAAAACTGTCTTTTTTTGAGAAAAATGAACTACGAAAAATTTTGGATGATTTACTTTTAAATAAAATTATTAGGGAAAGCAATAGTCCTTATTGTAGTCCAATAGTCTTGGTTAAACAGAAAACAAATGAGTTAAGGTTATGCATAGACTATCGCGAAATCAATAAAATTACCATTAGAGATCACTTCCCAATACCATTAATTGATGATCTATTAGATTTGCTTAAAAATAAAAACTTTTTTTCGGTCCTTGATTTAAAAAACGGCTTTCATCATGTAAAGATGGCAGAAGACTCTATAAAATATACATCTTTTATTAGTCCTCTAGGTCAGTTTGAATATGTACACATGCCATTTGGTCTTACTAACTCTCCTTCTGTCTTTATGCGATTCATAAATATGATTTTCAAAAATTTGTTGAGAGAAAATAAGATACTGATATACATGGATGATATTTTGGTTGCTACCGAAACATTGGAAAAACATTTTCAAATTTTGACAGAAGTTTTCAACTTAATGATTAAGAATCTTTTAGAATTGCGAATCCAAAAATGTTTCTTTTTGCAATCACAAATTATTTATTTAGGGTACCTCATTAACAGTGAAGGAATTCAACCTAACCCTGATAATGTTCGCGCTTTAACAGAATATCCTATTCCTGAAAAACAGAAAGACAACTTATTTAGACCAGTGTTCTATTTTAGTAAGCGGACAACAGATTCTGAATCTAAATTTCATAGCTTTGAACTTGAATTGTTAGCCATTGTCAATGCTCTTGAACGTTTTCGTGTATATTTACAAGGGATTCATTTTAAAATAGTCACAGACTGTAATTCTGTTAAAATGGCATTGAATAAAAAAGAAATTAATAGACGCATTAATCGTTGGCCATTAACGCTACAAAATTATGACTACTCCCTTGAACACCGAGAAAATTCACGCATGAGACACGTTGATGCCCTAAGTCGCGCTAATAGCATTCTCATATTAGAAGAAAATACATTTGAACAAAATTTACCAATTTCTCAGAATTTGGACCCTGAAATCTCTAAAATCAAAAACGATCTTTTAATTACTGAAAACAAAATTTTTGAATTAAGAAATGGTTTGGTCTACAAAAAATTACAACATCAACAGGGAACTAAGTTTTATGTTCCAAAATCTATGGAGGACAAAGTAATTTTTAACTGTCATGATTTGTTAGGTCATGTGGGTATAGATAAGACTTGTGAATATCTTTCTAGGGTCTACTGGTTCCCAGATTTTAAAACCAAAGTTAAAAACTATATTAAAAATTGTATCAAATGCATCTATTATTCTTCGACAGGTAAAACTGAAGGAATATTACATAACATTCCTAAGGGCAATAAACCTTTCGTAACGATACATGTAGATCATTATGGCCCTCTGGAGAAAACCCCTAATAATCGAAAATTTATTTTTGAAATTATTGATTCTTTTTCTAAATTTGTTAAACTTTATGATGTGAAATCGACAAAAACCATTGAAGTTATACCAAAGTTGCAAGAATATTTCCAAAATTATAGTAGACCAATTAGGATAATTTCTGATAGAGGTGCAACTTTTACTTCTCAAGAATTTGATGATTTTTGCCAAGACAATAATATTTTACATATTAAAATTGCAACAGGTTCACCCAAGTCGAACGGTCAAATTGAGCGTATCAATAGGGACCTAACACCAATTTTGTCGAAACTCTCAGAACTTAAGAATAAATGGAATAAATACCTGATGTTGAATACACAATAAATAATACCTTTAGTCGCTCTATGAATAACACTCCTTCCACTTTGTTATTTGGAGTCAATCAAAGAGATAAAAACGACCAGCTTAGAGAATATTTAGAGTTAGAAAAAGATAGTGAACGAAACTTGAACGAAATTAGAGATAAAGCACAAGTTCAAAATTTGAAAGTTCAAGAATACAATAAGACTTATTTTGATAAAAAACATAAGCCACCAACTAAGTATCATTTAGGAGACTATGTGATGATTAAAAATATAGATGTTACTGCAGGTGTAAATAAAAAGCTAATCCCAAAATACCGAGGAGCTTATGAAATTAAGAAAGTTCTAGATAACGACAGATATTTTATTACTGATGTTGAAAATTTTCAGATAACACAAAGGCCTTTTGAAGGTGTCTGTAGTCCTGACAATATGAAATTTTGGTTACACTGATTTTGATATACTCCCTATTTTGACTTTACTCCCAATTTTGACATAACTCCCAATTTTGACAAAATTTCTCGATATTTACATTATTTTTATTTATTTATAACCTATGTATTTACTGTTTTAATTGATATTTTGATTCTTTAATTGTATTTTATATTGCCTTTACTGAAAGTTATGGAAAATATTGAACATCCATGAGTTTATGCATTCTTATGTACACTTATTAGAATTATGGATGATTAAGTGTCATTTCTTATATTTATGATCAAGCTTATGTTATGTTATGTTAGTCGAACCCATTATGAATTATTATGATAAAGTGTACTTTTATGTCTAATGCATTTTATGTTATGAGTATTAGGTTTCATGCTTGTTCAATATTATTTTAGCTCACGATCGAGACGATCTTTTATCAGGTTAGGCCGAGAATTGTAGTAATTATTTTTAGTTATTTGAATTTGCCCAGCGCTGTATTTTGTAATTATTGTAAACCCGACCTTCAAAATAATTAGAGTACCGGATGACTAGAAAACCAGTTATGTCGGTAGACAGAAGATGATAGATCACTTTTGAAATAGGTAAAAAACTTCCCGTTTCATCTTCCTTCTGCAGGCTGCGCTGGGGTGTCGTTATAGTTGAATTAACGAGGACTTCAATAAAACAGTAAAAACCGTTACGTGCCTTATTTGATTGGGAAACCCGGACTCAACAGTCGCATTTCGAAGAAATCTACAGTCTACAATTCAATGACTCCCTCTTGACGCATTTTATCAATTTGGTTTTCCACTTTCTGTTGTTTAGCTACTGGCATGCGTCGTGGTGGTTGTCTAATTGGGTGTGCCAATCCAGTATCAATTTTGTGTTGAATTAAGCTGGTCCGTCCGGTTTCATAATCCATCACAAATGCGTCTGCTTCTTTGAAGATGAAATCTGTGGCTTCTTGAAGTCTATCTGGATCGAGATGTTTCCATCATTTCGTCAAAGTCTGCATCAAGGTGTCTGTATCCAATTTCGATTTCACAAAATGTCGCTTATCTGGTAGGTCACAGTTCGATATTTGCTCAACAGGTTCGAGAGTGTTTCGGAAGAAACATTGGCAATTCTTATCATAATGTCTCCATTTGTTCTTATAAATCTTTCTGGTTTATCTCCAATAAAATTACGTGTTAGTCCAACACAGCACCCAGGGTTTGTTTCTAATTTTCCGCAAATTATCTTCTCAGTACTACCAGGAATCCTCACTGGGGTTGTGGCCAAGATCTTAACGGCTTCGGATTCTTCTTGTGTTGTTAGGACAATTTCTTCGTTACCTTTAAGAATGTTCATGGAAGGATCAAAAGAGAAACCATGTTGGCCGATCAAATCCATTCCCAAAATAAAATCATCTTCTATATCGGCGACTAATGTTCTGGGCCTGAAGGTGGTAGATCCAAAAGTAAGCTCAACCATAGCTTCTCCTTGAATTGGTGCCGAATCGCCCGTGACAGGTTTCTAGTGAGCGGTTGGATTGCCCGAGACTTATTATGGAAACTTCAGCACCCGTATCAAAAGTGATGGTTTTCAATTCTCCATTAATTTGTCCTTAGTAGTGTAAGATGGTTCGTTCTGCGCCCTCCGACGCCTCCGACGCCTCCGTGACGTCTGCGCATGCGCCAACCAGGGCGTCGCGACACCGTGACTTCATCATTCAGCTGTCAATGTTAGCTGTCATCTGTCAATGTCATCTGTCAATGTCAGCTGTCAATGCCACCTGTCAATGTCAGTCACCTGTCAATGTCACCTCAATGTCAGTCACCTGTCAATGTCACTCATCTGTCAATGTCATCTGTCAATGTCACTCATCTGTCAATGTCAGTCACCTGTCAATGTCATCTGTCAATGTCCGTAGGCTGTCAATGTCAGCTGTCAATGTCATCTAACCCAATCTACCTGAACTACTCCAACTTACCGGCTCTCTGATGCGCCATCTATAAACCCCGTATAACATTACACATATGTGTATTTTTTATATTTCTACATGTATTTATACAGATGAAAAAATACGTGAATTTATACATGCATACATGAAGAAATATAAAGAAAATAGACAGATGGGCTTAAGAAAAAAAAATACTAACCTCAAACAATTTTTTATTTAAAAACATACATTTTTTAAGACTCAACTATTTCAAAAAGCGATATTTGGTTTGGTCGTCCAACATCCTTCTGGCCTCTGTATATTATTGAATACTTTCCATCCATAAACTGCTCAATATGATCTTCCAATGATTTGGTGGTACGTTTTGGAAGAAACACTGCCTTATCGTCAAGTTCAATGAGGATACTCGATCCGAATTTACTTTGGGTTTTATTAGCAGAAAATATTGGGTACTTTCTGTCAGGCTCCATGTCTTGTAATTTCACAAGTGTTTTTTGATCCTTGAAGAGGCACGACTCGTTGATTGATTTCAAATCCATATCTAAAAAATATTCTGTACGTATTGATATTAGTATATAAAAGATTTACTTACTTGTTAAAAAAAAATGTTGTGCAATAATTTTATAATAATTATAATGTTCGCAGTTGACGAGTTCAACCAAGACTGAAGCTCGAGTATCATAAAAACCGATTTAAACCTCAACGTACATACAATAATAATTATTTCAGCAGTGTTTGTTTAAATCTCTCCATCAAAGGACCCCGCAATATTTTAATGGAAATTGGTTACCCGTGATATTTGGATGAAATTTAAATATGTTATTGGGGATGCCGTAAGCAACATTTTTTACCATGGGCACAACCGTGTATGTATGACAGGTGAGGCGTGGTTAGCTGTCAAATATTGGAATCTGATATCCAAAAGCAGAGTAACTATGGCAGATTTTGATGAACAAAAAATCTATTTCCACTAAATCGACCAAGTTAAGTCGAAAAATGTCAACCGTTTTAACACCTGTCAAAACCCTGCCAAACGGCAGCACTCATCTTCTCCAGTTTTCAATATTTTATGTTACCATTTGATATTTTTAACTTATATGTAAATTCTGAATTCAAAAATTGAAAAAAAAATGACAGCTGTCAAAATGTGACGTGCATGAACTTTGTTCAATGTTTTATCACCAATAAACTACCTTAAAACGAGAAAGGACCAGATTAGAATATTTTTTTCTACTAAAACAAATGACAGGTTTTGACAGTTCTGTCATTTTTTTTTCAATTTTTGAATTTAGAAGTTACATATAAGTTAAAAATGTCAAATGACAACATAAAATATTGAAAACTGGAGAAGATTAGTGCAGCCGTTTGGCAGGGTTTTGACAGGTGTTAAAATGGTTGACATTTTTCGACTAAACTTGGTCGACTTGGTAGAAATAGATTTTTTGTTCATCAAAATCTGCCATAGTTACTCTGCTTTTGGATATAAGATTCCAATATTTGACAGCTAACCACGCCTCACCTGTCATATATACACGGTTGTGCCCATGGTAAAAAATGTTACTTACGGCATCCCCAATAACATATTTAAATTTCATCCAAATATCACGGGTAACCAATTTCCATTTAAATATTGCGGGGTCCTTTCGAAAAGAAATTGAAGGTGCCTTTTGTTTGCTATGCCGATTTCGAGACAATCATTGAACCTGTTGATGCAGAGGAAAATGAGCTGGACCCCGAAAATTCCTATACCGTTAAAACTCACAAGGCTGTTCCTTATTCTTTCGCCTACTACATTAAATGCGATTTCGACGATTCTCATTCGATTTTCAAGACTTTCAGAGGACGGGTCGTATTTTCGAAACCATTCGAATGCCATTCGTATACGAAATAAGGCGAAATCCGCATGAAAATTGAGGTTTCGTATTTTCGAATCACTTTCGAACGGTCCGTACACGATTTGGTTCGTGTACGTTTACTCGAGTGGGTCTCTACCAGTCGAATGTCACATTTCATACGATTTTACTTGCTTCTGCGCATTGTTTGGAATTTTGAAGTCCTTAAGTCCTTATTATTTTGTTTATATATGTTATATTTGTTGTTTATATACCTAAATACGTTGTGCAAATTGAAAATTGTGTTCGTTGTTCGTTCTCCTTTTGACTTTTCATTCGTTTCCAAATAATTTGTTAATTAAATTGTCCTGCTTTATTAAAATACAATTTTTGGAATGGCTGGCTTGGATTATTTAATCAATAGTAATATAACTAGTGCAATGGAAATTATTGATAATTTTTGGGAAATTTGCTCGAATGCATTTTTAGTTGAAAAAGAGCACGAGTGCACACGTGCCTTTTTCAGTTAAAAACGCATGAGTGCAAATTTGTCGAAAATTATAAATATATTTCCATTGCACGAGTTATATTTAATGAGAGAATTTCATAAATCAAAAATTTAAATTTTTTGTCAAAAAATGTCAAAACACCAGTTTTCGCACCAGTTAGTATGTAATTATCTGCAGTGGAATTCCGTTACTCGATCTCTATCGAATCCGCCATATTTTTCCGATTATCGCGTTTCCGTTTCACGAGCACCGATTCGATATTCGATTTTTATATTCGACTCACAAAGAGGAGTCGAATGTCGAAATAACTAATGCCAGTCGTTAAAAAAAACTTCATTTGAGGTGTCAATTAATTTTATTAATTTTTTGATTCAAACCGGAGTTTTTTTATTGTGTGATCTTAAAACTGCTCAAAGTTCTACAAAAATAAAAAAAATGGCATTTAGAATGCGTGAACCGCATTAAGCCGGTCCCAGACACTACGTGTATTCGGCGAATATTCGTTATTCGGGTTTATTCGCGTAGCGTGTGGGAGGGTAACTTTGGCGAATATTCGTCCTTCGTCATTTTCCCGCCGATTGTCGGTAAACTGGCACGAAGCAAAAGAAGGCGAAGTGACGCGAAGTCCACTACGTGTGACTTCGCGCTGCTCCCAGACGCTTCGGGGGTATATGCCATAGTGTTTTGTCAGTTTATAGCGGTGTACAGTGCCGCAAGGTTGATTTTTGCATTTCTAGTTATTTTTAATTAAAAAAAGAAATGGAGAGGACCATTGAATTGACGATAAAATTTTTACAATTCTTTTAAAATGAACCTGTCATTTGGAACCCAAAGATACCAGAGGTGTTTTCTCGCGTCTCAAAGTTTTGAAACATTTTTAAAAACTAGTTTAAAACAGTTTCACAATGACGTCATAACTTCTCTTGCGCGAGAAAATAGTTTAAAAACATAGATTGGATTATATTTCGAAGCGGTTTGAACCAATTTTGTGTGAAATCATCGCGAGATATACTATTTCAAACCTATTTTGAACCAGTTTCAAAGTGAACGCGACAAAACAGCTCAGTTCTGCCGAAAATGACAGAAGTAGCGGCGGCAACAATCTGCTCTTCGTCACTGTCCATTTTGAACTAAAAAAGCGTCATGCATGAAACGCCACTGAAAAACGACGGCCCTCTGCTTGAAAACTTCGCCGAACAATTGTCAAGCCAAAGCTTCGCCATACCACAACGCCGTGTGGGAGACTAGGAAAATATTCGTGCGAATAACGAATATTCGTCTATTCGCCGAATACACGTAGTGTCTGGGACCGGCTTTGGGAGATGCTGGTTACTTTCTTTGAGGCCAACCAACGCATCTCTGGTAAGAGCCTACTGCATAGTACCTTAGAGCACAAAATATTTTTGACTCAAAATCAACTCCTTTCATGCTCTTACGGTCTTCTAACAATGGCCTTAACTCTTCCATTAAATTTCGCACCAATCTGAAAACATTAAATTTTATTAAAAAACTCATAAGCATCATCTTGAACAACTGTTGGATACCTCTTGTCCAGACCAAAACGTTCTCTAAATCTTTGGTCAGGAAAATCAAATGGGTTTGACCTGGATCTAAGAGATATACGCCTTCGTATTAGTTCTCGTCTTTGTCTTGCAATAAAATCCAATCACGTACAACGGGTAACATTTTTCACAAAAAAATTAATCCTTTTATTTTGATTTTATGATTGTTTATGATTTTTCACTCAAATTGTGCTGAATGAGGCTTTGTTCTCATATTTTCTTCTATTTATTTTCTCAGTAGTTCAAAAATTCATCTGAATTTGACCTAAACCCCGACGATTACCGAATACATTTTCGATCGAAAAATGTAATAGCTTTGAACAATACGATCGACCAACCAATCGTGACGATATCGGATAGCTCGACGAAAAATGGAATTCCACTGCTGATAATTTGCACTAGTGCAAATTATCGCGTAATCTGATTGGTTCAAATGTTTTGATTGTTGATCAAAACATGTCAATTTATTGTTGGAATACCAGTTTTGACAGATGTATGAAATTCTCGAAAGAAATGTTATTGATGCCCTCGAAGAAGCGGAAATACTGACAGATCATGGGGATAGGGTGTTACATCCCTTTCTTGATCCGCTGGAAGAATATTCGGCTATTCAGCTCCGAAAATTACATTGCCTGACGAAGCCACTCACCTCGGAGTTGATAGAGCTTTTAGAGCCCCATCCAAAAACCATGATTGTTCGTGAACGTTATAAAAAACAAGGACGTTCAAGGAAATCCCAACGAATAGGTGCACAAAATTTATTTCAGCAAGATCTATACCAGCGAAATAGACTCAATAATACTTGATAAACCTCGTGATAAACTCAGTGGATAAACTCAATAAACAGCCACAAAATACAAAAAAGAAAAAGTTAACAACAGCCTATCCAAAACACGTGACTGACAAGCAAAATATGGCCGGCAGAAGGAACACAAACTACTATTTGCATACACTATTCAAATGCACTATTTCTAACATTAATAAAAACAATAGTTTTAGGTATAAGAACTCAAATAATTCACAATAGAGAGTTATTGGAACTAATAAATACAGCCTCGCAGTATTAAGGATCTACGTTATTTTATTAGTGCATCAGCACTATTTTTCCAAGAAAAAAACAGTTATTGGAAGACTGTAGTAGGTGCTAGAGTATTACCTTATTTTGTATTCATAATTTTGACAGCTGATAGCTATGTTTATAAATTTCAACCTCAAAAAGTGTTTATTTTTGTTTGTGATTTTCTGCTGATACCCATTTTTCGATGCTACCAACAGTAAAATGGAAAACTACTATAAAAAATAAATTTTCTAAGTATAATTACGTCATCGTCGAAAAGCGAAACGTCAAAGTCGTCCAAAATGTCAGAAACTCAAAATAAGGGAAGTTTACTGCCTCGCACTAACCATACACAAATAAAAACAAGCAGTAACCTTATTAAGGGAATCCTTATTTTCGGACCCAATTACGCATGCGTAGATGTCAAAATAAGGCTAATTCAAATACTGCTTGTCCTTATTGTACGTCCAATAACTCTCTAATAAGTACTTTTTAAAACTCATAACACCATTTGATAGCAAATAAGCAAAGGGTTTATGTGCCTCTTTGAATATAAAACTACAGGAAGGAGCGTTTTCTATCTGTCACTACAGACAACGCAGGGACGGAAACGGCCATTTTGAGCCTCCAAGTTTGGACTCATCATTTGTTTTGGTGGTTCGCTGTGTCCTCATTCAAGTGGATGTTTAATGGATTTTAGCGGTTTTAAGTGATAATAAGTAATGGAATTAGTGAGAAAAGAGTGAGTCATAATATTTACAATCATATTTAAATAAATATACGCCACTGCCAAACCGGAAATACTAGTCGGCCATATGCAACCTCCACATATTTTGGACGCGCAGATTCGAAGTTATGCTCCTTCCTGTAGTTTTATATTCAAAGATGTGCCTCTTGGCGACCATATTAATTTTAGTTTGACAGCATCTTGGACAGTCTAATAAGTCAGATGTCAAAAAATTCTTCTTCGTTTTTGTATCGATCGAAATGGCCATTACCAAATACTCGAATTTGCGACGATGCCAACGCAAATGATACTCGTATACGATATCATTTTCGAAGGGCGAAAATACGCATTTTAGTTCGTACACGACTTTTTTCATTCGAATTAGATCGCATGCGAAAGAATTCGCATGGTTTCGAAAATACGACCCCTGATGCGCATAAAGTTTTTGTAGAATGGTTAGAGGCTGACTGTAAATCAATCTATAATCAATTTATGAAAAACATAGTGCCTATGCATCCTCTGAGTCAAGAACAAGAAAATGAGTTTCGCAATGCAAAAAATTGTCATATTTGCGAGAAACCATTTAAAGTAGAAGACGAAAGAGTAAGGGACCACTGCCACTTTACAGGTAATTTCCGTGCTGCAGCTCACTCTGTATGTAACCTAAATTTTAAAACCCCAAACTTCATCCCCATCTTCTTTCACTGTATGTCCAATTTTGATTCTCACCTGTTTGTCAAGGAGTTGGCTCAAGAAAACGAGAGATTGGATGTTATCCCTCAAAATAAGGAGCGGTACATTTCATTTACCAAACATGTTTTGGTGGATAAGATCCCTCTCGATCAATCAGGCAAACAAAAACAGGTATTTTTAAAATTACGCTTCCTCGACAGTTTTCGATTCATGGCATCAAGTCTAGATAAATTATCTCAAAATTTTAAACCAGAACAGTGTCGAGAAGTTAGAAAATTTTTTCCTGCGGAAGATGAGTTTCAGATTATTCGTCAGAAGGGCGTTTTCCCGTATTCTTACGTAGATTCATTTTCGAAATTAGATGATATCAAGCTCCCATCTATTGATGGCTTCTATAACGATCTTAGAAAAGAAGGCATCAAGCAGGAAGATTACAAGCGTGCAAAGAAAGCATGGAACTTGTTTAAATGTAAAACCTTGGGTGAATATTCAGATATTTATTTAAAATCCGACGTTTTGATTTTAGCTGATGTTTTTGAAAATTTCAGAGACGTGTGTCTAGCAACTTACGGTCTAGATCCTTGTCAGTACTATACAGCTCCAGGGCTATCTTTCGATGCTGCTCTCAAAACAACAGCTGTGGAGTTGGAATTACTGACAGATATAGACATGATACACTTCCTGAAACGCGGTATTCGCGGAGGGGTCAGTAAATGTAGTGTACGAAAGGCTGTCGCGAACAATAAATTTATTCCCCATTATTATGCTTCCAAACCTACTTCATACCTCATGTACTTGGATGCTACCAACTTGTATGGTGCAGCCATGTCTCAATATTTACCAACGGGTAACTTTAAATGGCTTGACGCGGATGAAATTCAAAATTTAGATTATCTAAAATTAAATAAAAATTCAGAAACTGGTTATATTTTCGAAGTTGATTTAGTATACCCGGAAGACCTACATTATAGGCATAATGAGCTACCTTTTTGTCCTATCCTTTGCCCCAGAAGGTTCTAAAATCAAAAAACTTATTCCAAATTTCAACCGAAAAGAAAAATATGTCATTCATCTTCAAAATTTGCAGCGAGCCTTACAACATGGCTTAAAATTAGAAAAAATTCATCGCGTTCTCACTTTCAATCAATTTCCCTGGCTTAAAATTTACATTGACCTAAACACAGCCAAACGGAATGCTGCTTCCAATAAGTTTGAAAAAGATTTTTTCAAACTTATGAATAATGCTGTGTTTGGGAAAACCATGGAAAACGTGGAAAAAAGGGTAGATATCAAGCTGATTACCCATTGGGAAAATATTGGTAGGAAACTGGGGGCCGAAGCATGGATTTCGAAACCACATTTCAAAGACGTCACTATTTTTGGTGAAAATTTAGTTGCTATTCATATGGCTAAACAGAAAGTCATATACGATAAACCTATTTATGTAGGATTCGCTATCTTGGACATTTCCAAAACAATTATGTACGATTTTCTGTATAGCTATATTAAGCCTAAATATGGAAATAAAGCAACCTTACTATATACAGATACCGACTCCCTCATTTTAAATGTAGAGACACCAAATTTTTATCATGATATGAAAGACAATTTAGACAAATTCGATAATTCCAATTACTCACAGGACAACCCACACGGTCTTCCTGTAAACCAATCCATTTTAGGTAGAATGAAGGATGAGTATGCAGGAAAGATCGTGTGGGAGTTCTATGGAACCGGAGCGAAGGCGTATTGTGTTAATGTGGAAGGAGAGTTGACTAAAAAAGCCAAAGGCGTGTCTGACTACGTCACCAAGGCAGAACTTAGTCTTGAAGACTACAAGACAGCGGTTGACGTAGAAGGTACGCTTATTCATCGGCAAATGAATACTTTCCGTTCACATAAACATGATATGTACATCGAACTGAAAAATAAAGTAGCCTTGTCTTACGCGGACGACAAGCGTTACGTTATACCCGGTACAGAGTACACGCTTGCTTGGGGTCATCGAGATTTAGAAAAGTATAAGGAATCATTGGAAATTCCCGAGGGTCAAGACTGATTGAGGTAGCTTTCTTAGCTTCAATTGCTTTTGGTAACGGTAGATAAGACGATGCTTCTAGAGGATTATAGTTTAAGATTTTTACACTAAGGAATGTATATATTTTTTTTTTAATTCGTTATTTATTATATCCATGTTTTTAGTGATAGTTATTTTTTTTTATGTTATAAAGATGATTTTTTTTGTTGTTGTATATATTATTTTCATGTATTTAGTAGTGGTAATTTTTTTTTATGATATATTCTTACAAATAATTAGTTAAGTATGTTTGTACATTGAATTATGCTTTTTTTAAAATAAAAACACTGTTTTTCTGTTTTACTCAGTTGTTATTTTATTTCATTTTATAAACATATCTCATACAGGTTGTATTTATGTCTCAAAACTAACTCAAGATATTTTTCGTTCAAAGCCATCACTTCATTGGTTCGAAAATCAGCTACAATCATTCCTCTACTTTCTTCCTCCTGCCAATAGCTCACATAAATGTAATCACCAATGTAGAATTTAATATCACACTGGCCATCTTTATCGTTGATAGTTTCGAGAAAATATAGAAAGTCTCCAAACCCGTCATAGGTAAATTTTATTGCGGGTTCATTGCTGTGCTGTAAGATAACCTCATTTTTATCATCACTGTATTTAATTTGCCCAATATTCTCGATGTTATATTCTTTATAAACTGGTTCGGAAGTAATTATTCCACTGGTTGTTGTTTCCGATTTTGAGGTTGATGCATTATCCCATTTCGAATCCATTTCAAGATTTTGGAAACTCTGAATTAGCAACTTCTTTTGCTCGTAAAATTCTATATCTTTTCTCAAGTTAGAGAGATTTTTCAGATAACTTTCGATTCTTTTAGCTACTATACAGCTCATGATCTGAAAATAGACTGAGCTTATTCAGTCAAATGTTCTGTAATTTATAGAAAACAAAAACGAAGTTTGTGAATTTTTTTTTATTGAGGTAAAAGACTTGTGACATAATTATATAATGCATAGACATTCTTAACACTACATGAACAAAAATTAATTCTATGGTTTTTACAATGTGTAAAGCTAGGATTTAACTTAGGAACTACTCCACCCAAATATTCTAAATTAACAATAATTGGAGGATCCACGTTCATTTCTGTGTATACTTTGATTAGAAAGTCTTTCTTGATGTGTCCTTTAACATAAACAGTTTCGATGCCTTTCAAATTATCCATAAGCAGTTGATTAAGTTGTTTATAGCTTACATAACCCGCATTGTAGGAGATGCCGGGAAGGTTGTGGAACACGTAGTTTACTTCTTTCTTTTGAGCGTGACTCAAGTCGCGATATAATATTTTTGTGTTAAATATCCAATTATTGACCTGCTTTCCATCATAGATAGCTAATTCCTTAACTAGGAAATCAGCAGAAAAGTAGCCTTGAGCATCTAGTACCACAAACTTCATCTTCAAATGCTCGACGGTGATTGATTAGATCAAGCTACGGACAATAGGCTCCTTGCATCAAATTTTTTTATTGCTGATTTCGATAGTCCATGAAAAATAAGTCAGTAGTACAGCAACAGGGATTCAAGCATCAAATTCCGACCATAACCTCAATCTTTCATTCTTGACACGTGGTGGATGCGCCGTCGTTGACACGAAGGTGGATGCATCGTCGGCGCCATCTTGTCAAACGTCATGGCGCCATCTAGCGTACATAGTGTGAAATTCGTATTACAGGATGCTGTAGTTGGGGGCCCGCAGGGCTCCGCCCCCCCAAAAGGGGGCCCACAGGGCTGCGCCCCCCGAAAAGGGGCTCCCCGGATTTTATCATGGGTACCAGAAAAAGGGATGGGGGGAAACGTTTTCCCGCCATTTTGTCAACCGTCACCTGTCAAACGTCATCTGTCAAACGCCACCTGTCACACTTCACCTGTCAAACGTCACCTGTCAAACGTCACCTGTCAAACGTCACCTGTCAAACGTCACCTGTCAAACATCATGACGTCATAGCGGGAGTTTTGAGTCGTTTCAGGTTCTGTGATGACGTCATAGCGACCTGGGTCCCGTCCGTGGAGTCATTTAGAGTACATAGTGCAAAGTTTGATTCAGGGTTCGCGTTCTGTGATGACGTCATAGCGACCTGGGTCACGTGGGTTACGTCAGTGCGGGTCCGTGGCGCCATTTAGAGTACATAGTGCAAAGTTCGATTCATGGTTCGGGTTCTGTGATGACGTCATAGCGACCTGGGTCACGTCCGTGGAGTCATTTAGAGTACATAGTGCAAAGTTTGATTCAGGGTTCGCGTTCTGTGATGACGTCATAGCGACCTGGGTCACGTCCGTGGCGCCATTTAGAGTACATAGTGCAAAGTTCGGGTTCTGTGATGACGTCATAGCGACTTGGGTCACGTCCGTGGCACCATCTAGCGTACATGTGTCAAGTTCGATGTGTCTTATAACAGGATGCTGTGGTGGAGACGTAACTATGAGGGTCCAGCAGCTAGCTTCATGTTGTACCTGGTAGAGGGTGTTCGAGCTCAAGGATGATACACACCTACAGGATTGCTTATTGACCTCGTGTGTTACCATTTACGACGCCATAACTAAGCCATCAGCTGTTTAAACAACCTACGTCAAGGCGAGAAATAACATGCTGCTTACGCCACAACTGGTGATTTAACGTTGGGGAGAGAGTGGATTTGTTCCACACAGGCCTTATGAGGATAGGCTATCCTGTAGTAGTAGTGTGTATTATCCTTGGTTGGAACCAACGTTTGATGGGAAAGGGGCCTCGTTTTTTTTATTAAAAACATACATTTTTTAAGACAACGATTTCAAAAAGCGAATATTTTCCATCAATAAACTGCTTAATGATCTAATCATTTTGGTGGTACGTCTTGGGAGAAACACTATGCGTTGTCGTCAAATTCAACGAGTATTTCAAATCCATAGCTAAAAATATGCCACAATTGTATCGATTACCTAAGTATATAAGATATTTACTTACTTGGGTAAAATAATAATTGCTGTGCAATAGTTTTATAATGACGAGAAAGAATACAACACTGTGGGCACCCCTTTTAATTCGAACTTCGCTTGACATCTGTTGATCTACCTTAATTTGTATAGTTTATTGGTTCCAGTAAAGATTTGCAATTATTTTGAGGTCTGTATCGTAGAAAATATTGGGAACTTTCACTTTATACGAGGACTTATAATTTTCTCAGCGTTTTTGATCCTTTGTTATAAAAAGACAGGTCTTGTTGATTGATTTCAAATCCATATCTAAAATATTCATAATTGTATCGATATTAGTAGGTATATAAGATATTCACTTACTTGGTTAAAATGATAATTGTTGTGCAATAATTTTATAGTTCACCGAGTTTCAAACAAGACTAAAAGAGCTTAATTATTATAAAATCCGATTTAAACTTTGAAGTAATCACATACAAAAAACGCTGCCAAAATATTGGGAATTTCACTCTATATCAGGCTTCAGGTCTTGTAATTTTCTCAGTGTTTTTAATCCTTTGCTATAAAAAAACAGGTCTTGTTGTTGATTGATATTAGTATATAAGATATTTACTTACTTGGTTAAAATGATAATTGTTGTGCAATAATTTTATATTTTTCACTGGTGACCAGTTTGAGCAAACTGAAAGAAGCTTGTTATTATAAAATCCGATTTAAACTTTGATATCACATACAAAAGCACCGTCAAATGTAAACGCTTATTCGGCAGTTTTTTTATCTGAATTATATCAGGACCGTTCGCAGAAATCGCCCGAGAAAAACAACAACACATTTTAAAGATAATTTTTTAGTTTAAGGCGTAATTATTAAGTTAGATATTTGATATGTCCATTTTTATTTTAAAAAAGGTGACAAATTCAATCGATTTATCAAAATTTAAAAGAATAGATTTAAATTAGCATCGTTGACATTTTATGAGCCAATAACCCTATGCAATACAAAATTTCAGTGGATACATTGTTACCTGTAAAAGATGAGGATTCAATATTTATTCTTTGTACAAAAAACGCAGCATCCAGTACCAGTACTTTGAACCTGGATTTTCAAAGTTTAGTTTCTTGTGCGATAAGTGTCGGTTTCGAAAAACTGTAAGTACTATTTTTAAATATCTAAGTGATGTAGGATAAATCATGCCCCGAGACATATTTTAAATTAACACAAACCTCGATTATTGAATTATTTTTATTTTCCTTAACACATAAACATATTGTTTGTTTTTTAAAAATACAGACAACCCTGAGTACCTATTTTTTAATTTAATTCCAATAGTTTTTTTCGGAGCAACTTGAATTTACTTTTACACTTACATTTGCACAAAACTCAAATTTCTTTTTCTAAAATTTAGGTAGGTTCTTTAACCAATTTAAACTGGTTTTGTTTTTTCATTTATTTTAAAACAAACCTCCATAAACAGCGAATTTTTAATTTTATGTACAAAATCGTTCACCAGGAAGGAGATAACCTGAAACGTCATGGGATTGCTAATCATCTTCCAAGATCTGTAACCAGTGTGGTGGGATTTTTAAAGCAGAGGGGGCTATCCAACACCATCAAAACACCCAGCTCCAAGAGAGCCTCCAAACGAAAGGCTGGAGATCCCACCGCCCCCATGATGAAGCAAGCTAGACTTTTGCTGGTAAGTTGACATTAATCGCATTTTTTAAATCTAATTTAATTATTTTCAGGACCTTCAATATCAGCCACATGCCGGTGGTGTGAGGATTGCGACTTG
Organism: Ceutorhynchus assimilis; assembly: GCA_917834065.1. Lineage (NCBI taxonomy): Eukaryota > Metazoa > Arthropoda > Insecta > Coleoptera > Curculionidae > Ceutorhynchus > Ceutorhynchus assimilis. The sequence continues at coordinate 40,723,901 of OU892280.1, read as the reverse complement.
GAGGCACCGATAAATCAATGGGTTGGTCATCTTCGGTGTCTCTAGCACCGAGCCAACACCTGGTGAAGCAGGAGGAAGACGTTAGTCTTGTCAAAACATCTTTCAAGAACCGAATTGAAACATAGCGGCTTTCATCAAAGCAGGACCCTATCAGCGTGAAGCACGTTTTGAAATTAGCTGTGGCATACCTATCCAGTATTAGGACGGACGGAGGACACAATTACCAGGATAGCAGAAAATGCGTATGCGAAAAAAATAATTTAGAGCAAACAGTTGAATAGCGCAAGGATATGAGAAAACTAACTTCGCACATTCTTGAGCAACCGACCCACCGAATTCAGCAAACATGCGTACACGTACACGAGAAGAAGGGGTTTTAGAACTGGTTTTTCCTTTAACAAATCACGGTAACTATGGAATAACATAATAGAGGACTAAAATATGACACAACCACTTTCAAGTTGAAACTGGAAGTAGCCTATAAGGGGCCCAAATAGCCTCAGTAAAGTGCTAGAAAGATACCGGTTGCCACTACCACCCCCTGCTCAGAAATAAATTTGGTCATTTGGGTTTTCAGGCATCCCGAACAAAAAGTTCACAGAATTCCAGGGAAAAGAAAGCGGTGTGTATCATTTCAATTGCAGTGTTATATACTAAACAATGTCTCTTACAGGCTGGACGCTACAACAACTTTAAGCTCTAAATATAAGTATCAATAGGATCATAACCCTCTAAAAGCTTATTCATATCTGCCAGTACCAGGATAACCTGTAACGTCATGGGAGTTGCCGCACATCTGCAATCAATGTGGTGGAATTTTTAATTCATTTCATCCACAAATAACATGGGTTGAGGAAAAAAGTATGCGGAAATTTGGGATCTGTTTCTATTTAAATACTCAATATCTATTGAAAAAAAAAAAAAAAAAATATATTCAAGGGTGACGATAAAGACGTATTTCATTTTTATGATTATGAATATTGATACAATTTAGATGGTAGTCGCACTCACAGTCCCATTAACCATATTGGCAATGATTGTTGAGAATAAAAATAAGCTTTAGTATAAACTATGTTTTATTCTCCTGAGAATGACAGAGATGAAGCCACCATTGATCTCTGTATACCACCAACTTTTATAAAGATTATAAGATAAAATTACCTTAGGGATAACAGCGTAATTTTTTTTGAGAGTTCTTATCGAAATCAAATAGCGCCAGCACACACTTAACATAATATCATACAACTTTTATTTATGTTCCAAAATTGTATCAAGATTATTTTCATTTCAATAATTTTTGAAAAGAAACTTCTTAAACGGCTTTCTGCTATTTGGACGACAATGGAGAGTGATTTGAAAAACGCGTCACGGGCAAATTTCGTTACTCGAGAGAGAAGAAAGATGTAACGTAAAGGAACAGAGAAAGACAGCTATTGATTGACACAAACCAAGGATTATAAGCGTCGAGAGGAGTGCCCATTATTGACAAGCGCCGATATTGACACAAACCAAGGATTATAAGCGTAAGGAGGATTGCCTATTATTGACAAGCGGTATTGGAAAAATAAAATCATTTCTGGCGAATTTCGAGGTTTTCCTGATATCTCTGGACAGCACTCGGAATTTTTGAAATATCAAAGCAGCATAATAATGAGCACAAAGTTGCACTATACTTTCTTCTGATTCAACCGACGTCGGGTCTCTTTCCGTAGGATTCCAATACAGGATTCGAATAGGATTCAAAATAGCTAGTATTCGAATGCTACCCAAGTCTCCCAAAGTAACAAGTGTTATCACAGGAGTCTATTCGAAACATGCCGCATTAGTAATAATTATCAAACTTCAAACTTGTATAACAGGAGACTTTCTCATTGAAATGAAGCATTACGTTGATAGACTTGATACTGTTTACAATCCCAATCCCCATTAAGTATACATGCCCCAGATGTAAGGGTGAAACTGATATACCCAATCGACTTTGTTTGCCTTACGAATTTTCACAATTTGTTGAACAAAAAAGGATACCATCCCATTATTTTACAAAACCCGAACGTAGAACCTAAATTATGAAGTTGTACTAGTAAATTTTCTGTTAAATAAAACTTTTGTTATTATATTTTTCTGCTTTTTATTTATAGCCTCTAGACTAGGTTAGGCTATAATAATTTAAACAAAATTCAACGAGAGCATTGTGCACAACATTAGGATCGGCCATCGAATACTATATTGTTAAGCTTTTTTAAGTCGACACTTTCCGTATGGGGAGCAAAAGAAGGAAGGATACGGTAAAAACAGGTGTGAGATCAGGTGACCATTGACGTACAATCGTAGGGAGTCACACCAACTCATATTGGAGTATCAGCTAGGGGATTCTTATCTTGTCACAAGTCGCTATGGCTCGCTAGCTGTCATTCGATACCTATTTCGATATCGGATGGAGAGTGATTCATATGTATTATTATCGAATTTCGTATCGACATCAAATAGACGGTGGTATGAAAAACGAGAGAAAAGTCGACCTTCAAATTTGAATGATAGATGATAGATTATGTTTATCATTTTATAATTTATTTTTCGCTTCAATTCAAACTATTTTTACTTCTAAAGATTCTTTTCGCGTTGAAAATAATTTCAATTTTTAATTATTATGTTGCAACGAAATCTTAAGGCAGCACCGTCAACAGCAAAACCTTCACTTTAGACGCACGACTCGTAGGGTAGGATAAACTTGATTTACATTTTTCTTCTCGTCTCTCAACTCCACACTCCCGTATTCCTTATGTGAGAATGACCGCGTTCACCAGCACTCAACATGTTGAGTGATTAGTCAGCGGCTTTGTTGAAAAAGATGAAATATAACGAAGGATAACATACACAAACGATAAACATAAAACATAAACACAACACATGACGCCACAACTTGTCACTTCAAAATAAAAAAGGATAGCCAATCATTCGAACAAAGATCAGCAAATCGAAAAGCCGAAACGGGACCTCTTACTTACGTCAGAGAGTCGATCCGAACTAGCATAAGAATCAGCAATTCGACATCGAATTGGTCTTAAGAATTCCGCAGGATTATAAATGATGGACTGTATACGCATGCAATTTAATTCATTTTACCTACTCATCAATAACTGATAGACTGTGCCTGACTCATCCATATAATATTATAGGTCCTGCAAAATATTAATGAAACCGAACAAACACACTGCATACATAAAACGTCCATTTTATGTCATATTCATGTTCATACGTCCATATGACCTATTCACTGATCTCGAAAATAAATGGATAAACAAAGAACGCTACTAATGCTGCTAATTCACGAGGTCAAAATCTAAACAAAAACAACTGACTGGGACAGCTGTGAGCATGCGCAGTAGATACATGTATTGTGCGTACACAAAATCTGGCCAATGAAAATGAAGGAATTTCGAAACTTAGAACAGTTGTTCGAAAGATAAGACACTGCGCAGGCGTAAGGCTGTTCCGTTGCACAACTGTTCGTAGAATATTGATCCCAAACTTTCGCACAAATTATGCAAATCAAGCCGTATGAATTGTTTATCCATTTATTTTTTAGATCAGTGGACCTATTCAGAACGTACATTAGACGTACATTTTAGTAAAAACATTCATATTACGTACATTTACATCCACCATTTTGGTTTTATGTTAAAGTGTAAAATACAAACAGGTCACTGTTTATTTATTTAATTCCTCGTGTCTAAGTTTAACTTTGTTTGAATCTCTATTAATCCTAGTAATTCAAATCATTGGCTTAGAAAATCGTGTGTTTATTTTAGTGGCAATCAGACGTAATAATTGAAAATTGATGAAAAAATTTCTTGCCTCGACTGGAATTTAAACCCAGGACCCCTGAATTTCCAGTGCAACGCTCTAACCAACTAAGCTACCAGGAGCTGTTTCATTTCTACCTTTTCGAATGTCGATCAAATCTGGAACGCAAAATAAATGGAAAATAGTATAGAAGGACTAACCACACAGCGTTTTTATGGCTACGGAGTTTAGCGATACCGTGGGAAAAATCTAGATCGACGATGCATTTGATCTGAAATTTCGGGGTTTGACCCGAACCAAACCCAAATTTTTGGGGAGTTTCCCGGATTTCGACCGCAGCTCCTTATCTCATGCTATCATCCTCAAAACACAGTTATCGTCCCGCCATCGAGCGTCATCTTCGTCGTCGTCTCATCATCGATCGATTGCAAAAATTCTAGCCGGGGAATCGAGTCCTCAGACCATCACACCAAAATCCAGCACTGTAGACAAGGCACTAGATCCTTGAGTAATTATTGATAAAAAATGTTTGTAAGTAAAGTCTATACCAAGTCACTTGGACTAGCATAAAAACTAACTAAATCCCGGCATCCATCAGCTTTTTCTTTGTCAAACATGGACGGCGTAATTTCAAAAAACAGTACTAAAATTAATAATCAATAGACAGTATGTCAATCAATCATGATCGGCAATGGCCAATCAGATCTATTGCGTCCACGTTTACTGGTATCGAACGTGTACATGGAGGATGAAGCCAATCAGATAATATACCTATCCATTCTTACTTGTCTGGCTTCCAACGGGTACGAGGATCAATCAGTATAAATTTTGCTATATTTTTCAATATGTGATGCAGTATATTGACCATACGTTTATTTTAGGCTTGGTCCAAGTAACTTCGTATAGACTATAAAACGTTCTAACTATACAGGTCCAGAGACAATTATAAGTGTGTAGACAGCTATACAGGTCCAGAGACAGGTCCGATTCAGCTTTTCGAGACAGATCTGTCTACACAGACTGCTTTTCGAGACAGCTTTTCGAGACAGGTCTGTCTACATAGACTGCTTTTCGAGACAGGTCTGACTACACAGACAGCTTTTCGAGACAGATCTGTCTACACAGACTGCTTTTCGAGACAGCTTTTCGAGACAGGTCTGTCTACATAGACTGCTTTTCGAGACAGGTCTGTCTACACAGACAGCTTTTCGAGACAGGTCTGTCTACACAGGCAGCTTTTCGAGACTGGCCTGTCTACACAGATAGCTTTTCGAGACAGGTTAGTAGTAACGGGGGCACCTGAGCCTGAGAAATTTTTCGATACCGTGGAAAAATCTCTAAATCGGCGGCGCCTTTGATCTGAAACAGCTATACAGGTCTAGAGATAGGGTTGTATACACCTATACAGGGCTAGAGACAGGCCTGTATACAGCAATGGTAAGCAAGGGTTAGTTTGGGTTAGTTATAGGTTAGCATAGGACCCCCCACGTCGTTGGGTCAGTTACGAATCTTCCCTAACTGACCCAACGACGTGGGGGGTCCTATGCTAACCTATAACTAACCCAAACTGACCCTTGCTTACCATTGCTGTATACAGGCCTGTCTCTAGCCCTGTATAGGTGTATACAACCCTATCTCTAGACCTGTATAGCTGTTTCAGATCAAAGGCGCCGCCGATTTAGAGATTTTTCCACGGTATCGAAAAATTTCTCAGGCTCAGGTGCCCCCGTTACTACTAACCTGTCTCGAAAAGCTATCTGTGTAGACAGGCCAGTCTCGAAAAGCTGCCTGTGTAGACAGACCTGTCTCGAAAAGCTGTCTGTGTAGACAGACCTGTCTCGAAAAGCAGTCTATGTAGACAGACCTGTCTCGAAAAGCTGTCTCGAAAAGCAGTCTGTGTAGACAGATCTGTCTCGAAAAGCTGTCTGTGTAGTCAGACCTGTCTCGAAAAGCAGTCTATGTAGACAGACCTGTCTCGAAAAGCTGTCTCGAAAAGCAGTCTGTGTAGACAGATCTGTCTCGAAAAGCTGAATCGGACCTGTCTCTGGACCTGTATAGCTGTCTACACACTTATAATTGTCTCTGGACCTGTATAGTTAGAACGTTTTATAGTCTATACGAAGTTACTTGGACCAAGCCTAAAATAAACGTATGGTCAATATACTGCATCACATATTGAAAAATATAGCAAAATTTATACTGATTGATCCTCGTACCCGTTGGAAGCCAGACAAGTAAGAATGGATAGGTATATTATCTGATTGGCTTCATCCTCCATGTACACGTTCGATACCAGTAAACGTGGACGCAATAGATCTGATTGGCCATTGCCGATCATGATTGATTGACATACTGTCTATTGATTATTAATTTTAGTACTGTTTTTTGAAATTACGCCGTCCATGTTTGACAAAGAAAAAGCTGATGGATGCCGGGATTTAGTTAGTTTTTATGCTAGTCCAAGTGACTTGGTATAGACTTTACTTACAAACATTTTTTATCAATAATTACTCAAGGATCTAGTGCCTTGTCTACAGTGCTGGATTTTGGTGTGATGGTCTGAGGACTCGATTCCCCGGCTAGAATTTTTGCAATCGATCGATGATGAGACGACGACGAAGATGACGCTCGATGGCGGGACGATAACTGTGTTTTGAGGATGATAGCATGAGATAAGGAGCTGCGGTCGAAATCCGGGAAACTCCCCAAAAATTTGGGATTGGTTCGGGTCAAACCCCGAAATTTCAGATCAAATGCATCGTCGATCTAGATTTTTCCCACGGTATCGCTAAACTCCGTAGCCATAAAAACGCTGTGTGGTTAGTCCTTCTATACTATTTTCCATTTATTTTGCGTTCCAGATTTGATCGACATTCGAAAAGGTAGAAATGAAACAGCTCCTGGTAGCTTAGTTGGTTAGAGCGTTGCACTGGAAATTCAGGGGTCCTGGGTTTAAATTCCAGTCGAGGCACGAAATTTTTTCATCAATTTTTAATTATTACGTCTGATTGCCACTAAAATAAACACACGATTTTCTAAGCCAATGATTTGAATTACTAGGATTAATAGAGATTCAAACAAAGTTAAACTTAGACACGAGGAATTAAATAAATAAACAGTGACCTGTTTGTATTTTACACTTTAACATAAAACCAAAATGGTGGATGTAAATGTACGTAATATGAATGTTTTTACTAAAATGTACGTCTAATGTACGTTCTGAATAGGTCCACTGATCTAAAAAATAAATGGATAAACAATTCATACGGCTTGATTTGCATAATTTGTGCGAAAGTTTGGGATCAATATTCTACGAACAGTTGTGCAACGGAACAGCCTTACGCCTGCGCAGTGTCTTATCTTTCGAACAACTGTTCTAAGTTTCGAAATTCCTTCATTTTCATTGGCCAGATTTTGTGTACGCACAATACATGTATCTACTGCGCATGCTCACAGCTGTCCCAGTCAGTTGTTTTTGTTTAGATTTTGACCTCGTGAATTAGCAGCATTAGTAGCGTTCTTTGTTTATCCATTTATTTTCGAGATCAGTGAATAGGTCATATGGACGTATGAACATGAATATGACATAAAATGGACGTTTTATGTATGCAGTGTGTTTGTTCGGTTTCATTAATATTTTGCAGGACCTATAATATTATATGGATGAGTCAGGCACAGTCTATCAGTTATTGATGAGTAGGTAAAATGAATTAAATTGCATGCGTATACAGTCCATCGTTTATAATCCTGCGGAATTCTTAAGACCAATTCGATGTCGAATTGCTGATTCTTATGCTAGTTCGGATCGACTCTCTGACGTAAGTAAGAGGTCCCGTTTCGGCTTTTCGATTTGCTGATCTTTGTTCGAATGATTGGCTATCCTTTTTTATTTTGAAGTGACAAGTTGTGGCGTCATGTGTTGTGTTTATGTTTTATGTTTATCGTTTGTGTATGTTATCCTTCGTTATATTTCATCTTTTTCAACAAAGCCGCTGACTAATCACTCAACATGTTGAGTGCTGGTGAACGCGGTCATTCTCACATAAGGAATACGGGAGTGTGGAGTTGAGAGACGAGAAGAAAAATGTAAATCAAGTTTATCCTACCCTACGAGTCGTGCGTCTAAAGTGAAGGTTTTGCTGTTGACGGTGCTGCCTTAAGATTTCGTTGCAACATAATAATTAAAAATTGAAATTATTTTCAACGCGAAAAGAATCTTTAGAAGTAAAAATAGTTTGAATTGAAGCGAAAAATAAATTATAAAATGATAAACATAATCTATCATCTATCATTCAAATTTGAAGGTCGACTTTTCTCTCGTTTTTCATACCACCGTCTATTTGATGTCGATACGAAATTCGATAATAATACATATGAATCACTCTCCATCCGATATCGAAATAGGTATCGAATGACAGCTAGCGAGCCATAGCGACTTGTGACAAGATAAGAATCCCCTAGCTGATACTCCAATATGAGTTGGTGTGACTCCCTACGATTGTACGTCAATGGTCACCTGATCTCACACCTGTTTTTACCGTATCCTTCCTTCTTTTGCTCCCCATACGGAAAGTGTCGACTTAAAAAAGCTTAACAATATAGTATTCGATGGCCGATCCTAATGTTGTGCACAATGCTCTCGTTGAATTTTGTTTAAATTATTATAGCCTAACCTAGTCTAGAGGCTATAAATAAAAAGCAGAAAAATATAATAACAAAAGTTTTATTTAACAGAAAATTTACTAGTACAACTTCATAATTTAGGTTCTACGTTCGGGTTTTGTAAAATAATGGGATGGTATCCTTTTTTGTTCAACAAATTGTGAAAATTCGTAAGGCAAACAAAGTCGATTGGGTATATCAGTTTCACCCTTACATCTGGGGCATGTATACTTAATGGGGATTGGGATTGTAAACAGTATCAAGTCTATCAACGTAATGCTTCATTTCAATGAGAAAGTCTCCTGTTATACAAGTTTGAAGTTTGATAATTATTACTAATGCGGCATGTTTCGAATAGACTCCTGTGATAACACTTGTTACTTTGGGAGACTTGGGTAGCATTCGAATACTAGCTATTTTGAATCCTATTCGAATCCTGTATTGGAATCCTACGGAAAGAGACCCGACGTCGGTTGAATCAGAAGAAAGTATAGTGCAACTTTGTGCTCATTATTATGCTGCTTTGATATTTCAAAAATTCCGAGTGCTGTCCAGAGATATCAGGAAAACCTCGAAATTCGCCAGAAATGATTTTATTTTTCCAATACCGCTTGTCAATAATAGGCAATCCTCCTTACGCTTATAATCCTTGGTTTGTGTCAATATCGGCGCTTGTCAATAATGGGCACTCCTCTCGACGCTTATAATCCTTGGTTTGTGTCAATCAATAGCTGTCTTTCTCTGTTCCTTTACGTTACATCTTTCTTCTCTCTCGAGTAACGAAATTTGCCCGTGACGCGTTTTTCAAATCACTCTCCATTGTCGTCCAAATAGCAGAAAGCCGTTTAAGAAGTTTCTTTTCAAAAATTATTGAAATGAAAATAATCTTGATACAATTTTGGAACATAAATAAAAGTTGTATGATATTATGTTAAGTGTGTGCTGGCGCTATTTGACTGTGAGTTGGTGGTATACAGAGATCAATGGTGGCTTCATCTCTGTCATTCTCAGGAGAATAAAACATAGTTTATACTAAAGCTTATTTTTATTCTCAACAATCATTGCCAATATGGTTAATGGGACTGTGAGTGCGACTACCATCTAAATTGTATCAATATTCATAATCATAAAAATGAAATACGTCTTTATCGTCACCCTTGAATATATTTTTTTTTTTTTTTTTTCAATAGATATTGAGTATTTAAATAGAAACAGATCCCAAATTTCCGCATACTTTTTTCCTCAACCCATGTTATTTGTGGATGAAATGAATTAAAAATTCCACCACATTGATTGCAGATGTGCGGCAACTCCCATGACGTTACAGGTTATCCTGGTACTGGCAGATATGAATAAGCTTTTAGAGGGTTATGATCCTATTGATACTTATATTTAGAGCTTAAAGTTGTTGTAGCGTCCAGCCTGTAAGAGACATTGTTTAGTATATAACACTGCAATTGAAATGATACACACCGCTTTCTTTTCCCTGGAATTCTGTGAACTTTTTGTTCGGGATGCCTGAAAACCCAAATGACCAAATTTATTTCTGAGCAGGGGGTGGTAGTGGCAACCGGTATCTTTCTAGCACTTTACTGAGGCTATTTGGGCCCCTTATAGGCTACTTCCAGTTTCAACTTGAAAGTGGTTGTGTCATATTTTAGTCCTCTATTATGTTATTCCATAGTTACCGTGATTTGTTAAAGGAAAAACCAGTTCTAAAACCCCTTCTTCTCGTGTACGTGTACGCATGTTTGCTGAATTCGGTGGGTCGGTTGCTCAAGAATGTGCGAAGTTAGTTTTCTCATATCCTTGCGCTATTCAACTGTTTGCTCTAAATTATTTTTTTCGCATACGCATTTTCTGCTATCCTGGTAATTGTGTCCTCCGTCCGTCCTAATACTGGATAGGTATGCCACAGCTAATTTCAAAACGTGCTTCACGCTGATAGGGTCCTGCTTTGATGAAAGCCGCTATGTTTCAATTCGGTTCTTGAAAGATGTTTTGACAAGACTAACGTCTTCCTCCTGCTTCACCAGGTGTTGGCTCGGTGCTAGAGACACCGAAGATGACCAACCCATTGATTTATCGGTGCCTCCAAGTCGCAATCCTCACACCACCGGCATGTGGCTGATATTGAAGGTCCTGAAAATAATTAAATTAGATTTAAAAAATGCGATTAATGTCAACTTACCAGCAAAAGTCTAGCTTGCTTCATCATGGGGGCGGTGGGATCTCCAGCCTTTCGTTTGGAGGCTCTCTTGGAGCTGGGTGTTTTGATGGTGTTGGATAGCCCCCTCTGCTTTAAAAATCCCACCACACTGGTTACAGATCTTGGAAGATGATTAGCAATCCCATGACGTTTCAGGTTATCTCCTTCCTGGTGAACGATTTTGTACATAAAATTAAAAATTCGCTGTTTATGGAGGTTTGTTTTAAAATAAATGAAAAAACAAAACCAGTTTAAATTGGTTAAAGAACCTACCTAAATTTTAGAAAAAGAAATTTGAGTTTTGTGCAAATGTAAGTGTAAAAGTAAATTCAAGTTGCTCCGAAAAAAACTATTGGAATTAAATTAAAAAATAGGTACTCAGGGTTGTCTGTATTTTTAAAAAACAAACAATATGTTTATGTGTTAAGGAAAATAAAAATAATTCAATAATCGAGGTTTGTGTTAATTTAAAATATGTCTCGGGGCATGATTTATCCTACATCACTTAGATATTTAAAAATAGTACTTACAGTTTTTCGAAACCGACACTTATCGCACAAGAAACTAAACTTTGAAAATCCAGGTTCAAAGTACTGGTACTGGATGCTGCGTTTTTTGTACAAAGAATAAATATTGAATCCTCATCTTTTACAGGTAACAATGTATCCACTGAAATTTTGTATTGCATAGGGTTATTGGCTCATAAAATGTCAACGATGCTAATTTAAATCTATTCTTTTAAATTTTGATAAATCGATTGAATTTGTCACCTTTTTTAAAATAAAAATGGACATATCAAATATCTAACTTAATAATTACGCCTTAAACTAAAAAATTATCTTTAAAATGTGTTGTTGTTTTTCTCGGGCGATTTCTGCGAACGGTCCTGATATAATTCAGATAAAAAAACTGCCGAATAAGCGTTTACATTTGACGGTGCTTTTGTATGTGATATCAAAGTTTAAATCGGATTTTATAATAACAAGCTTCTTTCAGTTTGCTCAAACTGGTCACCAGTGAAAAATATAAAATTATTGCACAACAATTATCATTTTAACCAAGTAAGTAAATATCTTATATACTAATATCAATCAACAACAAGACCTGTTTTTTTATAGCAAAGGATTAAAAACACTGAGAAAATTACAAGACCTGAAGCCTGATATAGAGTGAAATTCCCAATATTTTGGCAGCGTTTTTTGTATGTGATTACTTCAAAGTTTAAATCGGATTTTATAATAATTAAGCTCTTTTAGTCTTGTTTGAAACTCGGTGAACTATAAAATTATTGCACAACAATTATCATTTTAACCAAGTAAGTGAATATCTTATATACCTACTAATATCGATACAATTATGAATATTTTAGATATGGATTTGAAATCAATCAACAAGACCTGTCTTTTTATAACAAAGGATCAAAAACGCTGAGAAAATTATAAGTCCTCGTATAAAGTGAAAGTTCCCAATATTTTCTACGATACAGACCTCAAAATAATTGCAAATCTTTACTGGAACCAATAAACTATACAAATTAAGGTAGATCAACAGATGTCAAGCGAAGTTCGAATTAAAAGGGGTGCCCACAGTGTTGTATTCTTTCTCGTCATTATAAAACTATTGCACAGCAATTATTATTTTACCCAAGTAAGTAAATATCTTATATACTTAGGTAATCGATACAATTGTGGCATATTTTTAGCTATGGATTTGAAATACTCGTTGAATTTGACGACAACGCATAGTGTTTCTCCCAAGACGTACCACCAAAATGATTAGATCATTAAGCAGTTTATTGATGGAAAATATTCGCTTTTTGAAATCGTTGTCTTAAAAAATGTATGTTTTTAATAAAAAAACGAGGCCCCTTTCCCATCAAACGTTGGTTCCAACCAAGGATAATACACACTACTACTACAGGATAGCCTATCCTCATAAGGCCTGTGTGGAACAAATCCACTCTCTCCCCAACGTTAAATCACCAGTTGTGGCGTAAGCAGCATGTTATTTCTCGCCTTGACGTAGGTTGTTTAAACAGCTGATGGCTTAGTTATGGCGTCGTAAATGGTAACACACGAGGTCAATAAGCAATCCTGTAGGTGTGTATCATCCTTGAGCTCGAACACCCTCTACCAGGTACAACATGAAGCTAGCTGCTGGACCCTCATAGTTACGTCTCCACCACAGCATCCTGTTATAAGACACATCGAACTTGACACATGTACGCTAGATGGTGCCACGGACGTGACCCAAGTCGCTATGACGTCATCACAGAACCCGAACTTTGCACTATGTACTCTAAATGGCGCCACGGACGTGACCCAGGTCGCTATGACGTCATCACAGAACGCGAACCCTGAATCAAACTTTGCACTATGTACTCTAAATGACTCCACGGACGTGACCCAGGTCGCTATGACGTCATCACAGAACCCGAACCATGAATCGAACTTTGCACTATGTACTCTAAATGGCGCCACGGACCCGCACTGACGTAACCCACGTGACCCAGGTCGCTATGACGTCATCACAGAACGCGAACCCTGAATCAAACTTTGCACTATGTACTCTAAATGACTCCACGGACGGGACCCAGGTCGCTATGACGTCATCACAGAACCTGAAACGACTCAAAACTCCCGCTATGACGTCATGATGTTTGACAGGTGACGTTTGACAGGTGACGTTTGACAGGTGACGTTTGACAGGTGAAGTGTGACAGGTGGCGTTTGACAGATGACGTTTGACAGGTGACGGTTGACAAAATGGCGGGAAAACGTTTCCCCCCACCCCTTTTTCTGGTACCCATGATAAAATCCGGGGAGCCCCTTTTCGGGGGGCGCAGCCCTGTGGGCCCCCTTTTGGGGGGGCGGAGCCCTGCGGGCCCCCTTTTGGGGGGGCGGAGCCCTGCGGGCCCCCAACTACAGCATCCTGTAATACGAATTTCACACTATGTACGCTAGATGGCGCCATGACGTTTGACAAGATGGCGCCAACGATGCATCCACCTTCGTGTCAACGACGGCGCATCCACCACGTGTCAAGAATGAAAGATTGAGGTTATGGTCGGAATTTGATGCTTGAATCCCTGTTGCTGTACTACTTAAGTCAACACGTGTTTTTTCTTTTTCTTCTTAGTAAAAAATTGACGGAGATACAACACTATGAAATCTGCCTATGACGTCATTTGTGTAATAAATTAGTGACGTTGCACATGCTCAGTATATCTATATATACAAAACTTAATATTTGAATAACTTCCGGAATAATCATATTTGGGCGAAATAAAAAAAGTAACGATTTTTTTTCGATTTCCTACAGTTTGCAATAAACAATAATCAATTTAATTTTCCATGCAAGTACCCTATTCCTGATAAAGGCAAATACTCCAAAACTCTGTCATGTACAATGATGCAATAGGCTCGAGTATCTTTTGGGAAATTTTCAGAACTCTGAATCTCGAGCTTAACATCGATTGTGCTACTTTTTAGAGCCTCATTCTGTTTCGAACAGTCTATTACAAACATGCATCGATTTGCAAATGAGGTAAAATCCAATAACGGTTCAGCATAGGTCTTTCCCATATAGGATTTCTGGAATTCGGTGTACATGCGATACACTTCGGTATATTGCCTGTTGTCAAAATTCAGGTTCAAAGATTCGTAGGGGTAAACTTCAGAGTTTAGGTATAGTTTAATATCAGTAATGTTGACATTATCGAAATATGTAACGTCTTTCTGATAGTTGTCTTTACGGTCAGTTTGAAAAAATACAATAACGTATCGTGCTTTCTCCGACATCGATTTCACAGTCCAAACATCTTTCTTCGTGTTTCTCATTGCAGGCAATTCATGAATTTCCCAATCACGGAACCCGAAAAAGATTGGTTTATTTCTGGAAATTTCCTCTAATAATTGCAGTTTTAGGATATCGTTGGGATAAATATGTTTAACTTGCAACTCAATCGTCGATATTGTTATAGTAGCTTTTTTATTACCCGTAAGGTTTACGTAGCAATTGTCATCATTTCTAGCTCGAACAAGTTTTAGTTTCTGTTTTCCCATAACTGCACTAGTATAATCAGCGAAAACACCTAGTAGAAAATTTAACGGTATCAGTAAATTGAAGTCTTTTGTTGTTTCATTCAGAGTTTTGAGCGGTGTACTCCATCCTGCGATGTCTAGTGCTTTGATTTCCTGTTCATTAAAGCATAGCAAACTTTTTACTGTGCTTGTCAGTCCAGGGTCTCGAACTTTCTCAATTTCTTTGCCATTTAATTCATAAGCTATGGTCTCGAACAGAAAGGCTCCCACATTATTTGTCAACGAACATGTTCCTGTCGTCCCACCACCCGCACCTGCCACCGTATTGTCCTCCTTAAAGTTGGCTTCAATGTAGAGCTCAGCTTGACTAATGTCCATAAAGACATCTTGCTGGTTGATAACTATCTCAATCACATCACTGTAGTTGAATGATTTTGTGAATGGATGATATGTATGCCATTCTTCTCGAGAAATGGATTCATCCACGTTGACCGGGTGAAATATTTGAAGTTTTTCCGATACGAAAACCATATTTGTGCGATAGAGAGCGTAAATGAACCAGACTCTTGTGTGTGAGTGACTGTTTCGGTGTCCGACTAAAGACTGAAGATGGGTTGGAGTATTCACTACTTTTATTATATCTCTGATGTTGATGATTAAAAACTAAAACCATGTTTCTTTAGTTCTAGTTTTACAACGATTTCTTCTCCTCTAAAATTGGCAGCTCCTGATCCAAAATATTCAAAGTGATGTTATCGATCCTAGATCTATTCACCGGAAGATAAATCAGATTTCTCGGCTCAACAATTATACTATATCCTGGATCAACTGTAGGCGTGAATTCGTATAATGTATGTGAAGGATTGTTTGTATAATAGGATCCGGAAATAATGTTGCACTCAATTCGTATAGTAGTTAGTTGTATAATCTCAACTGGAATATCAGATGTAGCGTGTTTGCATCTAGGATGAGTGGTGAGAAGCCCAGCAGTTGGCCGATACTATCTTGAGGTTCAAAGTCTATATCGTAAACACTCTTGAGCTCACACTTTAGAGTGTTATTGTTCGGTTTCAAAGACAGTAAATTATCACCATCAGCACCACTACTACCATTCGTAGCCAATTGATTTTGGAGGTATCTTTCGATATCTGCAATTTCGTAGGAACCTGTTGGAATTTCAATTACTTGCTCGTCTCTGTCACTTAAATAGTAGTAAAACTTGTTTCGACCTGTTTCGATATTTGGAATAGAATTCCAGGTACTTAAGGAAATTAGGGCTAGAGAATAGCTGTATCTAGAATCTAATTCTATTGGTGGATTAATGTCAACAGTTAAACAGCTGGAACGACCTTTCAACGTGAACGTCTGGGACATGACTAATGTAGAATGAAACAGTAACTGGATTTTATAATCATTTATTGTATAAAAAACTTAAAGTCAAATGTCCACAATTGTATGTATCGAACGTTTGATACTGATCGTGATTGTAGAAAATTTCGCAATTCTTAAAATAGCGAACAACTTCTTTCGGCGGATTCAAGTTGCCAAAACTGTCGAAATATTCAACCATGTTTCCGCGTTTCTTGTAAGCTACCCAATGTGTTCCAGATCCGCTGAATGTGTCCAAATTAATTACACCACATTCGATTTTTTTCGGTCTAGACGGCAATGTATCACGCATAAACACTCCACGAAAATTGGTTATTTTCAATTTTGATATCAAATTTCTGTCTTTATCGCTTAGCGGTCGGTTGGGTAGCTTCACTGGTAGTTTTTTGGCATCTTTTTCAAAAACAATCCATGTCCGGTCTTGTGTTTAGCAAGATATAAACCACTTCCTTTTTTACCTAAGGCAATGGCTTCCATGGCCCGATTATGTCTTTGAGATTCCTTAAGGTTCTTGGTTGCTGCTCGGGCATCGTTTACGGCCTTCGCTATACCCGCTGCTCCTCCGTTCAATGCACCCAGCGCACTGAGACCAGCAAATATAGGAATTAAAGGTAAGACTCCTCCAACTTTGGGCACTGGGATTACTCGAGGTAATTTCACTTTCTTTCGGCCACCAACTTGCTTGATTGTCATGCGAGCAGCTTTCAGAGCCAATTTTATGTTTTCCTTTGTTGGTATTCCTTTTCCATAATTTTTTACATGTTTTTTAATTTTATTCAAGATGCAAGATTTGTATGGCTTAGCTTGACTTCGTTTACCCATACCGAGCTTACGTTTAGCCTTCATCACGTTTGTCACAAGCCAAGCTGCACTCTTCTCACCGAAGCTAGAATCTTTAGCTTTAACTCGTTCCCACGCCCTGTTCTCCAACACCTTATCGGCTTGATGCCTTTTATGTAACTCCTTGTTTTTAGAGTATTCAATGTCGTGTTCTTTGCAAGCTGCGTCCAACTTGTTTATAGGCTGATCACTTCGGGCTAAACGTTCAGCAAGCTTCGTACCAGGTCCACAATAGGAATAGCCTGGGAGATGGAGCTCGAACGGTAGCTTGTTGATGGCACTATTTAAGAGACCTTTACCCTTCGATGTCTCCATTGATAATGAGGTAGTGGTGGAGTAAACAGTGTTTTATATAAGATGCGTGCAGAAAAACAGAAACTTGCCATTAAAGTTGACAACTTTGATTCACAAAAAGTTGTGAGTAATCGGAAAAGACATAGTGAGCTTCTTCCAAATACCATTAGAGCAATTATTTGTGGCCCTAGTAATTCGGGAAAAACCAATGTGATGCTGAGTCTGTTATCCGATCCGAATGGACTCAGATTCGAGAATGTCTACGTTTATTCAAAGTCTCTTTATCAGGATAAATACGAGTTCCTCGAGCAGGTGTTGAAAAATGTTCCAGGTGTAACATTTCAGGCTTTCAGTGATAATGACACGGTGTTGGATCCAGAAAATACAAAACCAGATTCTGTATTTATATTTGACGATGTGGCTTGCGAGAAACAGGACAAGATACGAAACTACTTTTGCATGGGTCGACATAATGCAGTCGATTCATTCTACCTCTGTCAAACATATTCCAAAGTACCCAAACAATTGGTGCGAGATAACGCAAACGTGTTGATTTTATTCAAGCAAGACGATATGAATCTAAAGCATGTGTACAATGATCACGTGAATACAGATATGTCGCTGGAAAAATTTAAAATCCTCTGTTCTAAGTGTTGGAAAGATAAATATGGATTTCTGGTTATTGTTAAGGATTGCGATATATGTAAAGGGCGGTACAGGAACAAGTTTGATACCTATATAATCCCCTAGATGATTACACTAGATTCAGTATTAGTAAAGACGTTATCGCATACAGACCTGTCTCGAAAAGCTGTCTCCATAGACAGACCTGTCTCGAAAAGCTGTCAAAAGCTGTCGTCAGGCCTGTCCTAAAGAAGCTGCCTGTGTAGACAGAGCTGTATCAAAGTAGTTGTTGTTGGTGGTGCAATGCCTCCGCCTGTTTTGAGTAAAGCTGACAAAGATGTCAAGAAACGAATTAATACTGTTGCTAGAAACATACGGAAAAAAATATTTGTCTCTGAAGCTGGAGAAAAGTAACGAAGATGAAGCATTGGATAGACTTTTAAACCCTATAACCGGTCCTCTAAATAAACTTGTAGAAAAATCTAAGAAGCAACCAAAAAATGATGAAGTGTATGTTGATAACGCATCAGAAGATGATTTACAACAATCAATTGGAGAACAAACTCCGAGTTATGTAGAATTTATAAAACAATATCCAGAGATAGCTCAAGACTATGTTCTTAAATACTTGATTGGTTCTAATGAAACTGATTCGACCTATGGATTGAAATATAATGCGGAAACCGGTTCTTGGACTATGGGCACAGAAAGAGTTGATTTTCTACCAAATGGCGATATTAATGTTGGTAACATAACTTATCCCAAGAGTTGCGGTCTATATGACTTGCTATTTCTCAAGCATCCTCGACTGAATACGCAGAAAGACAACGAACAATTCAATGAAATCTTATCTCGCACTAATGCACATAGAAGACAATATAAACCGACAGGTCAGATAAAGGGGGCCAACTCGAAAAAATATCAAAATTTCATAAAGCCATATGCAACAACAACAACAACAACAGCAACAGCAAAGCAATCAAAATCTCATAAAAAAACATTGTCGGGATCTGGATTACCAACATCGTCATTATCATCATCACCGTCGTTAATGATGCAGTATAATGAAAAACCCAAACAGTATGTGTATTACGATGACGTAAACGAACTGATTGATAGGTTGATTATATTGAATGCGTCTCAAGAGGCTGGAAATGGAAATCACACAAATGAAATATTGAGTATTTTGGAAGAATTGAGAGAGCTACGCGTAATAATTTATTGATAAAATAGTCTTCAGATTTCATGTTTACTCATTAGTCTGTTAGCCATGAATAAGTTTGGACATTCGCTGTCTTCTTCGTCACGTAGACCCGTTCAAATTATTCGCCCTCAACCAGCTTTGCCCACCACTACCGATGGCGATTATAATGTTGAAAATCATAGGCACTGCAATATTGGAATGCCTAGTGACGACAATGATGCATCCACTAAAAAGTATGTAGACTTGGCAACTACCAGTCTATACAATAAGGTGCTCATCGCAAATGAAGCACTTGGCGCTCTTGGAGAAGCAGTGGATAATATGAGCGATCAAGTTAAAAGCAGTATGAACCGCATTCAGGAATTGGATCAAATACTGAACAGAAACGTCCACGATGACCTTCGGGGCCTTAGTGATCTAGCAAGAGCGTCTGGAGAAAAGATGAGTCAGCTGGCCATGACGTGCGAGGAACGTTTCCAGAAAATGGAAAAATTTGAAACAACCATCAACCATCGAATTGATCAAATTGAACATATATTGAATATTGTGTAATAGTTATTATAAATATACGTACTCCCATGCATATATATTTAGTTGTCTTTGTGAAATGTCTAGAGAACAGGTGGTTAAGGAGCTTCATCGACCGGTTCGTAAAAACTTCAAACGTAGAAGATTTATACAATATGGCCTCGACGATACTTTTGCCACTGATCTGGCACAACTTGATCAGTATGCTGGAGAAAACAATGGATTCAAATACATATTGGTTGTAATCGACTGTTTTTCCAAGTACCTTTGGACGCGTCCCATTAAATCGAAATCTGCACCAGATGTTACCAACGCTATGGCGGAGATATTCAAAACATCTGGAAGAATTCCCAAAAAAATTATTTCTGATAATGGGAAGGAGTATTACAATGCTCAATTTGCAAGTCTAATGAAGAAATATGGAATACATCATTATAGTTCGTTTAGTCCTTTAAAAGCATCTATTGCAGAAAGAGTAATTCGAACCGTTAAAGAAAAACTTTTCAAGCAATTTACATTGAATGGGAACCATAAATGGTTGGATTTAATACGGTCTATAACTGATGCATATAATGATAGCAAACAGAACGATACATATGAAGCCGAGTAAAGTGAATAAACAGAATGAAAAGGCGATACTTAATACTGTTTATAGTCATATTAAAGTTGCCGGTAAGCAAAAGTTCAAGGTTGGTGACGTGGTTCGCATAAGCAAGTATAAACATGTTTTTCAAAAAGGATATACCCCAAATTGGACTACAGAGCTCTTTAAAATAGCCAAAGTTCATATTACGAATCCGATAACGTATCTGTTAGAAGACTTGCAAGGTCAGCCTATAAGTGGAGGTTTTTGTGAAGAAGAATTACAGAAAACAAAACAACCAGACGTATTTCTCGTGGAGCAAGTGTTACGAAAGAAAGGAAATAAAATGTTTGTAAAATGGTTAGGATTTGATACATCTCATAACAGCTGGATTGATATGCGCAGAGATGTGGTTTAAATTGTAACTCACTGAGATTTTTTATACATTCAAAATCATGAATCTGTACTGTGATGTTTGTGAGGAAGTCATTTCTTCTTATTCGCATAACCTAAGTCATAAACATAAAAACAAGTGTTGTAATGAACTTGAACCTGAAATAGCTATTTATACAATAAGTTACGAAATGAGCGTCTTTTAGGCACGCGACGTGAAAATTGTCCAACGAGGCAAAGCCGAGTTGGACAACACGTCGAGTGACTAAAAGACATCGTTTCGTAACGTATTGTATACAAGATTTTTTCTACTGGTATTTTATAATAAAAAAAACACAATTTTATTTCATGTGAATAAGTCGATTACACCCAAAATCTTTGTTACCTGCTTTTACTTGACACCTGACACTTTTCATGCGATTTTCTTTTCAAAATTCGACATCAATAATTAAAATCCTAGAAAGTAGGTAATAACACAAAGTTCTGTTTTGAGTAACCCAAACGTTCAATTCAGTAATTCCATTTTCAATATTCATGATAAATACAAAACAAAATTCAAATATGTGTTTAGTGTGTTTTTTATTTCTGAATAATGAATGACACTTTTAGGCACTAGTGCTTAAAAATTACTTTTACGCACTCATAAGTCACTTTTACGCATTCAAAAGTCACTTTTACGCACTGAGTGCCTAAAAGTAACTTTCACGCACTCAGTGCCTAAAAGAATGTCGTTTCAAAACTGAAATGACAATCGAAAAGTTGCTATTATGAAACGTCAGTAGAAAATACATATTCTTAAAACAGCGTTTAAAAATCGACTAATTTCCTATAGACTATCCACAAAGCTGTATCCAACCAGTGTCGAACTTTATTTGGAGGAACTGAAAACAAAAATCATAAGCCTGATAACGAAGAATATTTCCACTCAGTCCAACATAAAATTAAATATGGAATTATATGGTTTATATATTTTGGGAGAGATGCAGGAAATAAAGTCTTTTAATACCTGTTTTACTGTAATTTCTCCTAATACGGATCTGCTCAAGGTATTCGATGAATTTAAACAAGTAATAGTTTCCAAATCTAGTGAATTCAAGGAGAGAGATAGTGGATGGTCATTAGTTAAACTCTTATTTCTAGAGGTTAACCTAAACAAGCTCAAACCATTAAAATAAATATGGTGGGGCGGTATTCTAAATAACACCTTTCTATCTCATGAGCCTTTTGTTATAGTTCTCGCTCAGCATTCGTTGAATAAAGTAGTGCATTATATCGAGAATTTCATACATCTGTCAAAACTGGTATTCCAACAATAAATTGACATGTTTTGATTGTTGATTTGAACCAATCAGATTGTAATTACGCGATAATTTGCACTAGAGCAAATTATCAGATAATTACTGGTACGAAAACTGGTGTTTTGACATTTTTTGACAAAAAAATTAAATTTTTGATTTATGAAATTCTCTCATTAAATACAACTCGTACAATGGAAATATATTTATAATTTTTGACAAATTTGCACTCATGCGTTTTTAACTGAAAAATGCATTCGAGCAAATTTCCCAAAAATTATCAATAATTTCCATTGCACTAGTTATATTACTATTGATTATAAACCTTAAATTACTACATTTTCATTATTTTAACGTAGTCACGGTGAAATCAGAAGGTATATCACAGCTCTTTATCGAATTACGCAATGTATGAAGATATCAGTGCCAACGACAGCGATGATTCGCAGTGTTCTTCAGATTATTGGAAATATTTCGACAGTATGATTTTAAGAAGTCGAATGGAAATTGCTCAAGAGAAACGTTTACTAAACGAAGTTATTTACCATGTGAGCAATTTCAAATTTATTGTGGGCCTAAGCGTTGCTCGAGGAATGCTGCCAGCAGTCAAAATAATAAATTCCATGCTAAATTTACCTGAAGACCAAACTTGCAAAACTCTAGCGGATTTCGACTGGTACGAATTTCTGGAAAAGGTCTCCAAGATGGTGAATGAAACTGATGCTGCCGTCAAAGACTCTGCTGAACAAGAAGTGTCTGGCCAACAAGCGTTATCCGAGAATTTCACTCTATATGTTATATCGTTTTTCGGTGAACAAACTTTAACTCTGAAGTCGGGTAATTGTACATTGTGTTTTTGTTTAGATGATGTTAAACAAATTTTAACTGTTAGTCATCTTATCAATTATAGGTTAGAATTAGTTAAGAATTTGAATTTCATTGTATACTATGATGATTACCTACAATATTTGAATGTAATTCACAATACCAACAACAATAATCTTATGCAATCAATTATCAGCATGTGTAACTTGAATAAGTGTGAATGTAGCTGCTACTTTCTAGAACTTGCTTCTATGAACCTAGATAAAATTGTTAGGGATTTATATAAGCTCAACGCATGTATCCAATTTAATTAGTAGTAATAATAAATATTTAAAAACAGTATTGCTTCTTATTTTTTTCACAGTCTAATGGCAACCAGAGCCAAAATGTCTGAATGCCGTGATCAATCTTCCTGTATAAGACAAGCTGTTTGTTTGCTACGTACTAGATTAGAATCAGACATGTACTTTTTACTTCGAGAACTTTTTGAACTTGAGAAAAAACCCTCTAATGGATTCAGCTGGATTTCTGCGCAAGATGTAGAAAAACATGAAAATGGTGTCAATTGTTGTAATCTATATCTGGATAATTCCATCTCCTTGGAGGACCTATGTGTGCTAATGAATAAATATGGACTACATGAACAATTAAAACAGCATGTCGCTAAATATATGTGTGAAGATATGATTTTAAAATATATAGGTTATGATGAAGTTGACTAATTTATACATTTTTTAAATAATAAAAGTTCCTAATAAAAATGCATTTCATTAATAATTATCAAAACACCAATAGTAATTCGTTGGAGCTGTTTGTTTATATTAACTAAGTATATTACCGGGTTTGTTTATTGTCATTTTCAGTCCTAATTTCCAGACTAGTAGACTAAACAATGACATCATATGAGTTTAATGAGGCATTATTTTACATTTTTTTTTTGTATTGACGATTGGCTGCTATTTTATTGAAATTCTTTGGAAAAAAAATGGTCCGCGGTCGGATACATTAACTAAGTGTATTACCGAGTTTGTTTATCGTTATTTATTTTCCAGTACTAATAACGTTGCGCCCGTAGACTAAACAATGACATCATATGCTATAATTCTACACGATGATGGAGTGATTTCGCGCTTCCCTACAATTCTCCGATCCTGATACAAATTTTCAGTTAGCAACTCTTCTATGATCTCTTTTTCATCATCGAGCAAGTTAAGACTTGTTCGCAAGCTTAATATACTTATACAAGGTAGTAGGTATCATCTTTTTCTGATAATTTTTTAAAATAATACTTATTTTTTATAGTACCTAATTATTAATTATTTAATCAACTAACCCAACGACGTGGGGGCTAACCTATAACTAACCCAAACTAACCCTTGCTTACCATTGCTGTATACAGGCCTCTAGCCCTGTATCGGTGTATACAACCCTATCTCTAGACCTGTATAGCTGTTTCTTGGTGCTCGCTCTCGGACTATAGTTATGTGGTACTCGAGACGCGTTTGGAGGTCATTGTAAAACAAACACTGCTGAAATAATTAGGTTCGTTCCATTTCGTATCGTCATGAAACGGTTTCGGAACTGTTAGGATCGATTGCAGGCGCATGCGTTGACCTTGCACGGTTTTATCTTGGTACAGAAACAACGGGTAGTTGGAACGGTTTCATGATCGTTTTTGTAATGACGACAGTTCAAATAACTTTAACCCTAAATTTGTTTGTTTGCAAATTAAAATAGAAGAATATAGGATTAGGATTACAAAATAATATATAAAAAAGGAAAATCGAACACTAACGCTGATTCATTATCAAGAATCTGAAACTGAATCCTTGCAAGCTGATAACATCAAGGATTAGCAAATAGCTGATAATAAATTTTGTACTTTTTTTCACTTGAAAAAATAAAAATGCTACAGTTTTATAAGTTAGATTGGAAATTGGTTGTTTAACAACAACATGAACAACAACAACAGGTGACAAAAATTGAATTACGCATGTCAGTCATGAATCAGTCCACGCGGTTCTTGCTTTCCACTCGGGATCAAAATGACGGTGCTAAAACCAGTTCTCGAACGATCCCAGGTTTGGTTGGAACGCCAACGAAACTGTACGGTAAACGATCATCCCTCGGTTGGAACGCCTTTAACCTATGGCGCATGACCGTGACCGTACATTGAACGGTTTTTGGCTGGGTTGGAACGAACCTATTATTATTGTATGTACCATCGTCACCAAAAGTAACTGGGACAGCATCACATTAGCTCTTATCCTATTATCTGAATTTTATTGTCAAATATTTGTCAAACTATGCATTAAATGCATTGAAATGAATGACAGTAGAATTAGTCCAGGAGATTATTATGCATTATTTGTGTCCCAGATACTTTTGGTGACGATGGTACGTTGAGGTTCAAATCGGTTTTTATGATACTCGAGCTTCAGTCTTGCTTGAACTGGTCAACAGCGAACATTATAATTATTATAAAATTATTGCACATTTTTTTTTAACAAGTAAGTAAATCTTTTATATACCTACTAATATCAATACCTACAGAATATTTTTTAGATATGGATTTGAAATCAATCAACGAGACGTGCCTCTTCAAGGATCAAAAAACACTTGTGAAATTACAAGACATGGAGCCTGACAGAAAGTACCCAATATTTTCTGCTAAAAAAACCCAAAGTAAATTCGGACTGAGTATCCTCATTGAACTTGACGATAAAACAGTGTTTCTTCCAAAACGTACCACCAAATCATTGGAAGATCATATTGAGCAGTTTATGGATGGAAAATATTCAATAATATACAGAGGCCAGAAGGATGTAGGACGACCAAACCAAATATCGCTTTTTGAAATAGTTGAGTCTTAAAAAATGTATGTTTTTAAATAAAAAATTGTTTGAGGTTAGTATTTTTTTTTTCTTAAGCCCATCTGTCTATTTGTTAGTTGGAGTAGTTCAGGTAGATTGGGTTAGATGACATTGACAGCTGACATTGACAGCTGACTGACATTGACAGATGACATTGACAGGTGACTGACATTGACAGATGACATTGACAGGTGACTGACATTGACAGGTGACTGACATTGACAGGTGGCATTGACAGCTGAATGACATTGACAGATGACATTGACTAATGACGTCACGGCGTCGCGACGCCCTGGTTGGCGCATGCGCAGACGTCACGGGGGCGTCGGAGGCGTCGGAGGGCGCAAAACGAACCATCTTACACTACTGTCCTTCGAATTTTAATCCTTTATAATGACTGCCCAATGATTTTATGTAAACAACCCTGGGGTTTCGTCATTACTAACCAGCATTCGCCCCCTCCATTCTGGTTAGTTCTCGTTTCCCTGTCTGTTATTAGGGCTGGCGTCTCTTGATCTCGAAGAGCATTGGAAACGATCCCTTGATGGAGAAGACATTCTTACTCAACAATCTCGTTGAATGTGTCCAACCTTATGGCACCGATAACATTCTAATCGGTTTCTTGATGTTGGTGTTTGTCTGGAGTCGTTTCCCGTTTTTCTGTCTTCTCGTAATATTTTTTTTATTTCCTCCATGAAACTACTCATAACGTTCTCGAAACTGCTATCCTCTTTTGATTGATTGTTTTTCCTTTGGGTCCTCAATGGACACTGCTCGTATTCTGGGTCGCGAGGCACCAAAGATGGCCTCCAGTTCCAATGCTCGGACAAGGGCTTCGCTACTTTGTCTGAACTTAGACATTCTCAAGTTCTCCTGGATTTTGGAATCTCTGATACCATCAATGAGCGCAGATACTGCCATCCATTCTTGCATGTCTTCCCCAGCTGCAGGAAACGCCAAACTCACTAGCCTTCTAACTTCTGATTCGAATTCTTATAAACTCTCATCGGGTTTTTGAATTCTTGATTTGACTGGAGTTCTAAATACTTCTTGCCTGTAATGATCTCCGAAGCGCAATTCTAACGTCTGACTTAGATGCTGGTAATTATGTTGGTAGACTGAAGGAATGGACTGAAGAAGGTCTAAGGCAGGTCCTCGTAGCGCCACTATTAGTGCTGTAGCTTTTTCTTGGTCGTTCCATCCGTTGGTATTTGCAGCAGCTTCAAATTATCAGATATACATGGTCCAGGATGTAGAACCGTCAAAAGTTGGTGGTTTTATCTTCATACTGGAGAATGCTCCAACACTAGCTGGATTGATGGACTGTACTTCTAATCTACGCACCTTATCTTCGAGTGCTTGAACTTGGTCCTCAACTTCTTGTCTTAATTGCTGAACATCGGCTTTGACCTCAGCTTCTACTCCCTGAACGTCGTGTTTAACTTCTTGAACATCGTTCTTAACTTTGGATTTTACTTCTTTAATTTTTTGTTCTAGGTTAGCGACAGATCCGTGTATGGTTTGAAATATTTTCTGTAGTTGTCCAAGATCTTCTTGCCGTTCTTTTTGTCGCCTGGCCTCTTCTTCTTGTCGTCTAGCTTCTTCTTCTTGTTTTTCTTTTTGTCGCCTGGCCACTTCGTCTTGTTTTTCTTGTTGTAGTTTAGCTTCTTCGTCTTGTTTTTCTTTTTATCGCCTGGCTTCTTCGTCTTGTTTCTCTTGTCGTTTCGTCTCTTGAAGTTCCAACATTTTGCGCAGAAGTTCTTGAATTTTTTGTTCTTCCATTTTTGCTTGTTGTCTTGTGATAGGCATATACAAAATGTTCTGGAATTTCCCTCAAACGCTCTTCAAATATCTTTTCTGGTCTTTGCTCGAAGTTCCAAACACGTCGGTGAAGTAACAAATTGGATAACTTGTTTTATTCTCGAATAGAATGTTCTAGAATTTTCTTGAAATATCTTTTCTGGATGTCGATTGATATAACAAACAAGTCGATGGAGTCACAAATTCGATATCTCCCTTGGTTTCCAAATAGAATGTTCTAGAATTTTCCCAAAACTCCACGAAAAACTTTTTCTGAATGACGATTGATGTTCCGAATACGTCGGCGAAGTCAGAAATTCGATATCTCCCAAATAGAATTTTCTAGAACTCATTCGAAGATTCACTATCACAGTCAAAATCGGGTATAGAGTCACTTCCGGGGTAATTTACACGATCGGTTAAGTCTCTTTTTGTGATTGTCACTGTTTGCACTTACTAAAGGCGATTTCGCCCCAGATTTTTATCTGCTGTTTGGTAGGCGAATGGTTAACCAATTGGTACGTACCTAAGTGACGTAGCTAAACAATCTCATCCGAATTCAGTGGATAGGAGTTTGGTACATTTTGACTTTGACATGTTTATTTGGACATGAGAGAAAAAGAAACAGAAAGCTACCAAATCTCCACTACCCAGTCAAATCACGGTATAGCATCTGACAGACCAAAGGGCCTACCAAAGTTGTGACAGCATCATTCACCCAACCAAAATTGAATGGTACCTGTTTGACAGACCAAACTGGGGTACCAAACTGAGGCGAAATCGCCTTAAAATGTCCCAGTGTTCAGTTCAGTTCACTTAGTGTTCAGTGTTCACACTACACTAGTGTCCCCGCACTATTCTGCAATTGGATTTCACTCTGCAGTCCTTTATGTCTCACTTCTGACACTAATTGACCTTTTCAATTTAAAAGCCTCTCTCTCTGGCGTCAAACTGTCAGACGCCAAAAGAGTATGAAAACAACGGTTGACAGCCGCTGACAGTGGTATGTTGACAAGACTTTTGTACAGGGTGATTCATTAAGAATGGCACTCGGCCATATCTCAAAAACTATTCATCGTAGTCTTGTCGGAAAAAAATTATCCCATAAATATGGCCAAGAGAAAATGCTGGAAACATATTTCAGCTTTCTAAAATGACCGTAAGGGGGCGTAACCCAACTGTCAAAGTACAAAAATGGTTTTATTTTTTAAATTTCAAATGGAAACGTATCTCAAAAATGCTAGCAATAGATTTTTGATGAAATTTCACACAATTTTGATTTATGACTTTTTACCATAACTTATCGGATAAGACAGTTATGAGCTGTCAAATATTGCAACTTAAGAACACGAATAACTTCAAAACGACTCAACGAATTGGGTCGATCTTAGATTCGTTGGACAAAAGACAAGAGTTCTTTGATTTTATTGTAAAAAATTCCAACTTCAGTTAGTTGGACTGACTCTATGGGTGGACATTTGAAAACAATTGAATTTTTCTATTTTTTCTTGAAATTTTCAAATGGAACGGTATATTTAAGATATGTTCAATCGATTTTTGAGGATGTTTTACACAGTTTTTCTTTATTAAACCTCCCTACAAACGAATTCCAGAGAGTGTTAAATTTAATTTTATCAAAAATAATCAATATTTATGAAAAAGCCCTCGTAAATAATGACATTGCTTTTCTGACAGTTGATTGTCATCATTGATGAATTTCAAATAATGGAAAGAGTGCGTTAGGAAATTATAATAGTAACTATATTATGCAATGATCATGTAAATAATGATAGCCATTAATACACGAGCATGTTGTAGGATACGAAACTTGAAGAAGAAATACATATTTATTATGAGAATAGAAAACTACTCAAGTGGTGGTGCCATCTATTAATAATTTTGGAAATTGAAATCTAGACGTTATTTCCGCATAAATTCGGCATCCACGTACTGTGGATTTGTTCATTTTTCATTCTGCTCTTTCTGTAAATACTAATGGCGTTTCCGATTGGTAGATCTAGTGTAGAACTAGTGCAGAACTAGTGCAATTTTTTTTATTTCTGTCTTTTTCTCTTACAGGTTGATTAAAAGGATGCAAATACACTCAGTGCGCACTGAAATTATAGTCCGACAAATACCATTTTAAAGTCACGTGATACTGGTGGCAAAAAACGTATGTCCATTGATTATGTCGTTCATATCACCTACAAAATGTTACTGGTGATTATTTCATTCATTATAAAATAGACCCATCAGACAACGTCATTTTTTGAATGAATTTTGTTTAAATAAGTGATTATTTCACAAGACCTTGTTTATCAGCGATTATTTCATTCATTATAAAATAGACCTATCAGACAACGTCATTTTTTGAATGAATTTTGTTTAAATAAGTGATTATTTCACAAGACCTTGTTTATCAGCGATTAAATTTTTGTTTACCTTTTTTGACAGAATTTTGATAGAAATATTCTGACATTTTATAATAAATAGAACTCTTTGGATAGGATTGACGCCAATAATTAAGTCCTAATTATTCAGGAAATAATCTAGCCGTATACCACTCGACCTATAAATTTAAATGGATTAAACTATCCAAATATTTTTTGCATAATTTTCCTTTTTGGCAAATAGTTTCATGCACAATTCGCGGTCTCGGGCTTTTATTAAGTTATTGTGCATTCAACTATTTTCCAAGCAAAATCATGCTCAAAATATGTTGCATAGTTTAATCGATTAAATTTAAAGGTCTTGTGATATAATATATGATTAACTACTATTGAATTTTAGGATATGTTCCCACTAGCATTTTACAAACGCGTTTCTGAAGTAGTATTAACCAATCAGCAGGAACACTTTATCCGTTAGGACAATTAGGTCATGTCCTACGGGCCACTAGAGGATGGAAGGCCAACTGCTGGCGTTTAATTTTTATAATATAAAATATAAAAGCCCACTATATTAAAAACATCGACTTGTTTAGTAGCAGGACTAGCACATATTGTTGGAAACAATATTCCAACAGTAAATTTAAAATTCAAATTTTAATTTTCCCGGTATGCACCGGAAGTGTGCGCGTATGTGTCAAACAGTATCAAAAATCACTTGTCAAAGTTTTTGGTAAAGTGGCTTCCGGCATCTACGCGAGTGAACCAACGGGAACAGTCAGTGTCGAATCGAACCTCACCGAGCGCACCAGATAATTCTGGGCAGGTCCTATATGACCATTTTTACAGACTCTATAAGTCTAAAAACGTAAACAAAAACGAGAAAATGCAAATTGTAAATAGTGTAAATAGTCGTGTGTGTAAATAAATGTAAATATATAAATAATACAGTCCACTCTCATTATCTTAAAGAATCCAACATTCTTTTTGGTCCAATCGTAACCGGATAAAGTGCCGCGAAGTGAAAAGTATGAAGCAAAAAGGTGATATGTGTTGTTTGCAGTGTCCAGAGCTTGCCCAAAAGTGCCTTTTATAAACGGCTCAGTGAAAAAATAATAAAATATTGTGCAATGCAAAATGCAATGTGGCGTCATGGTTTGTGCAAGAAAAACAAAATGGATTCCTCCTTTCCTCCAATGAAAAGCGCGGAAATTGGCGGAATCAATGATCAATCAATAATAAGGATCTGTCAGGCTCACTCCACTCGCGCCATCTTCAAGTCAACTACAGCGACAACAAAACCGCTGTAAGCAGTAGCAGAGGTTCAAGATTACGCCAACAGATGGTGAGTCTGTTCCAATTTTAAATTTCAAAAGCAACTGTCAACGGCCAGTCAGGCAGTCAGCTGAACAATTTCTTGTTTACGTTTACTATTTATTTATTATTGCAATTAAAATTAAAGTGAACCCAATTATTTATTTATATTGGCACAATCCAAATAATTTTACGTATTATCTTAGTATTATCTAATTTTTTAAAATGTCTAAGGCCGAAGCCAAGGCTATAAATAAGAAAAACATGGAAAAATTAATTGAAAAAGAAAATTTGTGTACGAAAACAATGCAAAGAATTCAAAGGTTTCTACTAGAGCATAAGGACGATGAAGTTACTAATCTTTTAATTGAGAAGTTTCAAGCTCGCAAGGTAACAGCTAATGAATGTTATAAAACTTTTATAGAAATACAGGTCGAAAAAGGTCTAATTAATAAAAATGCAGTAACCAATGACGATTTTGAGTCAGATTATCTTGATTTAATTGCAGAAATTAATGAGTTTATCTCAGCAAATCAAAATAATGAGCCTATAGTCTCGCCACAGTTAGCTATATCTAACAATAATTCTGCCTCGAATGGGCTCTTTCACTAATTTTTGAAATTGGCATATTTGGATAAAGCAACTAAAGACAGAATTTTCTGTATTTTTACTTTTGAAAAATTCATAGTCCTTCTTGAGAAAACAGAAAAAAAAGAACTACCTCCAAATAAAAACCCAGAATTTATTTCTATGACGTCGCAGCAAGCAATTTGACCATGTTGCCACTAATTGTCGACATTGAAAATTTGTAATAGATTTAATTCTGAAATGTTCGCAAAATATCATGAAAAGTAGTTAAATTAATCACTTATGGATTCAAGATTTTATAACTTTTTTATTGAAATTATGTTTAAACACAATTTAATACAATTTTTTATGTTTAGTTTTATTTTATTTTTTTACGTTGCACTACATCTAGTCACCACCGACAACAGCGCATTCGAACCTTTACCTGCTTTTACTACAGGGTACAAAGCCGAGGCGGTAAGCTCCTTTGTAACAACAAGCGAAATGAAAAATATTTATGTGACGTCAGCAAATCGGCGCGTTTTAATTTAATTTGAATTTAGCCAATTTGAAATGCCTGTAAAAAACTTATTTAACCTTGTAGAACTTTTTTTTTTGGTATATATGCCTAAAATAGCCCCTCCTTTGGGATTTTATACTCAAATTACGTATTCAAATTTTAGTGAAAGACCCCATTCTGCAAATAATAATGTATCAACTGCCAAGCTTTCGCATATTGAAATTCCAACCTTTGATGAAAAAAAACCTAAATGAATTTAAACCTTTTTAAGACATGTTTATAGCAATTATTAATAAAAATAAAAGTTTGAGTGATGTTGAAAAACTTTACTATTTACAGTGGCGGATCTAACATGAAGCAAACGACGCACTCTGCGTCGGGCCCCCAGAGCTGAGGGGCCCCCACACAGCCGGATTGTATAAAGGGACCAATAGAAATGAATTTAAAAAAATAAACTCATAAAAATTTTAAAAAAATCGGAAATTAAATTTTGAAAGAGACGGCAACGTTGTATAACCCTAGAGAGTCCTGAGTCCTGCTGCCTTCGACGCGATGCGGCAACCGCGGACGCGAGGGACGCGTCGGCTTTACACGGCTGTTTCAGCTTTAGTCTTCCAGACTCCAGATATAATTTATGGCACCGACAGTACAGTACGGTACTACTATGTTGTATTTCTTTTTGTTTAGAAAAAAAATCACAGATTTCGAAATTTTTGCTACCATCGGAGACATTAGAAATGACTCGGGAATCTCGGGAAATGATAACACCATATATGGAACCTATTTAACACATATTTACTTATGTCAGTCAGTGACTCGTTCAGTGAGAGCACACTTCCACACTAATCCACACGCGTATCCTAAGTATGCTGTTAACTCACTTGTATCGTGAATATCTATTATTTTATTGAAATCCCCAACCAATAGCACAAACGCTAAACACATATGTCCCATATTCCCCATATATATATTTTTTTCAACGTTCCCTGCGACACGTTTTGCCTTGTACTTCAAATTTCACCGCACGCCCCTGGCGACACCGCCCTCTTGTGACCTTGAACGAAAACTTTGAATTTGATCCCCATCATATTAAAGTCTGTCGTTCTCAATCTGACACTTTCCGTGTGAGGAGCGAGGGGGTGTTTCATATGGCAAAAACAGGTTTGACGTCACGCAACCATTGGCGTTCTAATGTAGAGAGCCACCAGCTCACATTCCTTTGGAGTATCAGATTAAAATCGACAGACAATACGCGAGAACATAAACATTTCCAATGGTAAAAGTTCTTGAATTTTTACAAATATCTTTTTCGTTCAACTTGTTTTCATATTGTCTCATGTTCTTGATAAACTTCAAAAATACAAATAACTTTCGCACACTCAAACCCCAACACCACGAAGAAAAATACCTAAAAAAAGCATGACAGGACAGGGCCCCAAAAAATTTTTGCGTCGGGCCCCAAATGTCCTAGGTCCGCCACTGACTATTTAAGAAATTATTTAAAAGGTGAAGCATTTGCTCTCATCAATAATCTTCCTATTGTAAATGACTCTTACGATGAGGCTTTTAAAATATTGCAAAAAAGATACAATAATGAGTCACTGTTAGTTAACTCCCATATTTATGCTCTCCTAGATATTCCTAGCATTCAAAAAAGTTCTTCCCATAGCATTAGGGAATTCATTAGTAAAATACGACAACAGCTCGGTGCATTAAAAAATTTAAAACAGCCAGTGCAGGCTTGGGATGCTCTTTTAATTTGCATACTTTCAAGAAAGCTCGATCAGTTTACGAATAGGGCTTATCAAATAGATAGGGATCAATTGCAGATGCCCACATTGGATAATTTTCTTATTTATTTGGAAAATAGAGCTGCTGCTCTCGAAGCTGTTGCTCTACCTGAAAATAAAGTAGCTCACCATAATAAAAATTCAAATTACAGCCATGTAAGTACGAGTTCAAATTATAATAATAACCATAATAAGTGTCCGTTTTGCCAAAATACAGGTCACAAACTTTACAGTTGTGTATTTTTTAAATCAAAACCAGTTGGTGATAGAGTTTCCTTTATTGACAAAAGTAAAAGATGCAAAATGTGTCTAAATAGCCATAATAGAACTTGTAAATATTCTTTCAAATGTAATTATTGCCATAAAAATCATAACTCTTTGTTACACTTAGATAGATCTAGAAAAGAAGAAAACAAAAATAATATTAACACAGATATGGACCAAGTCCAGTCCTGTAGCAGTGCTGCAACAGCACATTCAAAACATTGCTACTCGGATGGAAATTTTGATTCGGTTTTACTGCCTACAATAAAGGTAAAGGTTTTTACTAGTAACGGAGAGTGTTTGATTGTTCGTGGGTTAATTGATAGCGGATCACAAGTGTCTTTTATAGTCACAGATTTAGCTAATAAACTAGGTTATAAAACGTTTTCAAACAATTTAAATATTATAGGTGTCTCGAATAATTCAACGAACGTAAAAAAGTCAATTGACGTAACACTTAATTCTTGTGTTCAAAACTATAAAATAAATGTCTCCTGCGCTATAGTAGATGAGATAACAGGCATTTTGCCACAATTTGAATTTAGTAAAAATTCTATTAACCTTCCAAAAAACATAAAACTTTCTGATTTAGAATTCAATAAACCAAATGCGATACAAATTCTTTTGGGAGCGAATATATTTTTTGATATTTTGTTACCTGAAAAAATATTTTTGAGGAAAAATGGATTAATTTTGCAAAATACTTACCTGGGCTATGTTGTAAGTGGTTCCATACCTAGCAACTCGAAAAATATCCAGTCCAGTTTAGCTGTAGCTTCATTTCATTGTATTGTTGATAACGAACCTAAAATGGAAGAATTAATTTCAAAATTTTGGGAAACAGAAAAAGTACCTTTAGTATATAAAGAGTATTCTAGTGAGCAAGAAGCTTGCGAAAACATTTTTAAAAATACTGTGTCTAAAATAAATAATAAATTTGAAGTGTACTTACCTTTGAAAAGAAATATTGAGGATTTAAATCTAGGAGATTCTTTCTCGGTAGCTTTGAAACGATTCGAAAACCTCGAAAAATGATTCAAAAATAATCCTGAACTACACGCAGGACAAAGACAGGTCTTGAGCAGTCTTAATGAATATTTTTGGATAATAAATGGTGTCAGAGAAGTCAAGAAAAATATACACAAATGCGTGATTTGTTTTAAAAGTAAAGCTCGTTGTTCGCAACAGCTTATGGGCTCGTTACCTCGCGATAGAGTTAACCCTGCAAGAGTATTTCAAAATGTTGGTATTGACTTTTGCGGACCCTTTTATACTAAACAGTCAAGAATTCGAAAACCTATAATAACTAAATCTTATATTGCGCTTTTTATATGCTTTTCAGTTAAGGCAATACACATGGAAGTCTTGTCGGACTTGACTACCGATAACTTCCTAGAGGCCTTCAAAAGATTTATATTTAGAAGAGGGAAACCCTCACAGGTTTTTTGCGACAATGGCGGAACGTTTAAAGGCGCAAAGAACAAATTAGATGAACTTAACCGGGTTTTCGAATCTGAAAGCAGAAATAAAATAATACATTTTGTTGCAAATGAAAGAATCGTTTTTAGGTTTATTCCTAGCTACTCGCCAGATTTGACTGAAATTCCGGAAAATAGGTTGTCATTTTGGAATATGGCTACTCAGGTGAAGCAACACTTCTGGAAGCGGTGGCACAAAGATTATTTAGCGCAGCTTCAGAGTAGGCCTAAGTGGCAACACTCGGTCCCTAACCTAAGGGAAGGGCTTTTAGTTTTGCTGAAGGAGGATAATGTACCCTCTCTTCAATGGCC
Organism: Ceutorhynchus assimilis; assembly: GCA_917834065.1. NCBI lineage: Eukaryota > Metazoa > Arthropoda > Insecta > Coleoptera > Curculionidae > Ceutorhynchus > Ceutorhynchus assimilis. The sequence continues at coordinate 40,687,903 of OU892280.1, read as the reverse complement.
GATTGCCAGAATCACAAGAACAATACCTGAGAAAGATGGCAAAGTTCGAGTCGTTGAAGTTCGAACACGAACAGGTAACTATTTAAGGTCGGTAACAAAAATTGCCGTCTTACCCATCGAGTGACTTGTGACTCAATGTCAATTTTATACATATTTATACATATTTATATAGTTAGATACTTAAGGTTTTTACTATTTTCCATAAAATTGTACATTTTTGTAGATACCTAAATCTTAAGTTGCCTCAGATAGTTTAGGTTCTTAATACTTTTTATAATATTTGTACATTTTGTAAATACAAATTTCAAGTCGCCATTACTAAATATTTTTTGTAGAATAATTTCTAGCAATATCTAGAAGTATTTGACTCTATAACTCAAAACTTTAAGCTCTATAAGCTGTCTATAATTTATGTATAACTTATTAAGTTATATAAAATAATAACTTGGCTCTATAAGTCAAGCCTTTAAGCTCTATAAGCTACCCATGTCAAATTTTTAAGCTCTATAAGCTACCCATAATCTATGTACCTATAATGTAACTTTCTTAGTTTCATAAAATATGTAATAACTTGACTCTATAGGTCAAATTTTTGAGGCTCTATAAGCCATTTAATAAGTGCTATATCGCTTAATTATTTTGTGCAACGATGCACATATATTTTACTCTCGTTTAATTTAAGTTTACAATGTTGTAGTATTTGTAATAATATTAAGAATCTTTCTTGGCCGCGAGCATGTTGGAAACAATATTCCAACAGTAAATTTAAAATTCAAATTTTAATTTTCCCGGTATGCACCGGAAGTGTGCGCGTATGTGTCAAACAGTGTCAAAAATCACTTGTCAAAGTTTTTGTAAAGTGGCTTCCGGCATCTACGCGAGTGAACCAACGGGAACAGTCAGTGTCGAATCGAACCTCACCGAGCGCACCAGATAATTCTGGGCAGGTCCTATATGACCATTTTTACAGACTCTATAAGTCTAAAAACGTAAACAAAAACGAAAAAATGCAAATTGTAAATAGTGTAAATAGTCGTGTGTGTAAATAAATGTAAATATATAAATAATACAGTCCACTCTCATTATCTTAAAGAATCCAACACATATATCATACACATATCAATACTCTTTAATTCACACTGCACAAGCACATTTGGTTTGACCAGAGTGCAATGCCTGACGCCGCGATGCTCTGGAATCGCTCCGCTCGCTCCATCGAGAATCAATCCGGAACACACCGAGCTGCGCTGACTCGCCGTCGCGTCATTGGCGCAGTACGGGTACGTGGCAACTGGTAACGACTACAGCAGGAGCCTGTTAGTGTTTGCGCTAAGCCGTTTGTTATTTGTTCGTGGATCTATTTATGGTGTCAAGTGTGATCGTGTGATTTACAACTTTACGGAAAGAAATGATTCGAGATAAAAAAATAGATTCAACATTTCCCAATATTGATATTGCTCTGAGACTCTACCTTACTCTACCGGCATCCAATGCCAGCGCAAAGCGCTTTTTCAGCGTTTTGAAAAGAATTAAAAACTACTCTAGAAATAGGTTGATGGAGGCGAAAGGCGAAACTTTCATCGTCTGAATGATTTTATTTAACCCCATAAAAAAAAACAATCACTCATGAAAGGCCATACCAAATAATTGACCTACGGGCCAGAGAAAGGTTAAAGCGTCACTGCCAATCAGAGGGCAATTTTAATACTTGCAATTGCTGCGAGACTCACTTTTGTCGTATCTGCTGTCTGTTGTAATACATTCTGAACTTAAATTGGGTACCCGTTTTCTATTTGCTTCTTTTCGAGTTGGAAAAAGGTTAATATAGTCAAAATTATTAGCTGTGTTTGTTCATTGTATTATTTTCGAAAATAACTTTGACAAACTAATTGATGACAGTGACGGATTCTATTTCAGGTAAGAATATTATGAAGAATAATTAGACAGCAATTTTTTTGTCAATTTTACTATCACCGCTGTTTGAGATGTATTCAACAAGGATAGAGAAAAATCACGTGACTTTAAAATGGTATTTGTTGGACTATACCAATCGGAAACGCCATAACAGAGATAATCCAAAACCAGTCTTTTTTTTTATAAGCATTGTCTATTTTCAAAATAATTAGATTTTAGTGGCTGCGATTGCTGCATTTCCATTACATTCATGCAGAATCTCAAGGATGTCATGTGCTTCTCCATTTGGGAAATGCATTTTGACTTTAGGAAATAGCGTTTGAAGTTTCAAAAATGTGTCAGCCTGACATACTTAACTGGTATCTGCTCAATTTACGAGGGCTTTTTCATAAATACTGATTATTTTTAATAAAATTAATTTTAACACTTTCTGTAATTCGTTTGTAGGAAGGTATAATAAAGAAACCCTATGTAAAACATCCTCAAAAATCGATTTAACATATCTTAAATATACCGTTCCATTTGAAAATTTTAAGAAAAATTGGAAACATTCGATTGTTCTCAAATATTGACGCATAGCGTCAGTCCTACTAACTAGAATTTGATTTTTTCACAACAAAGTTAAAGAACAGACTCTCGTCTTTCCAACGAACCTAAGATCGACCAGATTTGCTGAGTCGTTTTGAAGTTATCCGCTTTCTTGTGTTGCAATATTTGACAGCTCATAACTATCTTATCCGATAAGTTATGGTAAAAAGTCATGAATCAAAATTGTGTGAAATTTCATCAAAAATCTATTGCTAGCATTTTTGAGATACGTTTCCATTTGAAATTAAAAAAATAAAACCATTTTTGTACTTTGACAGTTGGGTTCCGCCCCCTTACGGTCATTTTATAAAGCTGAAATATATTTCCAGCATTTTCTCTTGGCCATATTTATGGGATAATTTTTTTCCGACAAGACTACGATGAATAGTTTTTGTGATATGGCCGAGTGCCATTCTTAATGAATCACCCTGTACATGTGGAAACTGGAAACTATTATTTCCTCGGTTTTTTCAAAGTTTTTTCCTAACAATGGTGATTGTGTAGTGTGCCTTTTTGTAAAAATAATTCTTATTTACCGGCGGACGTGTCTTTCCATAAGTTTCCATCAAATCCTACATTTGTCAAATTTTGGATACATAAAATCAGAAAGAATACTCGCAAAAAAAAGGAAATCCACGGCCTATCAAGTATACAAAGTAATCCACGTTCAAGTTTAGTTTGCGGGAGCTGTTTGCTTCCAAAATAATTCACCGCTTTCTCCATAGCGAAGTTCTGCAAATGAAGTAGTAACTTTTCCCACAATTTCTTTCAAAACACCCAATAAGGCATTCCAACAAAAAAAATCAGTCAGGGCACACAATTCAATTGTGTCATACAAGTGTCACACAATCGAACACGCGTCATTTTATTATACATTTTTCAATAATAATGGTTGCTCAGTTGCTCTAAAGTATTAATACTTGATAATAAGTACTAATATACATATATCTCGAACAAACTACAGCATATTTTAACTCACTGCCAGTTAAACCTTCACGTTTAATTGCATTTATCCAGCTTTCTCTTCTAATTTGTTTGTTTAACTTTATCAGAATGTTTTCGATTCAGTTCCGATGGAATTTTATAAAATTTAACGTTGTTGCGTTCTTCCCTACTACTTCATTTCACTACACAACAAAATGCAGACATTTTACCAAAATTTTTGCGCACTTTAACATTTGCCTGCCCTGGCTAACTTTTGACAGCCGCCATTTTTGACAGTTCGTTGGAATGCCCTATACACACTGGCATTGACAAGCAAGCAAATGTTGGCGGGAAAATGATTATTTTCATACTTTATTGTCCATCTCTTTTAATTGAAAACGTCAATTGTCACGGCTTTAGGTTGCATGACAGAAATCTTGGGTTCGTTCCGTTTATTCCAAAAATCAAAGTTCAATTAACACAGCAATAATTTATTCCACGTAACAATACACTCTGACTCTGACACTAATTACTTTAATAACTAACTCAACAATTAAACTCTTTACAACAATAATCACTATTTAAATCGTATTTCGTATTACTGTCAAACTGAAACTCAAACAACAAAGCAATAGCGGCCTTTATACGTACAGTGAGCACGTGAAGGTTGGAATAAAATCTATAAAATATACAGAGTGGATATTTTTTCAAAAACCTCGGACACGTCAATTTTGGATTTTAGTGGCCGTTTTTTTGATGATAATACCATGTATACAGGGTGACTCAAATACAAATGACAGCTAAGTTTATTTTTTTTAAACGAAAACACCATTTTTTTATTTCATTTTCAAATTCTACGTTAAATTCTGAACCTATTTCATGTATCATGTCCTATACCTATCTTCAACTGTTTCGGAAATATTGACAGTTGAAAATTGACTTTTTGCAACTTTGACAGGCTGTAGAACCTAAACGGTTAATTTTAGAGCAAAACCGATTTTACATTGCTATCTCAGATTTTTATAAACTATCATTTGATACCAACTTTCAATTTAACCGGAGATTAAATTTAATTGGAATTTTTAATCATGGATTAAATTCAAAGTTGGCATCAGATGATAGTTTATAAAAATGTGAGATAGGAATGTAAAATCGCTTTTCCCCTGAAATTAACCGTTTAGATTCTACAGACTGTCAAAGTTGCAAAAAAGGCAATTTTCAACTGTCAATATTTCCGAAACAGTTGAAGAAAGGTATAGGCCATGATACATGAAATGTGTTCAGAATTTAACGTAGAATTTAAAAATGAAATAAAAAATTGGTGTCTTCATTTTAGAAAAATAAAGTTAGCTGTCATAACTTGTTTTCGGGTCACCCTGTATATATGGTATTATCATCATTAAAACGGCAAATAAAATCAAAAATTGACGTGTCCGAGGTTTTTTGAAAAATATTCACCCTGTGTACTTTATAGAATTTATTCCAACCTTCACGTGCTCACCGTATATCCCTAAATCTATTCCTGTAAAATCTAGAATACACACGATAATCTTATTTTCCCGATTAAAGTAGAATAATTCGCTAGATTCTAGGATATTCGACAGCAGATGCCTACGATTCTTGACAGCCTAGCGGACGCCGTTATTCTGACGGCAGCGTTATCGTAACAATATTCTTCTCAAATATTGTTGATATGCGCACTTAATCTGTCGATCAGGCCTGTAGCCAGGTTTTGATTCCAAAGGGGGCAACCAAACATTTAGAAGGGGCAGACTTATTTTTATTTTCAGCATTACTTAAAATCACGAATAATCACGATAAGGTGCAAAGACTTTATTTTCAAAAGTACATAATGATTACATCACAACATATAAAACCTTAACAAAACACAAAGAAATAATAATGACATTGAAATCTGTCAGTATCATGTGGATTTTTTTCCTTTTTTTCAAATTCATCTGGAAAGAGAAAAAAAAGCTCACCTCAGAATTGGCTCAAAATTGGCACAAACATTTTTTGATGAATTATCTACAAACCGAATATTTTGCGTTTCTCTCGAAATGAAAAGTGTATCTCTGCCGTACTCTGTAACAATATAGAGAAGAAAGGACCCCGCACACTTATGGGATTTTGGTTGAACGCGGAATTTAACCAAATTTTGGTATATTGTATATTTCGACCTCCTGAGTAAAAGTTCTCATGGGTACAAACCGATCCTATGACTAGTTTCGGATATACGGGGGTTTTTCTAATACTACCTCAGGCAACATGAAAATACTGAATTTTCATGCTTTTTGCGATTATTTGTGGTAGGTAGCTTTAAAAAATATTGATTAAGTTTAGACCTTTTACAGAAAGGTGCATGTTTTTAGTTAGGTGCCTATACAGGGTGAGTTACTAAGCGCGCGGTGGTCCTTATCTCCTATACTAACGGAGATCGAAGAAAAAACTTAATACAAAACTTGTAGATAAACATGAGTACTACATTCCTAAATTATTTTCCAGTATACAGGGTGGCCCAATAACTAGTAGTGACACAAAGTTATGTTTTTTTAAATGACTCCCCCTGTATATTATGACATTTCTGGATTCTGCGAAAATTTATAGAAATATTTCATGTACAATATCATATACCTATCTTCAAATGTTTTGGAAATATTAACAGGTGAAAATTGGCTTTTTTGCATCTTTGACAGACTGTAAAACCTGAACGGTTAATTTTAGAGGAAAATGGATTTTTCCTACAGCCGTGCGGAAAAATCGATTTTCCGCACTGATATGCGTGCGGAAAATGAGTTTTCCCGCACGGTGCGGTAAAACTTTTTTTTTTGACATATCAGTGCGGAAAAAGTTTTTCCGCACGGCTGTCAGTGCGGAAAAAATTTTACCGCACTGATATGTCAAAAAAAAAAGAAAAATTTTACATTTTTTCGCCTGTAGGAAAAATATTGTACCTAACACTTGCGGAAAAATTCATTTTCCGCACTTGTTAGGTAAATAGCTATTACATTCCTATCTTAGTTTTTCATAAACTGTATCATTTGACACCAACCTTGAATTTAATCCACGATTAAAAATTCCGCCTAAATTATTAATCTTCGGTTAAATTTAAAGTTGGTGTCAAATGATAGCTTATGAAAATCTAAGATAGGAATGTCAAATCCATTTTCCTCTAAAATTAACCGTTCAGATTTTACATTCTGTCAAAGATGCAAAAAAGTCAATTTTCAACTGTCAATATTTCCGAAACAGTTGAAGATAGGTATATGACATTATGCATGAAATATTTCTAGAATTTTTTGCAGAATCCATAAATGTCATGATATACAGGATGAGTCATTTAAAAAACCATACCTTTGTGTCACTACTAGTTAGTGGGCCACCCTGCATACTGGAAAAGAATTTAGGAGTGAAGTACTCATGTTTATCTACAAGTTTTGTATTTAGTTTTTTCTTCGATCTCCGTTAGTATAGGAGATATCGTCGCTTATCTGACAAATGGGCGTAAGCGACAATATTTTTAAAATACAGATTATTCCATGAAAATATCTCTATGGAGTATAAATATGATCTGACCAACGGGCGTAATTGTAGAGGTGATATTTTCCCTATTAGAACATGGTTGGTATGGGCGAAAGCGACATTAAAAGTAACCGCAGGATCTTACAAAGAGGCGTATATCCCGGAAACGAATTTACGCCTTTTTGTCAGATTTCCATCTAATATTGTTTGGCTGATGTGCCCCCGATGAGCTATAACTTCGCACCGGCAACCATGTAGCATAAATTGATTCATAATCATTTCGTTCGCTTCCTTTCCTGGTGGTGTTAACCCTGCAAGGTTTTCTACATTTTTTTGTTAAAAGTGAAGATATTCAGTTTGAGTTTGAGTGTGCCTTCTATTGCAGTGGTATCTCTTTATAGGTAAGTTATCAGTAGTTATAAGCAAAAACAACATGAAAAAGATGGCACGCACCCCAAGAACAGAAGGAAAAGCATACGTGAGTCCCTTCTTGAGAAAGCAAGTTCCGCAAAGAATCATGAAGCCGCGATGTGATTCTCAAAAATGTAAAAATTATGGCTGCAAGTTGTTCACTGAGGAATAATACCAGGAAATATTTCATGCTTTCTACAATATACAAAGTCTTCAATTACAAAGGGAGTTCGTTGTGCGCCATATCAATGAGAATGATGTTAAAAAGAGAAGAACTGCTGCAACAGGGTTCATAAGAACAAGAACTTTGGCCTATTATTTACCAAAGGCAGAGGATTATTAACAGTTTGTAAAATTACCTACGTTTCAGAATACACTGGCAGTTTCCGAAAGAGCACTTCGGACGGCAACAAGCAAAAGAACGGTGGAAGGCATAGTTAGGTTCGATAAACGTGTAGGGGCGTTGCATTATGCAAACTTGAAACAAAAAGACGAATTTATGAGAGCCTCAGCTCTGGCTCACATACAAAAGTTCCCAAAAATGGAGTCGCTCTTTTGTAGAAAATCGACTTCAAAAGAATATTTACATCCCGACTTAAACGTGAAGCAAATGTTTAACTTGTATGATATGCAACAAGTTATTCAGTTATCTTAAGTAAAGAAAATGCATTAGTCCTTTTCACGTGGTCCGGTTTAAACTAACCGAGTTACAAAACGGTTAGTAGCGGTATGTCAAGTATGACATACCGTTTTCTAACCCGGTTACAAAGTGAAGTGATCGATACCACTCGAATTTGAGCGGTATGTTGCGGTTTGTTAAACCGGAGCCACGTGAAAAGGGTTATTGTCTTATATCGTCGTCGTTTGTCGGTATTTACCTTCAGTATTCACAATATAGGTAATAGAGAGTGCTACTGCTTCTCTTGGTCGGAAGTTATGAGTAAAAGTGGTGCCAATGAAATGTCTACATGGTTGGCAGATGTTTACACAACTGGACAATCAAGGATTAAAAGAAGTAAGTAGGCTCTTCGCAGATGGTTGTGGTGGCCAGAACAAAAATACAATCGTTTTCACCATGTTACTACAAGTTGTCGCAAATTCAAAAAAAAAATAAAAACGTGAAATTGTATTATCCTCTTTCCAAAAAAATCATGGGCAAAATGAAGGGCATTCCGTTCATAGTTCTATTGCAACAGCATTTCGGTCCGCCGGAAATAATTATATACCAATACAGTTCAGTTACCCCCCCATCTTTAGACTCGCCAGAAGAAATTTTCCGTACACGGTTTTTGAAATGACCACCGAAGAATTTCTTGATTATAAATCATTGGCTGAAAAAATCCGCCTTCAGTCCGCGTGACCAGAAAACTGGACTCTGCTGGAAATGTGGACTGGACCAAAATTAAGGAAGTAATGGTAAACAAAGATGACGTCACTGTAATCAATATTAAAAAAAAGTCACTATGATGCTGAATATCAGCAACTGCCACTACAAAGACTACCACCTGACGTGCTCCAAAAACCTATACCCAAATTAAACAGTGGCCAGATAAAACTCCCAGCAAATAAATACAAAGATCTTACGGATCTATGCACAGATCGGATACAAGTCGTACGAGACAAAACTTTCCAATAATTCTTCAAAGACCTTCCCCATGATTGGAATAATTAGCTTCTCGTTCTCTTTTTTTAGAATAAAGTTATTTTGTTTATTTCTTGTGATTTATACGGATTAACCGATTTTTTTTAATGTTAACTTTTGTTTGTGTTTCGTTTATAGAGTGGGATTTTCTTTTTGTTCTTTACCGCAGATTGTTACTAATGTTTTGTTAAGTGCATTACTAGGCTTAAGTAAGATAACAATAATATTCAGATCTGACGAAGGGACGTATGTCCATCTAAGTCATATTTTATCATGTTCGCCTGAAATTTCTTGAATTCGAATAGTATTTGGAAAAAGTATGTGTATTTAGCAGTCTAAATAAAATATTATGACTGAAACTGCTTTTCAATTAACACAAACACGTAACCATGTATATGATACATTTTCTTTAAATTGCTTTCCTGTCAAATAACGCTTATGGTACTTACGCCCATTTGTCAGATAAGCGACGATATGGACCACCGCGCGCTTAGTAACTCACCCTGTATATGTGAATGTACGAGGGTATTTTGAAAAGTACTTGTTTGGTGCGCCTTTGTATGTTTTTTAAACAAACACAAATAGAAGTATGACAAACTATATACTGTATTTTTTCCCAAGATAGATTTTGACTTGACACTGTCAACTTTGAAACATAAACAATGCCGCTTATTGGTCGCAAGATGCCATTTGCACCTCATGCATTGTAAAACTGATTACAACCTGTAGGGACACCTCATTTTCTGACCAATCAGGGCCAAGCGTTATTGTTTATGTTTCAAAGTTTTCAATGTCAAAATCCACCTTGAGTTCTCAACAATAAGATTTTCATCCTCAAATCCTAACTCGTTTCGACGCTTTATAGCCAATCTACGGACTTCGGCGTCTTTCAGTAATAAAACAGTGCGATTTACTTTTACTCTAGTCCTTCATTGCACACGTAGCACATTACATTTCCCGAATTGCCATTATACAAGAGAGGTGACAAAAAAGACAATTCGCTTTATTGACAGGGTCACTGTTTTGGTTTCCATGGTTACCAAGTGAAATATGACATATGAAATACAATTTTCATTGCTTTTCTTTACATGGATGTTTAGATTTTTCAAACAAATCAACAAGTGTATGTATACCTTATAACTAAACACTTAAAGTCTGTCGATTTTAATCTGATACTCGAAAGGAATGTGAGCTGGTGGCACCCTACATTAAAACGTCAATGGTCACCTGACGTCACACCTGTTTTTTCCATATACTTCACCCCCTCGCTCCTCATACGGAAAGTGGAAAGTGTCAGATAAAAATCGATGAACAATAAACCCTAGGCCAAGGGATCATGAGGCAAAAAGTTTCTAGCACAAGCGTAGTGAGAACTGGAATTCATTGAGATAGAAAGTCACTTTTATCACAAAACGTAGGTATATAAATATAAAGGAAGAGTTACGAACACCTACTAAACATTTTTAGTTAAGGAAAGATGAAATAATCAACTTTTAAAGCAATACATGCAAGTTTTTTTGCTTTATGTACACTTTATAGTAGTATTAGAAAACCCCCTGTATATCCGAAACTAGTCATAGGATCGGTTTGTACCCATGAGAACTTTTACTCAGCAGGTCGAAATATATAACATACCAAAATTTGGTTAAGTTCCGCGTTCAACCAAAATCCCATAAGAAGTGTGCGGGGTCCTTTCCTTTTCATGATAGAAAATCGACGAAACGGAACGCCTTAACCCCACTCGGCTAAAATCGCTAGCCCGAACTACCTGCTCGTGTCAAAAGAAATAGAAGACCCTTTTGGTCTTGCTATTTTCCCTTTTCATTCTACACAATCACAATTGACGTAAGCTTATCTTTGTCTAATTTTATTTTTGATTTTTTGTTTTGCTTTGGGATAAAAGAGTGACATAAATTTGTTTGATGTTGACGGAAATAGCAGTGAAACTAAGCATAAATGGGAATAATAGGGTAGTGGACAATTTTTTGAAATATTTTTTTCAATAATCTCCATAACAAAATAAATAGTAGTTGATGATTCTTTGATTTTAGAAAACAAAAATATACCTAAAAAAAAAACAAACAAATTTGTACTTATTTTAAACGCTATAATTTACCGCCCGGAAATTACGTCATAGCTGTTATGTCTTATAGCGTCAAGGCATTCCGACATTAATAAGAGTGGGCGAGAGCACGGTCAGTGCGTCCTTATATTTTACATGCTTCTAGAAAAAGATGCAGATAAGCTCAGTGCGCTTGAATGACGAATGGAAATCTCTCAAAAAGTGGGGTTAAGGGTGCGCCTAGATGTAATGACACACAAACGCTGATTTATCTCTCTTTTTTGCACTAATGAGTAAGTGTGTGTCGAATATAGGACGAAGGTTTGATTCATTTCATACTCAAATCTCAAATACAACAGCTATGACGTAAAATTAAGGCGCGAAATATTTTCGTTCAAATAGTCCGTCCCAAAACTCTACTTTTGCAATCATTTTAAACAAAGTCAGCAATTTTTTCTGAAATTTCTTTCAATAGGAATATTTTTCATTTACTCCATAGATGCACAATAGATCATCGATTTCATTGAAATTATACCTTATTAAGAAATCATTCAACTATGAATTGGACTATGGGAGCTAGAACAGTGGAGAAGTAAATCGTACATTATACAGATGACATAATTGAGAATTCCTCCATATGAAAAAATCATGACTGGCACCCCCATAATTCGCATTTACATTACAAATAATTTGGCTTTTCTTTTACTTCCTTTTCTGCTTGGGTCATGGGAACCTTTATCCAGCCTGGTGTACTGGTTAGAATGGGTAAACACCTCCGAAAGAGCTCAATATGCAAAGAAAAAAATAACATTGACAATCAAAAATTACCTTCAAAAACACCGGTTTATTATTGAAAATCGCAAAAATCTAAAATCTTTCACAATGTTTTCATATTGGTTAGTAAGCACTTCTCTATAAACGAACTTACTCGAAAATTCCAGGAAAAAGTCATAGAGAGTTAGCATTTGTCGATAGAAAGAAATTTTTTTTCTTTGCTATTATTTTTCTATTTCTATTTCTATCGAGTTAGAGAGTTCGCCTACTGGTTCCCTATAGTCGTGATGGAATATTTCTAAGAACTCGCAAAATATCGAAAAACCGAATTATTCGCATTGTAGATAATCGATCAAAGAATGTTTATGCCAATTTTGAGCCTATTCTGATGTGAGTTTTTCAATAATCTCGAGTACGGTAAAAAGTTTCACGGCCATGGTATAAACACTATTTTGTGTGCAACTATATTAGTTATTTGTATACCAAGGCCGCGAAATGCCTTTTTAGCGTACGTAGAGAAAAGTTATCGCCGAGGCAAGATGATCTCGAGGACGCTAAAAAGTTTCGCGGTCATGACACACTATTTTTTGTGCAACTATAAAAATTATATTAAGTTACAGAAAAACACAATATGGATTTGCACAATTATATAAAGTTACAGAAAAACTATGTGGATTTAACACATTTTGCACGTCAGGTTTAGCGGCCGCGAAAGGTTGCCTTTTTAGCGTACGTAGAGAAAAGTTATCGCCGAGGCCGCTTGCGGCCGAGGCAAGATAATCTCGAGGACGCTAAAAAGTTTCGGGTGCCACGCCCAAAAACGATTATTTTGAGCTTTTAACAACAAATTTTCTGTACTACCGACATTTTATTTGGCATAGAAAGTTTTTGGATTACTTATTTTCCTCAATTGTCAATTATTTTTGAAAAAGATAAACAAACTGAGAGACGAACTCTCTTTATTAGCCACTTGAAGAGGAGAATAAAAAACTAAACTAAATAATAGAATAAAAAACAAGGATTGTTGTCAAGGAACAACGAACAAGAAATACTTAATTTTTATATTATAAGAAACACAAGTCGACGTTTATTTTTTGCCGGCGATTCTGACTGTAGCTGGAATTTAGGATTTTTTTTTTGTTAATCTCCATTTTTTTTGAAATTATGAGAAAAAAATTTCACGTATTCATCACGTGCGGTTCCTAAACCTGAAGATGAACCCATATATTATTTAGGTACCGAAAAGACATTAAAAGCAAGGCTGAGGTAATTAAACCATGGGAATCAAGTGACAGGATTCATCTAAAAAACATTATTTATGACCGACACTAGTTTCGTCATCCTTTGATAAATGCGGCCTCCCATTTTTACGAGATCCGTTAATCAATAACCCCAATAACAATGAAGCAAATTGCGACATCTTCGGTGTCAAATAAATAAATAAATTTCTCAGAAATAGAGGGGGGGGAGGTAGAATTTAGGTCAACGTATCGAAATCACGCAGATTCATTATGATCGAATGTGGAAACTGAAACAATTTGAGCAAATTACAATCGTGTAGAAAAATATAGTCTAGTCGACAGTCATCTGAAAATACATATAAAATATTTTTGCTAAGAGTATAGTTGGGAAAATATAAAGCAAATGACTATTGCCAATTATACTAGTCAAAACGAAATAAGGACCACTTTTAAAAACGCATTTATTTTTAATAAATTTTGAATCACCCTGGTAAAGTGTTTAGTTCCATTCACAATATATTTTTTTTGTGCACACTTAATGTGTTTATCTATATTTATTGCAAAAGGAAAAATCCACATAGAGTAAGTTCGGGGAATATGGAATACCATTTTCGTTTTGTTGAAGAACTGGAAAAATAATACACTTTTCACTCCGAAATTTGGTAAATGAGGTCAGGGCATAGGCGTATCCAGGGGGAGGGGCTGTCGGGCTGCAGCCCCCCCCTCCAAGGCAAGTCTAGACCAATATTTTCCAGCGTATTTGATGTGACATGGGATTTTTTTTGTAGAAAAAATAGAAATAAAATCTATTTCTCTCTATAATAAGGTTTTTCTATGGCGGGCGCCTAATGCGGCAAGGGAATCAGTGCTTCACCTTAATCACCTTGCATATCTGGATCCTTATTCTTGAAACAGGGGAGCACTGTTCCCAGGAGAACGAGTTTCCGTCTTTGTTACTTATATTATCATTTGCATATCATTGAGAAAGTCGGAACACTCGTTTTTTTTGGAAACGCTGCTTCCCAGTTTCAAGAAATACTTCCTTTCCTAGGAGAGAAGGGATCCGTGCACAAAATTTCTCCACCTTGCCACAAAAAAAAAGCGGCCTGATGCGAATATTTTTGTCGCCCCGCAAAAAATTATAGGCGCGTAACGTTTGGGTATGTATGCTACATGTGAATTCATGATAAAAATAGGCAACTTTCTATCTATTAGTTATTCTTATAACATCTGTATACTTATTTTTGAAAATAAAATTATTTGAAAATCGCATTTTTAAACTGCTGGGAAAACGCGGGATTGGAAACTGACGTCACTTCCCCAAAAATGCGAGGATGCCGAATTTCTCATTTGTAAATCATTCCAGAACATGGCTGATATGAAACTAGTTATTTCACAACTCATTACCTATGACCTATTTTCGTCCTTACTAACATAAAAAAAAGGATATAGGTATAATTGGTGAACTCTTGCTATAACCTCTATGACTTTATGACCTATTACAATGATCCTGAAATATTTGGATTTCTCATGTGGAAATAAGCGCATGAATATTGGCTTTTAGTCAGAGAACGAGGCACCTCTACGATGCATTTTAAGGACCCTCTATAAGACATCGCGAACAACCACCTAAAAAAAATGTTTTCTCCTGTAAATTGACCTGGCGGATCCGATTTTGGAGTTCGCCAGTCGATCTGGAATTGCGAAACTGGTCAAAACCGGCATTTTCCAGAAAATATCAAATTTTATGGATTTTCCTAAATTTTTATTCAACGCGCTGTATCTCCCTTACTGCCAGTTCAATAAATATGACGTTAGATCGGCTTTAAGAAAAGAAGACTTTTCGTTGAAGTATACTTTAAGCCGCCCTTGAAGTTAGTTGGGTTCCATAAAACATTTTTTCTACTGACGTTTCATAATAGCAACTTTTCGATTGTCATTTCAGTTTTGAAACGACATTCTTTTAGGCACTGAGTGCGTGAAAGTTACTTTTAGGCACTCAGTGCGTAAAAGTGACTTTTGAATGCGTAAAAGTGACTTATGAGTGCGTAAAAGTAATTTTTAAGCACTAGTGCCTAAAAGTGTCATTCATTATTCAGAAATAAAAAACACACTAAACACATATTTGAATTTTGTTTTGTATTTATTATGAATATTGAAAATGGAATTACTGAATTGAACGTTTGGGTTACTCAAAACAGAAGTTTGTGTTATTACCTACTTTCTAGGATTTTAATTATTGATGTCGAATTTTGAAAAGAAAATCGCATGAAAAGTGTCAGGTGTCAAGTAAAAGCAGGTAACAAAGATTTTGGGTGTAATCGACTTATTCACATGAAATAAAATTGTGTTTTTTTATTATAAAATGCCAGTAGAAAAAATCTTGTATACAATACGTTACGAAACGATGTCTTTTAGTCACTCGACGTGTTGTCCAACTCGGCTTTGCCTCGTTGGACAATTTTCACGTCGCGTGCCTAAAAGACGCTCATTTCGTAACTTATTGTATAAATAGCTATTTTCTATTTTGGTGTCATATCGAAGTCTTTTCGACACTAAAAGTAGTTTCGAAAAGAAGCTCTTTGTGACACTCCTTTTTTACTTATCAGAGGTTGGTGACACTGGCTGACTGATGGCCATCGAACTGTCATTCGCAATTTTTTAATAGAAGATTTCTATGTTTGGCATGTAGTGTTACCAACCTAAACATATGAAATCAGGAAATATGAGAATAAAATTTCCAAGAAAAATTTGTTTTTTTTAAATTAAACAATACCAAAATAGAAAAAATAGTATAAAATATTCGTTTCATAAGACATTTTATGAAACTTGTATTTTAATGTACTATTAAATCGTCTATTACAAAAAGGAGTGATTATCGGTTTTCCCGATTTGGCAACACTGAAATTAAAGAGATGAAGTTGGTTTTGACGTCTGTAGACAAAAATTCTAGCCATTTCAGAAATGATTGTAATAAGTGAAGATATTCTGCGGTGCAGAGGTTCTGTGGTGCAGAGAACAAAATGAAAGAAAGAAGAGTGTCCCTTTTTCAAAGGAGGAACACAGAAAAAAATCCGAAAGGGAGAAACAAATAAATCGTGTAATTGACAACTATTTAATTGAAAAAAATATATACGTTATTCACCTAAATCAAGTCGATTCAATTTAAGCAAATTCGTCAATTTAAACTAATTTTAAGAAATAGTTGACCTATATTTTATTAATTTAAAGTATTACCATCTTTATTGAAATATGTCATGTATTTGATATATAAGTAAACTCGCCGTAAATATGTATGGAGTTGCCTGTACAAGTTAATACATTATTTTTAAGTAAATGCACCAATATGATTTAAGAACATCCAGTAATTACATATATTACAGCAAACGTGTTTCAATAGCACGGAACTGGTATTCAATTATTTGTGTTGGTGATGAAATTAATAAATGCTTGATTCAATTATTTGAAATCTTTATTCAATAAATTGCGTAATTGCTGGTTTTGCGCTTGTGCCTGGCGTCGCCGTCATCCCTCATCCCCAGCCAGCACGCGCCACGCACAAGGTGGCAGTAGAAGTGCCGGCCGGTAACCAAACTATTCCACTCATTTTGCAATTGGTTCGTATGTGAATAATTTGTGATTGTGCAATCTAAAATGGAGCAATTTTTGAACAATAACAATTTGATACACCTGGCTACGACATTCGAAGGTATGTAACTAGATTTTAAAACCGGATTTACCCAGATAGGAAAAAAATGTATAGCAGTAGAAAATCTGAATCAATATTTAATCTCGTACTCCTATGCGTATTATGATAATAATATAATATTTAATATTGGTCTTTTTGGTCACCAAAGGTAGTTGACAGCTCAAAAAATATTCAATTATTTATGATAAAAATAGCCCAATTTTTGTGATAAAAATGGCCTGGTTAGTTTTCGTCCATGGTGAATACGTAGAAGACCATTAATGACACACAGATAAGTTGGATGTTTAATTTAATTTTTCGAGTTGTTATTTCAAGTAAATATACTCCTGGACAAAATTATCGCACCACTGCACATAAGCACCACCATAAGCAGTGGTGCGATAATTTTGTCCAGGAATATATTTATACACTCAGAAATTCCTAAACTTGGGAACAGGTATTTTACTATACTAATTCTTAAGATCAAAATTTTATTCTATTTCATTTTAAAATATAAATAAAAGGAAATGTTTACTATTTGTTCTATAACAAAACATTACGGAACTTGGTCTGCTTTCTGAGCAGGAAATAGAAAAGAAAGAATGGGGACTATAGGGGACAAAGTTCGGTTAAGGAGGGGGATTCATAATTTAAAAGAAGGAAGATGGCCTCATATTGTAACACTTTTATTTTACGTAAGAAAAATCAATTACCAAAATGTAACCTTATTTGGATTGCGACCTTAGTTCAACAGAGTTTGTTAAAGTGTCCACGTGCCCGGTTCGTGGATTCGTGCGCCACCAATTTTTGAAACTAAATCGGAAAAGTCCTGCGATGACTGCAGGTTGAACTAAAGTACAAACCAAATTATTATGCCTGAAATGTAAGAAAAAGAAAGCAGGTAATTGGCAATACAACAAAATCAGTATTTATTGAATATTAAGTATTGATTTAGTACAAGTTATGGTGAATAAATAATTATTATGACAAGTATTCAGAGGCTAGTATGACGACTAGCAGGAATAAAGAACCTAAAGGCTTCCTCATAGTCAGATTTAAGAAAACTGTCTGTCGGTATTGATATGTATGAATACCAATGTAAGCAGAGAGCTATACTTAAAACTAAAATAACCAATAAGTGCGAATTAACACACACCCAGCGAAAGTGATCACTCCGCAAATAAATGGGGTCATATGTTTACTTAAATGTGAGTAACTTAAGTTACCTAAGCCATATACGATATTTTTAAATAATTAATAAAAAAAAATACACTAAACTACTTAGCTTTATGCCGACAATTAACAATGGGTCTGGGATTTCACACTCGTACCAGATGATCTATCTCATCAATGAAAACTAGTTCGCCGAGTCTTTGCTATTCAGATACAGTGGTGGGTACTGCATACCATCAAAACATCCACTGAGTTGCGTTATCGAAAACGGTAGCATAAAACCGTACCATAAGACCCTAAAGAAAGCACCAATGAGTAAATAAATTACCCTTAAATCCCCACTGAAATTATGCCACTTGGGATATGAAATTGTACGCTTCAATTCCCAAGTTTTAACCCATTTACTAAATATAATGAGTTCAATTCATTAAATAAGTTGCATTGCCAAAAAAAAATATATTTAAATAAAAAACTATAAGTCTACCAATCAATGTGGCATAGAATGGTCCCCCAATAAAACATTAAAATGGAAAATTGCCATTATAATTACCTCGTGGATTTTTGAGGGTCACAGCTCAAAGGTTGAAGGTGAACGGAAGGTCATGGAACTCTAATTTCACCTACGCTGGCTGATCCAATTTGGAAGTTCACAATAACGAGCAATAATAAAATCAAGGCTCTAAGAGTCTAGGCTCAAACAATTCAATCCAAGCGACGTGATGTGATATTCTATTGTGAGAATAGAACTAATTAATTTACAATAAAACAAATTCACAAAATGGTGGACTTACCGACTAGAAGAAATAGATAAATCCCTTAGAAAGGTGATTTGGCTGCCAAAAGGTAACAAAAACCAAAACTAGACTGGCAAAACCAAAATTGAAATTATCTGGATGACCGGATCCTAATTAAATAGAGAAAATCACTTAATTTTCTTTATGGTCAACCGGATAAAAAAACTATTCTTCAGGCCAAAGCCAAAGTGTTCTAGTCGCTGGACGAAATAGAAGAGACCGTTGTACGATTTTTGGGACCCTAAACCAGAAATTTCTACGCACTAACTTTTTTTTATGTTACATTTTTTTCTATCGAAATCCACATTCCACACTTTAGGAAGGATTGAAAGATAACGACAAAGATATCGATACTCGTCAGCGAAACCTTCAAAGAGACTCAACAAATGGGACCGAATCAATCCACACTAATCAGGAAAACACTATTCTCATTAAAATCTATAAATAACTTCACTTATTAAATAATATTGTCCATACCTTCTCTGACACGACACCAATTATATCGACATGTATTGAAAAACCCAACCCTACGCGACCAAAACCAAAGTACCAGCAAATTGATCGATATAGGTACTCGATAACAGGTAGATAAAAGAAACGAAATCCTCCAGTAAGAGAGAGACAGAGAGGGAGTGAAAACTAAAGGAATTAATCCTTCGAAATAGCTGGCGCGAAAATAAAATTGAATGACAATTAACTGGACATAACCCCTTATTATTTGAAAATCAAAACAATGTTGGCTATCGACTAATGAAATTGATAATTTATGTATATTCCTTTTAAGGACAACAAGAATAAGATAACCAGGCATTGTTCAATAAATATTCATCTGCAATGGTCAACTAAATCATTAGACAAATGATATGGAGCAAAATCTTGTCTGGCTGTGCCTGAAATTATCTAAAAAGATGCAGAGTAAGGTAATTAATATCCAATCAATTAAGTCAGCTCTAAAATAATATTTGTGTGTTACCAGTTAAAACGCTGAATTACTCATTTAATGGGAAGAGCAAAATTAAAATGTTACAACTCTCCCCTCTCTTTCACAGGAGAAAATCTTTCTTGAAAGATTCTCGACGATAAGATTGTAAAGTCGACAGAAGGCATGAACAAAAAGATAAAAGCTAATCAATAAAATTAACATTATCAAGGGTAACAAAAAAAACTGAAGGTATAAAAGTTAAAGGCATATATAAACAAGGTGTACGAAAGGATATTTCGGATTGCTATAGTTCCCCGCGACGGAAATGACCGACGAAGACACCACACAGACAGATTTCGCAAGATATGAAAGAATAGAAATCATCTGGAACAACTACTTCGAGAGCAAATACCCCTACCGACATTGAACTATGCAGCTGATCCCTACCTTGCTCAAAATCTTGATGGAACAGCGAAATTGTCTAGAGTTGCGTAATCCCAGTAAAGTGTGGGAAACCTCGTGCACTGGTTCTATAATGAATTTCCTCGACAGACAAACCCACCGCATGGAACCAAAACAGTCAAAAACAAAGGATTGGGACACAAAGGATCGGTTGGATATAGCTCCACCAGGCTGATACAGGGCAAAAAGGAACAGCAAATATAAATATAGGTACATATCCGACCATACACTCTCCAATACGCAATTTAAGTCAGTCAAGGCAAAAAAAAATTATATGAAGGTGAGATACAGAGAAATTGAATTCTTCGACCTACAAAACTACGCACAAACACCCAGCCACGAGCAAGCTGAATGTACCCAGTCAATTGGCTAAAGCACCAATAGATAAAAAAAATTAAAAAAAAACAAAAAAATTTAACCATCAATACCAGTGACTGTGAGATATTGAGGTTATGCAATAGAAGTAAGGTATCGGAAGGATTACCTCACCACAGCACTTAGTGGACTCTTACCACAACCATGTTCTCGGTACAGGATTATTCTACCTAATTGTACCTTGATTGTGAACAGTTATCTTGTTTCGCGCCAAGACAACCGCCCATGATCAAAACAATCGCCCACCCTGCAGGGCGTTAAACAAAAAAAAAATTACTGAACAAAGATAAAGAAAGATAATATAGCCTTGACATTACGACAACAATTACGGAATTACCGGTTTCAGATTTTCAACGTGCCAAACACCAACACCACGTCCTGAAAAATCCTCTAATTCATAAGTCAAATAACCAGTTTTACGTTTGATCTTAAATGGGCCAAGATATTCTGGGGCCAATTTAGCACTATAATGTTTAGCCGCATCCGATAACGACTTGTTTTTACGCCAAACTTCCTGACCAACTACAAATGAATGGGCTGGTCTTCTCCTCAAATTATAATGACGTTCATTTCTTGTACGAGAAGCCAATATCTTCTTTTGAATCTCAATATAAATTTGGCGAAGCTTCCCAACTTTCTTGTTGACGTAATTCTCAACTGTAACGCCATCCTTGGCCAAGATAGTTTCGTAGTCTTTGCCAAAAAGGTGGTGTTCTTTACCAAAATTTACAAAATAGGGCGTATAACCGGTTGTTTCGTGCTTCGAGGTTCGGATGGCACAAGCTATCGAAGATAAATTGTCATCCCAAGTGCGATGGTCATTCTGATTTATAAAGGTTCTGATCATGGTCTTAACAACGCGATTCACACGTTCTACTGGATCGGCTTTAGGATTATAATGGGCTGTATAGAATAGGTATTCTGGTTTGATATTTATTACAAAGGGACTGAAATTCCTTCGACTTCATTGGAGTTCCATTATCACACATAAGATATTGTGGTGTCCCATAGGTCAGAAACAAACCCTCTTCAACATTCTTCGTCAAAACCTTGGCATTTGCGGCTCTACACGGAAAAATTAGAACAAACTTACTGAAATAGTCAGAAATTACCAAAGCATGAGTGTGACCTCGCGATGATCGTGGCAGCGGCCCAATAAAATCCAAACTCACGCACTGAAAAGGTTCCGAAACATCAGGACGAGTACCCATATGACCAGATGGAGGTTTTTGCTCGACCTTGTGCTGGGCACAAACTTGACATGATCGTACATACCGAGCTACATCAGCCTTCATTTTGGGCCAGTAAAACCGTTCATGAACTCTCCAAAAGGTTTTGAAAACTCCAGTATGACCAGAAGTGGGCAAATCATGGCAACGTCGAAGAATTTCGGAACGCCTATCCTTAGGGACAACAATTTTCCAATTTTCCGCCTCACGGGCATTCACGCTTTTGACATATTTATAAAGAATGTTACCCTCCGTCCTCCAAGAAGAATATTTTCTAGGGCTATTTTCTAAGTTGCGAAACATCTGTAAATACCATTTATCCACAGTGTGGGAAAAGGAATCAGAATAATCCACAGAATCAATGACTTCCACTACAGGAACTGAACGTGACAGGAAATCAGGTACGACATGGTCTTTGCCCTTCCGATGAATAAGCTCGAAATCATATGGTTGAAGTCTCAAAGCCCAACGGGCTAAACGTCCTTGAGGATCTTTCAATCGATGCAACCAAAGAAGTGAATGGTGATCAGTAATGACCTTGAAATGAGAATGTTCAAGGTAATGCCTCAGCTTTTCCACACTCCAAATGACAGCTAAACATTCCTTTTCTGTCACGGTGTACTTTTGTTCTTGTTTGGTCAAAGAACGTGAAAGATAAGAAATCACCTTTTCCCCCTCCTCAAACTGTTGGGTTAAAACTGCTCCGATTCCATAATTGGAAGCGTCAGTTTGCAGAGTGAAAGTTCGATCGAAATCTGGACAAGTCAAGACGGGAGCGGTAACCAAATGCTCCTTAATGAGCCTGAATGAGTTTTCGCAAGCGGAATTCCAAGACCATCGGGCATTTTTTTTCATTAATTGAGTTAAAGGGGCCAATATGGAAGCAAAATTTGGAACAAAACGACGATACCACGAAGCTGTACCGATGAATCTACGAATCTCATTGACATTTTTGGGGGTAGGGATATTTAAAATCGCCTGCACCTTTTCCGGATCTGGCCTCAAGCCATCACGATCCACAACATAACCAAGATATAATAATTGCGACATGCAAAATTTGCACTTGTCCAAAGAAAGAACCAATCCTGCCTCACGCAATCTATCCAACACAACTCCCAGCAAACGAAGATGTTCCTCGAAAGTTTCACTGATAAGAATCACATCATCCAAGTAGACCATCACTTTGGGCTGAAGATCTGCCCCCAAAGCATTATCCACGATACGTTGCCAAGTAGCTGGCGCGTTGGTCAAGCCAAAAGGCATTCGGCAAAATTGGAAAAGTCCCCTCCCAGGTACAGTGAAGGCAGTAAATTCACGAGAATTTTCACTCAGAGGCACTTGCCAAAAGGCAGATTTTATGTCAATGCTACTCAGGTAACGAGCATTGCGTAGATTGTCAAGAATGGACGATATATAGGGAATAGGATAACTATCCTTTTTAGTAACTTTATTTAACATTCGAAAGTCCAAACACACTCTATAGGAATTATCCTTCTTGCGAGCCAAGCAAATTGGAGTAGACCAAGGGCTTTTCGACGGTTCAATAACACCCAAACTCAACATTTCATCCAAGGAATCATCAATAATTTTCTGTTTGAAAGGACAAACAGGATAATACCGCTGTTTAATGGGCTTCGTACCGGGTTCCAATTCTATGATATGTTCAGCAGCTTTACAGCAACCTAAACCCGTTCCCATCAGGGATAACTTCTCCCTTACTAACATATTGAGCTGTTTTTCTTGACTATCAGTAAGTGTGGAAGCATCCTGAATACTGGAAATGAAAGGTAACTCATCAGTCTTAGCAAAATGCCAGACATCCTGCCTTAAATCAGGCACAATGCCCATGGCGGTCCAGAAATCTATACCCAAGATCAATTTGTGAGCCAAGTCAGGTAACACTAAAACATTAATAATCTTCGTTTTATGTTTCAAAGTGAACGGAGTTTGTACATAACCCAAACTAGTAGAGGATTGGCCATTTGCCACAGTGCAACAAACTGTTTGTCGTATTAGTTTAAGACCCAAACCCTTTAAAATCTCATAACCTGGTAATCCAACTATCGTGCGAGATGCACCGCTGTCCAATAAACCTAATATGGGGAGCCCAAGAATAGACAACTCTAAAAATGGTCTTTGGTCACCCTGCGCATGAGAAAGTATAAAATCCAGTACAATTTTGTTAGAAGAGGCCAATGAATCTGAACTGGTGGGGGATATCAAATGACCTAACTTCGATTCCCCCGGAATCCGTTTCCCGAAACCGAGCAATTTGGACAATTACGACTTGTCGAGCCAGAATGACCACACCTGTAACAATGTAGCCTTTTGGGTTGTTTACACTCCCTATTCAGATGTCCAGGCTTTTGACAATTCCAACACAGTGCAGAGGAACGCGAACGATTGGAATTTTCTGCACCGGACCCCTCGTTCAACCTTAATGCGGAAACATCAGGAACCGTATCGGAGGTCTCAACAAAAGCAAAATCCGGCTCAACCAAATTTACTCGTCTACGAGGTGGCGGAACATAATGTTCGGCACGGTACTTCTTAGCCTCTAGTTTCAAACATTCAACCTCCAATTCCTCCAAAGTATTAACAACTGGAAGCTGGGTTGTATAAAAGGGAGCCAGGTTCCTCATAATAATCTCCAACTGAGCCTCCTCAGGAACATTGAGATACCTACGAAACAAAACATTCATGGTGGTCAAGTAATCAACAATACCCTCGGAAGGATCTTGCGTTCTGTCCAGGATCTCCCTGAATAATCTTGCTTTATAATCTGGTGGTTGGAAGTGCAATATTAACAAATCAGACAATTCCTTCCAGTTGGAAAATCTAGAGCGATTTGCTCTGAACCAATTCAAAGCCTTTCCTACAAACAAGTCCCTAGCAGAGTCGAAAAGTTCTTCCTCCGTTGTATGTCTGGCAATTCTCAATTCTTCCACCTCCTCAAGAAAAGAATGGACTGACTTGACCTTCAAGTCACCACTAAATTTAAGATTCCACTTCTGAACAGGTTGTGACTTCGGTACCACATTGGAAGTTTGATTCAAAATACTGACTGGAGTTGCCTTAACCGGTGTTGAAGAGGAAGTGTGGCCAACATTTGCACCTTCGGCCAACAAAGCACTAACATTAGGATCAGTAACAGAAACGATCTCAAGACGATCCAACAAACCCAAAATTTCAGCAAGAAAAGAACCTCTCTGCTGCAGTTGTTGCTCCGACAAATCCTTTAGGGGAATACGATCAGTCCTATTGAGGAGATGTACTAATCTAGTTTGATTACGCTCGAACTTGGCAACTGCATTTTCTGGAGCCATAGACTTAATTGCAGTAGAAATATCCTGGAGAGTTGTAGAAATATAAGCAAACTCCTGATCCACATCGCAAGTATAAACAGACACAGTCAATGGCTTTCCCCCCTTTTCAAGTTTCAATAGTGGACGCAAAGCACTACGCAGCTGTTCAACAGTTCTAGAATCATCAACGGTAACCCCGCGCGTAAACAGTTCGTAGGCAAGCATTTCCTTCTTAAGGTAATTGATTTGCATTTTATAATCCATGATCAAGATGACAGAAGAAAAACAGTATTAAAAAAAAATCAGGGTAAATTGTAGGTATAAAATAAACACACAAAAGATGACGGTCAGATATTATCACCCACTTACCAACAATAATTGTACTCTTCCAAAGAATTTGATCAATCAATCAAAAAAAATAAAAATAAAAAAAAATATGTATATATATGTACCTATACTTGACACGCAAGGAACCGCAGCAAAAAAAAATTGTATCACGAAGTATTCAATTGCAATAATAATAATTTAAAAAAAATACCTTAATAAATGTAATTAATTAATAATTAATGAACCCCAAAATTGAATTTTATTGAAATGGTGAACGGTGTGATGCAACAACTTACGCTATACTAAGGCGTTAGGCGAATACCAATTTTAATTGACGGTTACAAAATTAATACCAATTATCAAATTTCAATCAGACAGTTCTCTCTTTTCAAAAAAAAAAAATCTACAAAAAACAAAGTTTGGTACCAACTGTACCATACTTTAACTGAGCTTTGACTAAATAAAGAAACCCCTATTTCTTTTTTTTTAAAGAACACGTTGGGCGCCAGTTGTAACACTTTTATTTTACGTAAGAAAAATCAATTACCAAAATGTAACCTTATTTGGATTGCGACCTTAGTTCAACAGAGTTTGTTAAAGTGTCCACGTGCCCGGTTCGTGGATTCGTGCGCCACCAATTTTTGAAACTAAATCGGAAAAGTCCTGCGATGACTGCAGGTTGAACTAAAGTACAAACCAAATTATTATGCCTGAAATGTAAGAAAAAGAAAGCAGGTAATTGGCAATACAACAAAATCAGTATTTATTGAATATTAAGTATTGATTTAGTACAAGTTATGGTGAATAAATAATTATTATGACAAGTATTCAGAGGCTAGTATGACGACTAGCAGGAATAAAGAACCTAAAGGCTTCCTCATAGTCAGATTTAAGAAAACTGTCTGTCGGTATTGATATGTATGAATACCTATGTAAGCAGAGAGCTATACTTAAAACTAAAATAACCAATAAGTGCGAATTAACACACACCCAGCGAAAGTGATCACTCCGCAAATAAATGGGGTCATATGTTTACTTAAATGTGAGTAACTTAAGTTACCTAAGCCATATACGATATTTTTAAATAATTAATAAAAAAAAAAATACACTAAACTACTTAGCTTTATGCCGACAATTAACAATGGGTCTGGGATTTCACACTCGTACCAGATGATCTATCTCATCAATGAAAACTAGTTCGCCGAGTCTTTGCTATTCAGATACAGTGGTGGGTACTGCATACCATCAAAACATCCACTGAGTTGCGTTATCGAAAACGGTAGCATAAAACCGTACCATAAGACCCTAAAGAAAGCACCAATGAGTAAATAAATTACCCTTAAATCCCCACTGAAATTATGCCACTTGGGATATGAAATTGTACGCTTCAATTCCCAAGTTTTAACCCATTTACTAAATATAATGAGTTCAATTCATTAAATAAGTTGCATTGCCAAAAAAAAATATATTTAAATAAAAAACTATAAGTCTACCAATCAATGTGGCATAGAATGGTCCCCCAATAAAACATTAAAATGGAAAATTGCCATTATAATTACCTCGTGGATTTTTGAGGGTCACAGCTCAAAGGTTGAAGGTGAACGGAAGGTCATGGAACTCTAATTTCACCTACGCTGGCTGATCCAATTTGGAAGTTCACAATAACGAGCAATAATAAAATCAAGGCTCTAAGAGTCTAGGCTCAAACAATTCAATCCAAGCGACGTGATGTGATATTCTATTGTGAGAATAGAACTAATTAATTTACAATAAAACAAATTCACAAAATGGTGGACTTACCGACTAGAAGAAATAGATAAATCCCTTAGAAAGGTGATTTGGCTGCCAAAAGGTAACAAAAACCAAAACTAGACTGGCAAAACCAAAATTGAAATTATCTGGATGACCGGATCCTAATTAAATAGAGAAAATCACTTAATTTTCTTTATGGTCAACCGGATAAAAAAACTATTCTTCAGGCCAAAGCCAAAGTGTTCTAGTCGCTGGACGAAATAGAAGAGACCGTTGTACGATTTTTGGGACCCTAAACCAGAAATTTCTACGCACTAACTTTTTTTTATGTTACATTTTTTTCTATCGAAATCCACATTCCACACTTTAGGAAGGATTGAAAGATAACGACAAAGATATCGATACTCGTCAGCGAAACCTTCAAAGAGACTCAACAAATGGGACCGAATCAATCCACACTAATCAGGAAAACACTATTCTCATTAAAATCTATAAATAACTTCACTTATTAAATAATATTGTCCATACCTTCTCTGACACGACACCAATTATATCGACATGTATTGAAAAACCCAACCCTACGCGACCAAAACCAAAGTACCAGCAAATTGATCGATATAGGTACTCGATAACAGGTAGATAAAAGAAACGAAATCCTCCAGTAAGAGAGAGACAGAGAGGGAGTGAAAACTAAAGGAATTAATCCTTCGAAATAGCTGGCGCGAAAATAAAATTGAATGACAATTAACTGGACATAACCCCTTATTATTTGAAAATCAAAACAATGTTGGCTATCGACTAATGAAATTGATAATTTATGTATATTCCTTTTAAGGACAACAAGAATAAGATAACCAGGCATTGTTCAATAAATATTCATCTGCAATGGTCAACTAAATCATTAGACAAATGATATGGAGCAAAATCTTGTCTGGCTGTGCCTGAAATTATCTAAAAAGATGCAGAGTAAGGTAATTAATATCCAATCAATTAAGTCAGCTCTAAAATAATATTTGTGTGTTACCAGTTAAAACGCTGAATTACTCATTTAATGGGAAGAGCAAAATTAAAATGTTACAATATGGATAAAACAGAAGCAAATGTTTTTAATTAATTTTTTTGAGATAAACATATTCAGCTTTAATGTAGCAAAAAGAGACAGCATGTTATTTTTTTTTTCTAGCACGAAACCTCGCTTGAAACAGAATGGACATTAGAGGAAAATTATGAACCTCAAAGTAAAATACAAGTTAAAGAAAAAGACAATCAGGCAGTGGCTATTACTCTAGAGTCTGATAAAGAAACTACGACAGTGACTTCTCTATTAAATCCCCAACTATCGACACAACAAGATTCAGATTTGCCCATTATTTTGTTCCTTATTAACTTATCAGGAAATAAATATTCTTATATCGTTTCAATATACCTAACTTTTTTCCACAAAACAGAGTTTTATTTGGGAAAAGAAAGCCTTCAAAATCCTACAAGTGTGATGGGTTTTCATAGGTTACTCGTATGGTGAATATTCTGTAAGAAACCACAGTTTCCAATATTTTAATAATATTTGTTTATTCAGGAAATTTATAAACAAAAAAAATAATTGTGTATTATGTAAGCACATACCACAGGGATCTTATAAATATATAAAATAAAAAACGGGTAACGTTGAATTAGAACAAAGTCGTATTTTTTGATGCCCATAATTTTAAAAATAATGGATATCAAAAAAAAATTTTTTTGTCTAACTTCAACTCGTTTTTTTTTTTCAAGTTTATAAGATCCCTGTTCTATGCGCTTCTATGTAAAACACACTGTATCAAATACTTATGGCAAGTCATTGATTATTTATATGAACTATAACCGATACTATTCCTGGTCATGATAAACGATCTGAGCTCGGTGTGCAGCGGATTGGAAGAGTCTGCAATAACAAATTATGCGGATGACACCAATCTGCTGGTCGCCGGAGTGGATCGGCATGACTTGGAAGAAAAAAGCAATGAGCTATATTCTCGAGCAGAGGATTGGTTTGAGAAAAATGAACTAGTTATAAACGAGAGCAAGACAAGCATTGTGATTTTTCGCACTAATAAACTAAAAGAGAAACCATCAGCAATAAGTATCCATAATCAGGAAATTGACATATCAGAGCACACTAAATTTTTAGGTGTTATAATTGATGAATTTCTAAAATGGTCAACACACATTGAAAGTTTAGTGAAAAAATTGAACGGTGTTTGTTTTGCACTCAGAGTACTAAACAGATATGTAGAAGACAAAGTTAAAAAAATCCTTTACTATGCAAATTTTGAGTCTCGGATGAGGTACGGTATCATTTTCTGGGGAGTCAGTTCTTCAACACAATCAGTCTTTGTAGTCCAAAAGCGAACTATCAGGTTATTGCTTAACATGAGCTTCAGAGACTCCTGTAGAGGCAAATTCAGGGAGTTGGGTATTTTAACAGTTTATGGTCTATACATACACGAGTGCCTCTTATATTTGCATAAAAACAAAAATGAATTTTTAATACATAACACTAACACCACATACAATACAAGGACCACAGATATTTATTATCCTATTCATAGATTAACTTTAAGTGAAAAAAATCCATCTTATAACTGTATTAAAATATTTAATAAATTACCAAACGACTTTAAAATAATAGAAAACTACAAGGAATTTAAAAATAAAACCAAGAAATTGTTAATAGACATAGAACCATATTGTGTGAAAGATTACTTGGATATGTAATTTAAGTATATTGTTTTGTGACGCCATTTCATTTCATGTTATTTTGTAATGCTGTAATATGTATTGTAAAAACTTAATTTGAAATAAAGCTACTATTCTATTCTATTCTATTCTATTCTATTTACTTGCAACAATTTTTTTGAGTACTTACAACAAAAGTGCCCGAGGTACACTTAATAATGCAAGAACTACTTTCATATTGATCACATAATTCAGTTAAGTATTTACTCATTTCATCTAATTATAATTGTTTAGTTGTTCAGCAATGTCAATAACTTATCTTAAACATAGTATACTTATACTAAGTTTCTATATTGTTGAACAACATTATTCACATAATTGAGTCAAGACACTAGGAAAGTGCTTCAACAACGTCGACTTTTAGTTCCCCAACTTTGAAATAATGATTAACTATTTATGTGCTCTTTTCAAGAAATTTGTATTTTAACTTACAAGTAAATTATGAAGTATATTCAAATCCACGTGTAGTCCGAATATATTAAACATATATTTACTTACTAGAACGTAAAAAAAAATTGATTCAACTATTCTTTTTTTCTGTGAATAAATTCGTTTATTGGAAGCTATTTATGAAGAGCGCAAAATTAAAATTATTGAAAATAAAGAAACAAATAAATTAACAAATGCAGACAAGGTTTGTAGTTTCAATTTGGTTTTATCCTATGCATGAAATATTCTAAGGAGAAGGCTTGGTGTAGCTTTAGCTTACAACTTACAATGCTAGTGGAACGGTTGTAAGAGATGTAGACCTATTGAAGCAGAAAGACAATTAAAAAAAAAAGGAAGCTTGTATGTGCTTTTTTATCCAGTGTAGGGCTCCAACAGTCGGTTTTGTTAACCTAATCCGGTCAAAGAATTCTATGTCGTCATATTTTTCAAAACAATCCACTCTCATCTTGTGTCACTCAATATAATTTTATATCCTTTTCATCCGATATTGGGTCGAAATTTGCCATTTTGATTTTGACATGAAATGTCTATGGAAATAACCAAAACATAGAAACTGTAATTTGGCACTTTAAAGGTTGAATTGCCCTATAAAGTACTCTTTTCAAGGCGTAATTGGCCAAGCTCGGTACTTTAAGGTAAACGTCACTTTTTCGTAATAGCTTATTTAAAAACTGTTTATGGAACAGATCTTAGAAGCTAAAGGAGCTTTTTAAGAATAAAGTAGGCTTTTTTGCGATTATGGAACTGGCCATTAGTTTTAGTCCGATTAAATTGAAATTTTTAGGAGAGCCAATTAAGACCTTTGTTATTACGACTAACATAACAGAAATGCAGAAAAAAAAATTACGAGTCACCATAATATATTTTTTTTAAAGTTAGTGACACGAAAATTGTTAAAATTGCAGCCAGAAATACTCGATCGAGCAAACTTTTTTGTTTTTGAAGATAGATGTATACAGTGAGTTCATAAAGTCCTGCATAAATTCATTATTTTGAAAACGGTAGAATTTTTGAAAAATCGCTCAGACACGTCAATTTTGTTTTTTTGTTTGAAATTTTTTGATATATTTTTTATCATACAGGGTGTCTCAAAAATAGCTTCGTTGGTATCAACTTTATTTTTTAAAATGGTAGCCCCTGTATATTATGGCATTTCTGGATTCTGTGAAAAATACTCGACATATTTCATGTACAATGTCATATACTTACCTATCTTCAACTGTTTCGGAAATATTGAGATTTGAAAATTGACTTTTTTGCAACTTTGACAGGCTGTAAAACCTAAACGGTAAATTTTAGAGGAAACCCGATTTTACATTCCTATTTTAAATTTGCCTAAACTATTATTTAACACCGACTTTGGATTAAAGCGGAGATTAAATTTAACCGGAATTTTTAATCATAGATTAACTTCAAGGTTGATATCAAAGGATATTTTATGAAAAACTAAGATAGGAATGTGAAATCGGTTTTGCTGTAAAATCTACCGTTCAGGTTTTAGAGTCTGTCAAAGATGCAAAAAAGTCAATTTTCAACTGCCAATATTTCCGAAACAGTTGAAGATAGGTATATGATATTGTACATGAAATATGTCTAGAATTTTCCGTAGAATCCAGAAATAACATAATATACAGGGGGTACTATTTAAATAAATGAAGTTGATGCCAGCGAAGCTATTTTTGAGCCACCCTGTATGATAAAAAATATATCAAAAAAATTCAAACTAAAAAACAAAATTGACGTGTCTGAGCGATTTTTCAAAAATTCTGCCGTTTTCAAAATAATGAATTTATGCGGGACTTTATGAACTCACTGTATAATAAGCGACAAAGTTGTAGCCAAAGAACCAAAGAAGTTTTTTCATTCTTGTGATTTTTTTGATAACTTACTTAGTTTTCAAGCAAACGAATCTCCAATATAGAAAAAAACTATGCCGGCCCCGCGGGCGCTGCACAAGCGGTCGCCATGCGTATTCGTATTGCAGTTTTAGAGGGCAGGGATAATAACCAATAATAACCTACCTATTCAATAATAATTAATCGGGGGTTTATTTCAAAGTTCATTTAGTGAATTTTAATTATGGAGAAGGATAAATATGTAAAATGTTTTAAATTTTGATAAAGGCAATTGACACCGGCAGTGGTTTAAAATCTTTAAATAGATTTGATTGAAAATATCATTCATGTTGTTATTTATGTCCAGTGTTTTTTATCATAGGTACTCATCTTTGTTCCTGATTCAGCTCCTACTCTAATTAATTTTTAGATTGAGTAATGACTGATGTTAACTTAATATCAGAGGAGACTGAAAACTTAAGACGATATTTGAGGGAAAAACGCTTGGATATGGTAGAGCTATCGTATGCTAATCAGAACGTAACGGAGATTGGAACCAACATTAACTATCTTTAGAGAAAATGCTCCCTCTTATGGTGTCTGCTGTACACTACAAATATGTGTCATATATATTTCATTATTTATTTACGTGATATGAAAATTCTAAAAATTTCTGCTCCAGAAGTACGCGAAGCCTTTCGAAAAGGAAAATTTAACATTCAATTAAAAAAATGGGGTGCTTAACGGCGCTTCGACTGATATAGGCTCATCAGAACAAACATACATAGACTTTTCATATCACGTAAATAATGAGGTACCTATATATGACACCATATTTGTAGTGTCCAGCAAACACCATAAAAAGGAGCATTTTCTCTACAGATAGTAAATACTGGTTCCAATCTCCGCTACGTTCTGAATATACCACTGTTAAATACATATCATATTTATTTAAAATCTGTTTTTTTTTTTAATAAAAGTCAAAATGACATTATGGTTGGAGTTACCCAATTCCCTAATTTTTAATATTTGTCCTTAATTCTTAATTCATAAAAAGTTCAATTTATTTAACATTGGGGTTTTTAAAGATTAAGCATCAAGAACGAAAATTAAGAATAGGCATGATGACAGTAATTGAAAATCACTTAAATTGTGTTTTCACTTGATGAAACTTGACTCATGGAATACGAAACACGCATTTATTTTTTTATTAGGAGCCAGATTGATGATTATTTTGATAAAATAAAACTGCAAAATACGAAGGTCCGCCATATTATGTTAAACGCCAATCAGAACGAATGACGTCACTTTTGAGTAAATCAGTTAACAAAGGACTGGTTCCGTGATTTTCTTGCGATTTAATTTGCGACTCAATTTTGTTTATACCGTGTGTTGTTTATACCGAATATTGAATCAAAAGTGAAAAAACGCGAGTCATGGAACAAAGATTAAGCAGAAAAGAATCAAGAAATGGTAAAACTTCTATCTAAGTAAGATTGTTTTTGTATTTTTAGACCTCAAACATACTATTGTAAAATCTAAGAAGTAAATTAAATACTTGCGCGTTAAAAGGATTTTCACAAAAATAAAGGTAAGTTCTAGGCAATATTGCTGTTGAATCTCGCGTTGCAAATTTAAGCCACTTGTCCCTTATCGTTTTATTTTGTGGAACGAAGGCAAATAACTTTCCAGGAGTTTTTAATGGTGTGTTATCACACTGAGGAACCGCACACCACTTGTACATTTCGGAATTCATATTTAATTACACAAAAAAACTAAATTATTCAAATTTTCAATGAGCGTTAAGGTTTCGTTTACTCAAACGTGACGTCACGAATGACGCCATGACACTGAGAAGCGTTTTGGCGCGAATTTTGAATATAAAAACTAAAATGTAATTTTTTCTACTAAAACCTTTATTATCTGTAGAAATATGTTATTCATTGTGAATAATATACATTTCCGAACATTATAGGATAGTTTTTCAAAATTTGTCATCATGCCTATTGAGGAATTGGATAACCCCAGCCTATGTTGGCAATACAATGTAAAATTGTCAATGCTTTCAAATTTTTCATATAGAAAAAGCTTGTGCTTGTGTTGCCAACATAGTTACTAAATTTTTGACTTGGGGATTTATCTTAAAAAAAAAAACAGACTTTACTGCAGCCAGAAAAGAGCAGTGGGTTTATTTTTAAAAGTTTTGTTGAATTGTTTTCTTAAAGGCTTTTTTTTTTAAACAAACTACAGATATTAGCATACGATAGCTCTACCATATCCAAACGTTTTTCCCTCAAATACCGTCTCAAGTTTTCAGTCTCCTCTGATACTAAGTTAACATCAGAACATTCAATGTTATTTGTTGTTGTCATTACCCAATCTAAAAATTAATTAGAGTAGGAGTTGAATCAGGAACAAAGATATGAACACTGGACATAAATAACAATATGAATGATATTTTGAAACGAATCTATTTAAACCACTGTCGTTGTCAATTGCCTTTATCAAAATTTAAAACTTTATTTCACATATTTCTCCTTTTCCAAAATTAAAATTTACTAAATGAACTTTGAAATAAACCCCCGATTAAGTATTATTGAATAGGTTATTATTGGTTATTATCACTGCCCTCTGAAACTGCAATACGATTACGCATGGGTGACCGCTTGTGCAGCGGTCGCGGGGCCGGAATAGTTTTTTTCTATATTGGGGATCCGTTTGCTTGAAAACTAAGTAAGTTATCAAAAAAATCACAAGAATAAAAAAACTTCTTTGGTTTTTTGGCTACAACTTTGTCGCTTACTATATACATCTATCATCAAAAACAAAATAGTTATTTGTGTATCAAGGCCGTAAAGTTGATCCAGCAAAGATAGATAGATACACAATTATTAATAACAAAAACTACGATAAAGAGAGTGTGATTATAGAAAATTGCCGACTTTTTTGCCTGGTATCTTACATTGAGCTTTTTTAAAAAACCAATCAATTTTGAAAACTTGCTGATATGTTAGGTATTTCCGACTATAATTGTAAATTTTAACATAGAGTATAACATAGGTGGACCTGAAGACCATAACGTTGAGGATTATTTAATTTTGGCATTTGGAATGCCGTTTTTTTTAGCATTTTATGTGGAAATTTGGATAGAGCTAAAATTAAAAACTTGGTTTCATTGTGGTTACTAACTAATTGTTTATTGGTTGTGTTGATGGTTACGGCACTGCGTTTCCGATTGTTTGTTTATTTTCACCAAAGTAGCGGCCGTGAAGTAAAAGCAGCCGTGAAGTAAAAGCGGCCGTAAAGTAATAAAGCAAATGCGGCCGTGAAGTAAATGCGGCCGTGAAGTAAATGCGGCCGTAAAGTAAATGCGGCCAAAAAAGATATACTTTAGGGATGATATTGAATCCGTAAAACTAATCTTTTTGTGACAGTTGCCTAAAATAGTTATTTGTGTACCAAGGCCGTAAACCTGAAAACCTGAAATTTGCTTGACCTCGGCTACGCCTCGGCCGCAAATTTCTGATTCGGCCAAAAAAGATCATTCGGCCGAGGTGCACACAAAATTTTTTAGGCGAGTGTTTGTTCTTGAAAAAAGAAGAAAATTCAACAGTATTAGCTTTAAACTTTATTGATCAAATAAATAATAATCCAGCAAAAGGTAGATACACAATTATCAATATAAAACTACGATAAAGTGATTATAGAAATTTGCCGACTTTTTCGCCTGGTATCTTACATTGAGCTTCTTTAAAAAAGCAATCAATTTTGAAAACTTGCTGATATGTTAGATATTTCCGACTATAATTGTAAATTTTAACATAGACTATAACATAGGTGGACCTTAAGACCATAACGTTGAGGATTATTTAATTTTGGCAAGAAAATACTTCTCCCAAATTTTTAATCATGCCGTTTTTTTTTAGCATTTTATGTGGAAATTTGTAGCGGCCGTAAAGTAAAAGCGGCCGTGAAGTAAAAGCGGCCGTATAGTAATAAAGCAAATGCGGCCGTGAAGTAAATGCGGCCGTAAAGTGAATGCGGCCAAAAAAGATATACTTTAGGGATGATATTGAATCCGTAAAACTAATCTTTTTGTGACAGTCGCCTAAAAAATATATTATGATGGTGACTCGTAGTTTTTTTCTGCATTTCTGTTATGTTAGTCGTAATAACAAAGGTCTAAATTGGCTCTCCAAAAAATTTCAATTTAATTGGCCTAAAACTAAAGGAGATACAGCGTGTTGAATAAAAATTTAGAAAAATCCATAAAATTGGATATTTTTTGGAAAATGCCGGTTTTGACCAGTTTCGCAATTCCGCGAACTCCAAAATCGGATCCGCCAGGTCAATTTACATAAGAAAACATTTTAGGTGGTTGTTCGCGATGTCTTATAGAGGTTGCACGTTAGACGTTGCTCGTTCTCCGACTATTTATTCAATGAGAGGCACGTGAAAGTGGCCCATTGGGCTAAGCTGCGTGGCTTAAAAAAAATTTTTCACCTGCGCCGATTTTTTTTTTGGTCAACATTTTTTGATAACACAGCCCCCCCCCAAACCAAAATCCTGGATACGCCAATGGGTCAGGGTATTATCTATAAGTAGTTTATAATTAGTTTTGATTAGGAAAATACCGTTTCAGTTCAGAAAATAAACTGTCAAATTGGTCACTTTTAGGTGCTGAAAAAAAGTGGAGGGTAATATGGAATAGGTATATGGGGTAATATAGGATAGAGTAAATCATAAGAAGAAAAAAACAAAAATACGTTTAATTCTTGATAATCAGTAATTTAATAAAAAAAACCAAAGAAATAACTAATAACTCCTGGCAAAAATCGCAAAAGTAGACATCTCTTGCACCAGATGTGCAAGCTTCATAGGCCCATCCGCTGCAATGGAATATCCCATAATACCCGAAACACCCCCAGAAGAAAAAAGTACATGCTAAAAATATGTTTTTGAAAACAATGTACTAGCAACAACTTAAAAGAGTAACTGAACATTAGGATAGACTTACCTGCCAGTATGAGCGATAATTTTGTACAAATACAACCACTACATAAATTTAAAATTCTCTATTGCAAAACTTGATGAACTTTAGTGACAAAACGTATGTCTCTTCTTGACACACAAATAAAATTAGGTTAGGAATTTCCTATTTGTACATGAAATTGACGTATTAGCAATCGACGTTCGTTTTTGTTGGTAATTTTTTGTTTCATCTGATTCGTGATTGATAAATAAGGATGGAGTTATTCTAAATAGGTATTACAAATACTATAGTAGGTATATCGTTTTGCGAACTAAAAAAAGGCAACTGTTGAAACCTGATGAGGTTAATAATAGTTTAGGGTGGGAATAATGTCAGCTTAGGTATAAGAATGCAGATGTCGCCACCCATAAAAAAATTATAGCTACTACTGCTATGTGTTTGCTTGATATATCACCAGCGAATTAAAACACTGTTTTAATTCGGTTTAATTCTGGGCACTGAACATACAAATAAATCGAAATACTTTTATTTTGTTAACAACAACACGAGATGATAATTGCGCGGCTTAGACAAGGAAAGAGAGAGGACGCGTAACATCCTTTACCTGCACTAGCAGCTGGTTGTGACCAAATGCCACCAAATAATGGCGACAAACTTTCATTGTGTCGCTATGCGAATTTTAGTTCAGACTCGTTCAGACTAACATTTTTTGTGATATTCAGCATGGTGGATTGCTAGAATATGGCTGCAAAACCCGCAGAGAAAAAAAAGTCGACGGGATTACATTTAACAGGCAAAAAACAATATGTTTTCTAGGTTTTGTTATGAAAAAAGCAGCCATTTTTTGGTGGCAAATTGCTTCATTTTCACCTGCTGTGATACGAGTCCCCTCTCTTTCCTTGTCTAAGTTGCGCGGCAACAAGGCTGACTTCAAGTAAAACAACAGCCTGGGACAGCTGTCTTCTGTCACGTCACGTCAGGCCGCCAGGGTTGTACACAATATAGGTCTGTTCGCAGAGAAATCACAAACCAGTCAGAGTGAATCTCATTGGTTGAAACTAGTTTTCTGACTGTTTCTGATTGTTTTCAACCAATGAAATGCGCTCTGACTGGTTTGTGATTGCTGTGCGAACAGGCCTAATATAGTTGAGCCATCCAGGGTTGAACACAACGGACTCGCGGAACAATGACGCCACATCTACTCCCCTCCCAGTGACGAAGCCACTTGTGGGAGGAACAAAACCTTCTTTTTTGAGTAAGTGCGAAGAGGGCGGTCCATGGTGAAGGATGACGCTGGGTGATTCTCCAGGGTGGATGAAACGGTATCGGGTTTAAGGGTGTAGGCTGGCTTCAGGGCGTCCACAGAGACAGTCTTCTCAACGCCATTGATTCGAATGCTGTACACTCGGTCATTTATTCTCTTGACGACTTCATGCGGGCCAGTGTAGGGGGGTTCGAGCGGGCGACGAACAGAGTTCACTCGGCGGAAGACATGACTGCAAGTTGCGAGGTCCTTGAGGATGAAGCAGCGAGATTTGATATGGTGAGCCGTAGGTGTTGGGCGGACTTTCCTGATGTGGTCCCGGTATTTTTCGAGGCAGACTTGGGGATCAGCTGGGGGGTGACTCAGGGGCCTTATTCTGTAGGTATTTATTTTTTGTAGACCGAATCTCTTGGTTCGGTACACTATCGAACGGCACAGTTATCGAACATTCGGTTTGATAGCGTACTTTGCAATTCAGTATGGCTATTCGGTAACCATTTCGTTCGGTTTGATAGGAATCGAAGGGCAACCGGAAAAATTTCCGAACGCCATGCAATGTTGTCGGATTGCTATGCTCCCGACCAATCAGAGTGCGTGTATTCGTGCTTGACAGTTGACAAAATGATAGTTGTCAGGCTATTTTTTGATTTTGGTTGACAGTTAAATGAAAGTTTGTGTTGTTTACATTTTTCAATTTTGTTCTACTTTTGGCCGGTTCCGCCAGTAATGCGAATACACCAAGCGTCACGGCTATAGCCAAAGCTGGAGAGAAGAGCTTGCTACTCTTGGCTATATACACACGCATCTGCTGCTACACAAGATGGATTGTTTTAGTAGAGCAAAAACGTTCGGAGGTACGCTACAATACTCCCCCAATCGGAACTCCGAGGGTTTCTGCTCATCGGCTCAAAAAAAAATCGTTAAACTTTGCAGCATGGAACATTCGTACTCCGACTCTGCAAAATACTGACACTTCAAAACACGCAGAGAGAAGAACGGCCACAATTAGCCAAAAAACTAAATCGTAAATATTGACATTGCTGCGACGAGGGTAACAAAATTCCTGGATGAAAACACTGAAAACAGTCCTACTTCTACTCGAGGATTTTCACTGGAAGAGGAATCCCCGAGGAGCCTCATGTTAATCCTGTTATTACTAGTCTTATCTGTTTCCTTCTGTGCCTAAAAATATAAAATGTATATTGAAAAGAAACTAATTAAACATTAACACGCGTCACCATAACGTCAAAAACCTTTACCGAAATTCAAATCGAAACCCACAGTGCTATCGGTCAGCGAATCGAGGCTTCGATTGAGTTACCGATCGGTTTGATGCTACGGAATAGCTTCCACGCTACCAAACCGAAAATGACGTCACAATCGAAATTCTACCGAATCGAATGGTTCGTTCTTTACAGAATAGGCTTCCTGAGGTGAAGAATTCACCAGGTATACGCAGGGGTGTCCCATAAAGGAGCTCCGCTGGTGAGGCATTCAGGTCTTCTTTCAGGCGCGTACGCAGACCCAGAAGAACGGTCGGAACTTCCGTCCAGGGCGTCGGTGCTTGACACATAAGGGCTGCCTTCAAAGTCCTATGGAAGCGCTCTACGATGCCATTGGTTTGCGGGTGTGGTGTGGATTACCCGCGCTCCTACAAGGCGTGCAAGAGCCGAAAATAGTGAAGACTCAAATTGCGTGCCCTGGTCATTTGTGATGGATAGTGGCGTTCCGTAGTTGCAAATCCGATTGACATAGAGAGCAGACGAGACGGTGTCAGCTTCCATGTTCTGGAGGGGTACTGCAACAGGCCATCTAGAAAATCGATCGATTATGGTTAAGCAGTAACGAAATTTGTTGACTGGTGGTAAAATGATGAGATCTAGGTGAATATGCTCGAATCTGTTGTCAGGTACGGTGATGTGCTGTGGTGCGAGACGATTGTGTCGTTGAATTTTGGATTTTTGACACTGAATGCATTGGCGGGATCACTGGAGGGCGTCTTTCTTGATTCCAGGCCAAACAAATTTTTCTTTGAGGCTTCGAGCAGTGACTCGGCCGCTGGGGTGTGCCAAATCATGCACAACGTCAAAAGCTTTGCGTCGGAGACTTGTCGGAATGTAGGGTCTGATGCGATCTGAAGAGACATCGCAGAGGACGTTGGCGTTTTCAATAACAAGCTGTTGCAGATTGAGCGATGATTCTTGTGGCGTATCTTGGTCTTCAAGCTGTGCGGCTTCGAAGGCTTTAGGAGACAGTGACGTTGGCATGAAGATAGCGTTAATACGAGACAGGGCGTCAGCAACGGCGTTGTGTTCTCCCTTGACATAGACGATTTCTGTGCTGAATTGTGAAATAAAGTCCAGTTGATGAAGCTGTCTGGGGGATGCTGTTTCAGCGCGCTGAGCAAAGGCGTATACCAGTGGGCGATGATCAGTTTTGATGATGAACTGGCGTCCTTCCAGCTGGTGACGAAAGAACTTTATTGCAGCGAAAATCGCTAACAGCTCGCGATCGTAGGTTCTGTATCGCGTTTCGGTGGGACTCAACTTGCGGGAAAAAAACCTATGGGCTTCCAGCAGTAGTCGATCAGCTGTTCAAGTGCAGCTCCAATGGCAAAGTCCGAGGCATCAGTGACGAACGAGGGCGAGACTTGCAGAGGGTGAGATGAAGCTGGTACACGTCGCTTCGACAATGCTTTCTACACAGTCTTGGTAAGCCTTCTCCGAGCTGGGTGTCCAAGGGATGAGCCGTTTGTCTTTTTTCTTGGCACCCTTCATAAATGCATTGAGAGGGTTTTGAAGTTCAGCGGCCTTTGGAATACAGCGACGGTAATAATTGAGCATTCCCAAAAACTTACGAAGGTCAGAGATGGTCTCTGCCTTGGGGTAAGAAGCGATGGCTTGGATCTTGGAATCAGGTGGTTTGTATCCGAGCTTGTTGATGGACTAGCCGAGGTACAGAACTTCTGACTTGTTGATTTGGCACTTGCTGAGGTTGATAGTGAGTTTGTTCTCACGCAGAACATTAAAGATTTTGCGTAGATGTTGCAGATGTTCCTCATGGAAATCCGAGAACACTATCAAGTCATCAATGTAGCATGCTGCGAAGTCAATACCACGGAGAAGGTTGTCCATATGACGTTGAAATGTCTGAGTGGCATTACGCAGGCCTGGAGGCATACCCAAGAACTCCAAAAGCCCAAAAGGAGTAGTTATCGCTGTCGGTATGTCCTCTGGTGCTACAGGAATTTGGTGGTAAGCTCGAACCAGGTCAATGACAGTGAAGACACTTTTCCCATGCAGCCGCTGAAAGATGTCTTCTGGTAGTGGTATGGGGTACCGATCTGGCACAGTCTGGGAATTGAGCCTCCTAAAATCACCTGTGGAACGCCATCCACCTTGCTTTTTCTGGACCATGTGTAGAGGACTGGCCCATGGACTGCTGGAGGGACGGATGACAGCATGATGCAACAGGAGGTCGAAATCCTCTTTAGCAATCTTTAGTTTCTCCGAGTTTAGCCGACGTGGACGGTCATTGACTGGCGGTCCAGTGGTGACTATGTGGTGATGAGTTCCCGTAGGGGCTTCCACTGATGGGGCTGACCTTGGACGGGTGATGTCAATAAACTCTTTTCAGCAACTTGCTATAGGGTTGACTGAGTGTAGGAGGTGCATATTCCGCAATATTGACAGTGGAAACAGTATGAAGTTCGGTTTCATGCATCTGAGCAGGAGAAGATAGTGAGGTGAGAGAGTCCAGAAGGCGCTTGTGCTTTAAATCAGGAAGGAGGCCATGATGTGAAAGCAGGTCGGCACCTATGATTGCTGATTTGACGTCTGCAATGATAAATGTTTTCGTTGAAAGAAGCTTCTTGGAATCAAGGATACGACGGAACCACTGTCGATAAGGAACTTCATGCCAGTGACCTTGTCTATGACGTGCAGGCGACTTTCTTTAGATGGGAGACAGGTGCTGTTGACGTTGCTGTCGCTTACCACCTGAACAGGCGACAGCATATTTAGTTTTCCTGGCGCGGAGATGCTAGTGGCAGCTGAGATGTGCAGGGTTGCACACATTTTTCTGCCCGGGCACCGAATTTTCGATGATATCGGCATTCTCCAGAAGTGACAGAACGCTCACGTGGTTGTCGACTGGCAGAGGTGAGACTCTGTCTGATGGCAGAAGTGAGGTCCTCCTGAGCAATGGTTAGTTCTGTGATGGCTTGTCTGAGTTCGTTCAGCTCGGAGGCTACTGAAGAACCATGTCCATGCTGGCGAGGGCTCTGGTTGACGGCCATGACACTGCCACCAGGGATGTTTGTCATGAGCTCATCAGCTGCAGCAGCTAGTTCGTTAAGTGAATTGGCCTTGAACATTTTCAGCAAGTGCTGAATGCTGACAGGCAGAAGGGCCAGCCATCGTATGCGGAGCACGATTGCCGGCAAGGGCTCGCATGTCACGAAGCAACTGTGAGGGTTTTCGGTCAACTAGTTCTAGATCAGTGAGCAGTTTGTGCATCTGAGAGTCTTCGGAGGCTGCTAGTCTACTTATTAGGTTAGACTTGAGATTTTGGTACTTATCTTGAGGTGGTGGAGCCTTCAAGATGTCTGCAACTTCCGTGATTGTGTCCGGGTCCAGTGATTTTACCAATTGATAGTACTTGGTGCTATCGGACTGTATACGGTGGGCTTGAAAGACTGATTCAATCTGCAGGAACCATAGGTCTGGATGAGAGCGCCAAAAGGGTGGCAGATTGCAGTTGTAAACTGCGTCAATGGCATAACTCTGCTGCTGGTTGAGCATCATGGGGGCTGGCAACGAATTTACTACTGGTTGGGCATATGCTTGCTGATAGCTCACCGGGTGATTTGTTGGATTAAAATGCACCGCGGGATCAAATGCTGTACTGCCGTGAGGGCCAGAATGTTGAGGCATAGGAATACTCACTGACGAATTCCTGTCTGGTTGCTGGTTGGTAATAGAGCTGTTTGCAGCCAATTGCGGATCAGAATCTACTGAGGAGTCGAAATTGCTTTGCATCTTGATTTTTTTAGTAGTCAGGCACGTCTTTTAGGTTAGAGACCGAGTGGTACGCGGAGATATATGACGTCGGGGTCACCAGTTATAGCTACTACTGCTATGTGTTTGCTTGATATATCACCAGCGAATGAAAACACTGTTTTACTAATAACTCGGTTTAATTCTGGGCACTGAACATACAAATAAATCGAAATACTTTTATTTTGTTAACAACAACACGAGATGATAATTGCGCGGCAACAAGGCTGACTTCAAGTAAAACAACAACCTGGGACAGCTGTCTTCTGTCACGTCACGTCAGGCTGCCAGGGTTGTACACAATAGTTGAGTCATCCAGGGTTTAACACAATGGAGTCAATGGACTCGCGGAACAATGACGCCACAAAATTAGTAGCTATTCCATATTACCCGGACTATTCTATATTCCCCGAAATTACTCTATCAATTTTCTGAAAAGTTTTCGAATGAATGGAAATTGTAGCTACCCAAGGAAATAAACACCATCAATAAGACCGCTATCGCCATTTACCATCTAACTAAATAATGGAGTACCTACTTGGGAGCGAACCAACATCCTATCGACCAGAGCTGGGATCGTTACTTGAAAAAAGTAACGAGTTACTTTACAGTTACTTTTGTTTAAAAATAACTCGTTACTTAAAATTTACAGTTACTTTCGAATAATGATAACTTTATTTTCGTTACTTATTGGAAAGTAACGCGTTACTGTAACTTCTTAACTTTGAAAGTAACTTCTTTACTTTAAAAGTAGTTCGTTACTTTTAAAGTAACGCGTTACTTGAAAAATAACTATTTACGTCGAAAATTGCGTTATTCCTTAATTTGACTCACCAACACAGCAGTCCAAACAATCAAATAAGACCTATACGAAATGCCAATATGTTTTTAGTTTGTGAGTCCGACTATGTGGAAGAGTATTCTTGCAAAATTCAAGCGGATTAAGGATTAAGCGACTGAATAGAGCACTTGGTTTTGGACAAACCTGCTCTTTGAAGCGTCCCAGTGTCTGCATAGAGTGTCTTTAGA
Source organism: Ceutorhynchus assimilis (assembly GCA_917834065.1). Classification (NCBI taxonomy): domain Eukaryota; kingdom Metazoa; phylum Arthropoda; class Insecta; order Coleoptera; family Curculionidae; genus Ceutorhynchus; species Ceutorhynchus assimilis. The sequence goes on along the minus strand of OU892280.1, from coordinate 40,643,395 downwards.
GCAGAGGCGGTGCGTGGCACGCCCAAAAACGATTATTTTGAGCTTTCAAAACAAATTTTCTGTACTACCAACATTTTATTTGACATAGGTACAAAGTTTTTGGATTACTTATTTTCCTTTTCCTCACTCGTCAATTATTTGTAAAGAAGATAAACAAATTGAGAGAACGAGTTACTTTCATAGTAACTAGTAACGCGTTACTTCCATCGTTACTTCAGGAAAGTAACGTCGTTACAGTTACTTATCAATCAATCTGAAAAGTAACGAAGTTACCAAGTAACGCGTTACTTTCAGTAACTCGTTAAAGTAAAGTAACTTTTTTTTGTCGTTACTCCCAGCTCTGCTATCGACCCATTAGCGTAATTTCCTGTCTCCTTAAATCCATGGAGACATACTTGTTCATCATGTCCAACTTATGATCAGCATTCTTAAAGTTATAGCAAGGGGTGCTTAATGGAGAATGGAGCCAAGACAAGAATTTAAGGCAAGATAAGATGAAATGGAGTATGAGACACTTGAGACAGTTCGCAACTGAACTGAACAAACCTTCACAATCTGCAAGTGAGTTGTTATCATCAAACAATAACTGGTTATTGATGTAACGAAATTTCCTATTAAGAACTTACAGCTCCGTGACAACTCACAAAATGTCTTATTGCTTTTAAACAAAGTTATCCTCGGAAGATTGTATTAATACTAATAAATAGTTGATCAATTCAAAGGCACTATTGATTAAGTGACCATCCGTCCCGATTTAGGCGAGACAGTCCCGATTTCGAGCTACGAGTCCCGATTTAATAGGCGTCCCGCTTTTGTCCCGCTTTCAATAAATTCCAACTATCAACTTTTTATTATTCATTTATTTTAAATCAAATTAAAAAACTATTTCGTCCAATAGTTATAATGAATTGTTAATTCAAATCTATAAGATTTCGCAGATTGCAGAGCTCACGTCACAATAGTCACAACCATTAGCGTTGAACTCTGCTTGAGCATTTTCATTGTCCTCATTGTCCTCTCTGGTTGCATCTTTGTGAAGGACTGTGAAACTTCTTGGGCGGCGGTCTGATATTTGGACGACAATGGGGAGTGATTTGAAAAATGCGTCACGGGCAAATTTCGTTACTCGAGAGAGAAGAAAGATATAACGTAAAACGACGGAGTAAGACAGCCAATGACAATGACAGCCGACGAACGATTGACACAAACCAAAGATTAATAATCAAGAGGATTGTCTATCATTGTCAAGCGCTGATACCCTCGTGACGTAACCTCAGATGCGGGTCTGCCTCAATGTTCCTAAAGTTAATAGGTTGTCAGGTAATGGGTAACTTGATGACGCATCTTGGGTGCCTTATGGAGATATGGTTTATGTTGAAGCACCCGACGACGTCATAAAGTTATCAGGCAACCTACCTCTCTCAAATAACTTTGGGTCTCCCTTTTGCCACGTGTGGTCCTTCGTCTTTACCCCTCGACTCATACGCAGTCTAAAAGTTGTATGAGGAGGAGATAATTTTTGAGAAATTCCACTTCCACCACGTGTACGGCGCGGACATGATTTTTTTTTATAGTTTAAAATTTGTTTTTTTTTGTGTACCCAAAAAAACTAAACTGAAACTGGAAACGATATTTTTGAGAACTTCGTGACTGTCCCGATTTAGGCTTTCAAGATCTGGTCACTTTAACTATTGACGGACTTCAAACAATCCTCGCGACGCAGCAAGCCGGAAACATTACAGGAGGGATATAGGTACACACAGCCGATACACCAGAAAGAACCATCAAACTTCAGTCTTCACTGATATTCCAAACATCCTTGAATGAAGGCTTACTAATAGATAGAAAAAAACTATTTAAGACTGTATTCCTTATAGTCAGAAGAACCTCCAATACAATAGCACAGAATGAATAACAAACAATCAGAAGTAACACAGAAAAGGAGATCCGATCGTCACGGAGGAAGCCACGCCCCTTGGGCAACGGCGAAAAGATGTTCAGTTGGAGCGCGTCACCAGGACAAGTTAGTTTTATAATTATTCTAAATGTTGGCGGAAGAGAGTTTTACCAGTGTGCGCACCTGATATTTCCTCTGTTAGCTCGGTTCGAGGTCCTAGAAAATCTCTTTTTCTGTATTCCTTCCGATTGTTTGTTATTATGTGACAATAGGCGCGAATTTATTCCGATTCAAATACATGACTTGGAACTTTTGGCAAGGCTTCGGAGTACTTCGGACTAGGTACAGTTGCGATCAAAAAAAAGTAGTACAAGAAAATTCTCCAAAATCTCCTGGTCTATTATACATTAATTTAATTCATAACCAAAAATTACATATTTTTGGCATTTTTCGACAAGTTTCTAACCTAGAAAGCTTCAGATGACATTACTTTGGCATTTTTCCACCCGTTTTTAACCTACAATATGCCATTGCCTGTTTATATTTATTGTCAAAATTTTACACCGGGAGCTCAAATTGGAGTTAATAATTTTTGTACTACTTTTTTTTGATCGCAACTGTACAATACATCACGTGATGATAACCAACCAACTGTGGTGTGGGACCCAACATCTAACTAAATTCAATCAAGTCTCAGTCAGAGCTACTAATTTGTGAGACTCCAATTTTGGACGATGCCACTTCTCATTCTCAAACACTAAATCAGGAACACAAAGATGCTGTTCCGTATAATAAGGTAATGTCTGCCCAGCGAATCTGTGTCTACGGGGCAACGGTGAGGGGAATGCAGTTGTGAAAAAAAAATGGCTGATTTCATTCATAAAATACCCAGCTGCGTGCGGAACTTTTTGGAAGTGTTATCGTATTGCAACTCGTACACGAAAATTGACAATGACCAAACCTCCGCCACTGGATATTTCAATATAAATTGATATTCCAAGATGGGAGGATAAAATGACGTCAGGCCTGGCCAATAGCGAGACATAAGGTGACGTTGGCTCATTGACAACCGTATGGTTTCCCATGGCAACGGCGATCCTGCCAAAAACTCCACCAATCAGGTTCATCCAGGCCGGATGCTTGCCAAATTGTCAAAAGCGGATGGTATATTTAGAAAATGTTTATTTTTTACAATAGATCAAATTGAAGAAATCAGGAGAAATAAGAATAGATCTAACAACCACGTTAAAATATTTATCGTTTTATTATTGTTATCAATATTTTGTTATTAAAAAATGGATTTTCAAATGAACTATACTTCATGTCTAGTATTTTTGCTTTTTTATAATTAAACGTGGCAATATGGCGCATTTATATCCGAATTCCTGCCGTAGACTCAGATCCGCTGGGCAAGCAATATATGTGCAGATTTTGGCATAATAAATCGTCAAGTTGCCTTGAGGAAAATATATCTGCAGACTTGATTAAAATTGAAGACGGGTGCAATTTTAACAGACTAACTTTGAATATTGAGAAAACTAATGTCCTGTGCTGTGCTTTAAGTGTGATCTGAAGGGGCTAAAGATGGGAAGTGGTTCGCTTTAGGAAAGGGATTCCTGCAAGTTTTTGGGATTGTTCATTGATGGGCATTTGCGTTTTGGCTATAAGTAAAACTTTTTTTAAAATCAATTTCTGTGATATTGGGGTAATGACCATTGCCGTCTCCCGCCAGCTCTAAGCAATAACCAATTTTTACAGGATTAAATAGTTTTATTACTATTCGAGTAATGTCCCTTTGGCAATAAAGTTGTCACAGTTAAGGTGTTTCCAGTTTTTTGATATGGCCAAAAAAAAAGCCTTAGAATCTTTGGACAAAACTCCTCCAAATAATCAATAATTGGCTATAGTCTAAGAGCTTAGCGCCGAAAAAATTCTCTGAAATCACTTACTAAAGCTAGTTTTTAGACAGTTGATTATAGTAGTTGTGTACATAAATATACCGCAGTCCGATTCTTAGAATAAGGAACTAGGGTGTCTTGTTAAAGTAGTCGAGATAACTTAGGTAACGAACTTACTAAAGCTGAAAATCGTTATACATATTATATATAACATAATATAAATAACAGTAAAGTTAGTGTCAGTTGAATAGCGGGACCGTGCTGGTCAGTCAGCCCCAATATATATTTTTTTTTAAATTCGCTCAAATCAAATCTAAAATTTCTTTTCTGTAGGTTGAATATAGTAATATTTTAAGCCACTTCGTTCCATTACCCAAGTTATCTCGACGCGTGACTGACCGCGCTATATTTTTGTACATAACTACCGTGATCAACTGTCCAAAAACTGGCTTTAGTGAATTCAGGCGCTGGCTCTCCGTCTATAACCTGAGGAGGACAATTCCCCTATTATATTTTTAGACCTAATCAATTTTCTTACCTATCTACTACTGATGAGCCAAATGTAACAAGAAACCGTTATACAGAACAGATACAGCAGCAGAACATACCTACCTGATAAATGAGAATGAGCCTTTGTCGCGCACTTAAATAGGGAATGAAGAGTTGAACAAGAAAAATAAAATTCCTTCTCAAACTGTTTACGGATTTATTTGTACAATAAAAATATTCACAATGAAAAAAACTATAATTAAAAACAACATCAACATCGAAATAATTTAAAAATTCGTTAATAAGTTAATAAGAACAAATAGATTAAAAAATGCATTAAATGCGAAAAAAAACTACAAAAAATCAGTACCAATAATCATATCGCGAAAAATATACATACAACAATAAACATTAATTTGGTAAATTTTACCAAACAATAACTATAGTAATAAAAAAGGTTAAGATTCAATTTTTTTTACACTAAACAATATTTAAAGCTGAACATAAGAGGCGAAAACATTTTTCTAAACAGAAACGATTCTGTCTCAACAAAAAGAAATTTACAAAATAAAACACAAAACAAAAAGCCAAAAGTCAATGTTACAATTAATTTAACATATTTTTAATGCTTTCAACGTCTTTCACATTGTAAGGTACATTTTCATAAAAGATTTTTGAATGTTACATTGATTGGCTTGAAACCTAAATGCCCCTGCCTTTCTGTTTCTAAGGAAAAACAAGTTATCCACATAGAAATATACGAAAAATGTTTGATGTTAGAAAAAAAACAAAAAAAGGAGGATTGTTGATTAATTCTATATTAATTTTATAACAGTTTATTTGATCAGAAATATTTGGTTGACTTTGTGGAAGTAATAATAGCTTGTAGTGTATTACAAATTCTAGCATTAGTAGACCATGAGTAAATGTTTGATTGTATTACATTGGAATCATAATTCGATAGTAAATTATTTGATGAGCAGCTTCTTCTCACAAGTTACATAAAGGCCGGGACACATCTATCATGCATTTTTCCGATCCGACTCCGATCATACAATCAAGGTCCTTATTCTTGGAACATAGGAGCAGCGTTCCCAGGAGAGCGCCTGGAAACACTGCTCCCTGTTCCAAGAATAAGGATGATTGATTGATTGATTGATTGTATGATCGGAGTCGGATCAGAAGAATGCATGATAGATGTGTCCCAGGCTTAAGGCAACTTGAGGATATAGGCATAATAACCTCTGCCTGGAATAATATGTGCAATGAACATGAAAATGTAAACCACAAATATTCCTTCTCAAACATTACTGTAAACTACAGTATACATGGGAAGACGAAAAACCTATAGAAGTTATTATCTCCTAAAAATAAGTTCCTCTATAGCCTTAAAATTTAGTCACTCTATGTCGTTATTGCTTAACAATTAAATATATATTTTTATTTAGATGATACAAAGGGTAAGACATTATCTAAGACACGGGTTTGTACTTATAACCGTAAAAAATCAAAATTTTAGTAGCTATTCACTCCACTATACAGGGTGGTGTTTTTTTTTTTTTTGATAAAAATGTATTCATCATAATCAAAGACCCTGTACAGCACAACACAAAAGAAAACGGTTGTGATTGTCAATTATTTTATACGCTTAAAAAAATATGTCCAAAGATCTTCAAAATAATATATTAAACCTCTATTCACTTTTTGAAAAAGTTTTATGTATTTACAAAACACAAAACGAGATTTTTGGAATCGTGACATTAAATTTTCTACGTGAAGACCGAACACTTTGTGAGAAAGTTTAACTTCTATTCTCGGTATTTCAAAAATCAATCAAATTTTTAAAAAAATCGCTATACAGAGTGGCCCACATAGGAATAAGCAGCTTGGAAATCTCGGGAAAGATGAAAAATATTTGCACTTGTCATTGGGTAAATTGAATATAATGGAGTGCGTTTAGAAATAGAGTGTGAGGATAGAGTAGTTGTTCGTCAGAGTGTTCTGACGTCACCACTTGGAGTGCATTCTGGGTGCGCTATTTCTGAACGTAATGGGGCGTTTTGGTAAATGTTAATGTCAAACTCGGTAAAAACCACGGGGCCTTTTTCAACCCAGTCCCTGAGTGGGGTAATTTGGGCGTACTCTGGGCGTGTCAACTCTCGATTTCTGACTGATTCCAGTGTAACGCTTCGAGTAACCACCTGGTAATTTATGAACGGTTTAGAGTTACTCTAGGGTCACTCTCATAACCAGAGTGCTATTTCTAAACGCAACCCTGAGTGGAATTATTTGATCCTTAGTCAACTTCTTTCTAGCTACGAGTTTACATAGAATTAAGAATTATTAAATTTTCTTCCAATACAAGCTGCTTCCTTGAATTTGCGGTTGTCCCAGTACTGTTCTTTGTCTAGTAATTCCGCCTGAACCCATTGAATGCAGGCATTGTTCAACATCCAATGGGCTCAGGCTAAAATACTAGATAGAAAACAGAAGAACATGGAATTTCCAAAGATATGGAGTCCCTCTCAAAACGCTGATAAAACATTAAACAATTCCAAGAAGGTTCTAAGAAGTTGAGGTCGTAATTTTATATAAACTTGTAACTATTGGGAGATTGAATCAGTTGTTAACTTGATTTGAACATAATAAGATTTTATTCAAATATTTGAAAAGATAAATATGTATAATAAATAATTTCCATCAAGTGCATTCCTTATTTGAAGCACCCTTTGTATATTATATTTAAAGTATTTTTTTATACATAACACTGGCGTTCCTTGCTTAAGATATTTATATATGTATATATTATATAGCAGTCTTAAATTTGAGAATCTCTAGGGTCAAATTTACTATTCACTAGTAAATATTCTGTACATTTTTTTGTTCCACTAAAAGGAGAAGAGTTCTTAATCGATACGACAGCAATAACAGTCTTTAACCGAGACATTCAAAAATCAAATTTCTAGCACCAAAGCTTTGCTGTCGAATCTATAAAAGTCCATTAATTACTTGGCAATATTCGCTCACATAAATATTACACCTAAAATGAAGCTCAAGATTAACAATCCTACTCATGACACTGACGAATCCGTTGTCGTCATGCATCGCAGAAGAACATTCGGGTCTAAATTCATTCTTGAAGCTAGTAGGTAATTGTCGTCGCCTATTGGAGCAGCTCTAGAAAAAAAGTTAATAAATTTTAGAAGAATACCACTAGGGTAAGGGTCAATTTTTCAAATATATGTAGCAAATTCTATTTGCCGCTTCAAGTGCTCAGCATTTTTAAGATTAAGATAATATATTTTTTATTATGCATGCATCATAATCAACGCTGCAGCGTGCATAAAATGATGTTTATGATGCGTCTACCTTTTCAAAGGTTTGCGATAGAAACGTTCGATCTACCTTCATTACCTAGATATTTACCTGCATACCTGCCATTTAAATTACTACTTATCAAAATGAATGAACACTTTTAAAACATTTTTGAGATTATGATGCATTCATAATAAAAAATATCGTATGATATGCATGTATAAGAGGGCATTTGAAGCCCTTGCGACTTACAAAACACTCCGCTGCGCGTCGTGAAATATGTCGCGCGTGCTTTAAATGCCCTCTTATACACTTATATCATAATATACTAATAGACCGGTGGCCCAGCGTCAAATCACCCCCCTCATCGGGCAAAAAATTTTCATTATATGTACTCGAAACACTATATCATTCGTGAACAAAAACCGCCCGTCTGCCAGCGATGGGTGGTAGCCCGCTCCCGTGACCGCCCCCCAAATAAGGGAATTTTGATTAAAAACCCCCCTAACGAGTACACAATAGTTATTTTTGTATCTAGTGCGCGAAATGCTCGATTCGATTCGATTCGATGATTCGAAGCCAAAATTGCATTCTCAATCAAAGGTAGGTGAATTTTAATTATTTTTGGTTTCCTGACAGGTATGTGTCAACATGACACCAGTGTGCGAACTAGCTATTTCGCGCACTAGGGTGCGAAATAGCTAGTTCGCACACTGGTGTCATGGGAACGTTAAAAAATCAATACCTGGGAAAAAAGTGTCTCCTCACAAACTGTCATGAGTGTGCGAAGATCATCATTTTTTTGACAGTTGTAGAAAAATTAAATTTTTTGGGCATGTAGGGAATTATATCAGAAACCTAAAAACACGTGGCAGACGCCTTCCAGTGGTAGCCCGTTCAGGGCAGGCGACCTTAAAAAAAATATATACTATACTTAATGTTCCTTAATATCATGTACCATCGTCACCAAAAGTATCTGGGACACAAATAATGCATAATAATCTCCTGGACTAATTCTTCTGTCATTCATTTTAATGCATTTAATTCATAGTTTGACAAATATTTGACAATAAAATTCATATAATAGAACAAGAGCTAATGTGATGCTGTCCCAGTTACTTTTGGTGACGATGGTACAAACGAAAGGGGATGATTCTTTGACTTATTTTATGACTAAAATTTCTAATAAACATAGGTCCGCAAACGCTTCGTTACTGATCTACAGGGTGTTGAAATTTCAATATTTTTTTAAAAGTTTTTTCTTTATAGCTCCTTCAATTTTTGAGGGATTTAGCTCAAATTTGGGATATAGGTTACGCAATAGGAGCTGACTAATTGCACATGTTAAACGTTTGCCAGAATCTACAGGGTGATGTTTTTTCAGGGGTCATGTCCCCTTTTTTGCCCCTCAACTTTTTCGCAGTGCGCCGCAGGTCGATTCTAAGACACAAAACAATTTTTCTACCTTATTTAGAAACTTTAAATCCTCTTGTAGTTTTTTCGTATCACCGACCCTTATCGAGAAAAAAATTAAAAAACAAATCTCTGTAATTAGCTAGATGAAACTAAAGTGACTCAATAAACCTTTTCTACCTACAGTAATGACAATAGAGGTCCCGCAGCCATATTCTTGGTCATTTTTAATAGGAATCTAGAAGTGAGACACCCCTCGCCGCCATATTCTTGCTCATTTTCAATATAGATAGGTACATTAAAATTTCAACACCGTGTATATCGGTAACCAAGCATTTGTGGACCTGTTTATTAGAAATTTTAGTCATAAAATAAATCAAAGAATCACCACCTTCCGTTTGTAGGTGATATTTAGAAACACCCTGTATATATGACGTAAACCTCCCCTTCCGAGTACATTCACAAAATTTTGTAGGCTTAAACACAGTCAGATGGGTGTGCTAAAAATGCATGGCAAACACCTTCAAGTGGTAGCCTGTCTGATACAAAATTTCGCTGAACGTTCCTTATTATGGATAAAGACAATAAATAAAACTACAACATAAGAGGAACCAAAACACAGATTATGTATTAGTCAAGAGAACTTATCATTAATACACCTAGAAAAATAAATTGGTTAAATCAACATTTCCATGGATGTTATTTAGAAAAATGTTAATTCAATAGAAAAACTATTGAAATGATCTAAATTTTGTTGTCAGTTTAATATCACAAATTGGTCAAAAGATATTTGTTCATTTGACAGGTAAAATATTAATTTGATATAAAATTATTGCTCGAAATGAAATGTTAATTCTATTTTAATTTAAACCCTGAGAATTGTTGTTTGAACTACCAAAAATGTTAGAATAATTTGAAAAAACTATCGAAATAACGTTTATTTGCAATCAATCCGAAAATTGAAAGTTGTTAAGTGAACAAATTCTACACATTGATTTTACTTTTTGGTTAATTAAATGGACATTTCAAACGGTTATTTCAACATGTAGAATGTTGAATATTAGTTCCGTATTTGAACATTTCAGACAGGAGGCGCTGCGGCCGAGAGGGTAGATCGAAGAACAACAGGACGACATTGTGCGTGCAGTAGATCATTGGTACCTGGTATGTGCCATGTTTTTCTTGCCTGCAAATTTTAATTTCCTCTTCTTTATACCTTATATTGGCGATATCTATAAAATTTTATTTGTGTCGTGTATTCATTTTATAAACTCTAGGTAAGTAGTACTTGAGCAATAATCTAGATACCTATTGAAGTAATTAAAATACCTTTTCTAAGTAGGTCTTCTGAGCACCTAATCGCCTCGTTTTTACAGGAAACATGGCGGTTAGTGGTTTGAGTAATCAAATCAGAATTCAAAAACTGTTATGTATTATGGAGTAAGTTGTATGACAGTTTTCCTTCGTTTAGTACAAGTCGTTAAGCAAAAAATGTTCATTCTCAAATGAATATTATCCAATAAGGCAATAAAGAATATTTATGCTTGTTTTGTTTTCTTTTCCCAAGTATTGTACAAGAATGTTATGTCGTTATGTTGGTCGTTTCTAGTTTTAAATTTCGTTTAGTGTGTTTGCTTTTGATTTCCTTATTTAGAAAAATAAGTATGTTTTTTCAAATCTTATTATATTTTTTCTGGAATGAATATATTCCTATAGGGCAGTTGAGTATAGAATATTTTATGTCTATTTTGTTTCCTTTTTCAAAGTACATATTATTGTACAATATTGTTTTGCTCAGTATTTTTACTTTTGATCTCTTATTACGAAGAAATTATGTTATTTTTTATTATATTTTTATTAGGTAATCTTTACCTGCTAATAAAATGTTTTTTAAAGTATTTTTTTTCATTGGAAAGAAGATTACTTATACCAACCTTCAAAAAAATGTTTCCTAAAAGTTTCCAGAAAGTTACCTCAACATATACATGTAACATTAAAACTTTGAGAATGTTGAATTATCATTTAAAAAAAGAATACCACAACACTTTCAGGAAGTTAAATCAACATTATCCAAAAATTAATTCAACATTTTGAAAATGTTACGATAACATTCCAAGGTAGTAATTTCAATATTTTTGGAATATTACTTCAACATTTTCAGAATGTTATATTAACACATTTTTATAGGCTACTTCAACTATTCTCATTTTGTTCAGTGGACAACTATTTATTGTTTAATCAATCAATGTACTTTGACGTTTTTTGTGGATTAATTGAACTCCCAAAAACCGTTGCTTGTATTTAATATGCATAAAGAGTTGAATCAATTTTTTTTTGTTTATTTCAACATTTTATTTTTCTCGGTGTAATGATAATTAATTACAGGAACACGGTAGAGTAATGACTCTCTCAGCCCTAACTTCACTAGAAAGTCATTACGGGGGAAGTCGATAATTTGTTGGAAAATTCGTATAAAGTTAATGATGCTTTGTAGGGATTTTTGAAGTTTGAGGATGATAGAGTTGAACCTTGAACACAGTCCAGAATAGTTTTTGCGGTCAAGTTAGGTCTGGGAGGGTCACTACGGGGGGAAGTCTATAGTTTGTTTGAAAATTCGTGAAAAATTAATAATGCTTTGTAGGCATTCTTTGAAGTTTGAGGATGATAGAATTGACCATAAGCACAGTCAAGAATAGTTTTGGCAGTCAAGTTAGGTCTGGGAGAGTCACTACGGGGAAAATTGACGATTTGTTTGAAAATTCGTGAAAAATTATTGATGCTTTGTAGGGATTTTTTGAAGTTTAAGGAGGATAGAGTTGATCCCTCGGTTGATCCTTAAGCACATTCGAGAATATTTTCTCTAGTCAAGTTGGAAGAGTCGCTTTGGCGGGATGTCGAAAATTTTTTTGTAAATTCTCAGAAAATTAAATATAATTGAAGGGATTTGTTGTTTAGAAAGAATAAAAATTATTTTTGTAAAACTGCACTTGTTACACTCGCTTGAGATTCTGTAAAAAATGTCTTCACAATTTTTTATTTTATTTGCTTGAAAAATCTAAAAAAAATTCTAGCTTCGATAAAAGAATAAACGGGCTGTAAACTAAAAAAATCCCAAATCGACCTTTTTAGTCCCCGTATTGACTTTCCCAGACCTAACTTGACTGGAGAAAGTACTCTCGAATGTGATTCAGGGTCAATTCTTTTTTCCTGAAATGACAAAAAATCCCTACAAAGCATTATTAATTTTTCAAGAATTTGCAAACAAATTATCAACTTCCCCCCGTATTAACTCTCCCGGACCTAACTTGACCGAAAAAACTATTCTTGACTTACGCATCCTCAAACTTCAAAAAATCCCTACAAATCACCATTAATTTTTCACAAATTTTCCAACAAATTATCGACTTCCCTCCGTAATGACTCTCTATGAAGTTAGGTCTGGAAGAGTCATTATTCTACCGTATTCCCATATAATCTCTAACTCTTATTTATCATTATTAATGCTAAGTAGGTACTCTTGAATAATACATAAATCATAATGAGAAACGCTTCAGCGTAATTTTGTCTTGGACAGGTTACCACTTGAAGGCATTTGCCATGCATTTTTAGCACACCAATCTGATTGTGTTTAAGCCTACAAAATTTTGTGAATATAATCGTAAGGGGAGTTTCACGTCATATATATATATTTTTTTAAGGTCGTTTGCCCTGAACGGGCTACCACTGGAAGGCGTCTGCCCTGGACGGGCTACCAATGGAAGGCGTCTGCCACGTGTTTTTAGGTTTCTGATATAATTCCCAATCTAGATCTAATCATTCCCAAAAGATTTAATTTGTGTACTCGTAAGGAGGGTTTTTGATCAAAATTCCCTAATTTGGGGGGCGGTCACGGGAGCGGGCTACCACCCATCGCTGGCAGACGGGCGGTTTTTGTTCACGAATGATAAAGTGTTTCGAGTACTTATAATGAAAATTTTGTGCCCGATGAAGGGGTGATTTGACGCTGGGCCACCGGTCTATTATTATACTTATTATATTCAGTCAGAACAAACAATAATCAGTTCACCTCCAGCTGTTTGTGCTGTTGGAGATACTGAGTACTTGAATCGGCAAAACGTTCAGAAGAAACTTTCCAAAACCACGACGGCCACATGGCCGAACAGTCATAAAATTTTTAAATTATTCTTATACTTACAAGCTTCCATATCTGGTATTCCTATCCAACGTCCTCTTATAAATCCGATGCTGATGCTCGATTTTAAAAGTCACCTCCCGTAATTGCCTCAAAACGTCACAAATAGCCGGATCCCGTTCTTGTAACACTTGAATATACCGTTCCAAATGGGGTATGTGGTTGATAACCAGTGCATGGATGCGCTGCAATTCTCGTTCCGGATCCAGAGTCATGTGATAATTGTTGCTGTCCACTTGCGATACTTCGCTGCAGCCTTGGGCTAATTCGTTGGGAGATTTACAACTGCAAAAATCAATGGCTCAAGTTATTGAACTATACATAATATACACTGTTTGAAAAGTTCTGCAATTCCATAGTTATTAAATTCATGTTGATGGGTAATTCCAAAAGATCAAGGTTCTGCAATTTCAAATACTTTACAAGTTTTCATTCCAAACGTAACTCAACACTTGAAATCAAACTCTTTTTTTAGATATCTTTTTGAAAAGATAGCTAATCCAAACTATCCACAAAAAAACAAAAACTGTAAACTTAGTACCTTTAAAATTACTACGTCAGCAAATTCTAAATGCTACTTTTACTCACCACATCCACTCTCCATTAATAAACGCTGATGGATGGTACTTTTTCAACCGATTCGCATTAGTTTGGCAGATTTTAGTCAACAAATCCACCCACTCTTTTTCCTCCACACAATTTGCAGCCTGCACATACAACGCCCTCTCCGGCTGTACTATTTGAAACATATTTTTCATTTTGAATGAGGTTTCCGCTAGCCGCTCTACAGCCAAGATGTTAGAGAGTGGAATTTCGCATAAGGCTTCTTTCCCTCGACTTTTCGAGTAGCTCAAATTCTGAGTGGTGAGTTTGAAGTATCTTTGCTTGAAATTTTTTCTGCCGAATCTTTTTCTGCCTTGGGCTCTTTTGATCATTAACCTATAAAATATATTAACATTTACAACCCACAAACTTCATTAGGATACTATCAATATGTAGTAATGAAGGAGTTTAGTGAGCAATTTGCAGTCTATTACCTGGTAACTTCTCTATTTTTGGCAGCAGGAAAAATACAAACATGTTTCAATAAATACATCAAGTAATGGTAAATAATTACAAATTCTTACCCTTCTTTTAGCGTCACAGGTTTGTCATTTTCAATGATTTGCGGACTAGACGTGTTAGCCGAGATTATTTCCAAAAATTTCCTCATGGCCGTTTTATGGGTATCCGTACAAAAAGCTTTGTATAAACAATCCATATATTCTTCTTTACACACTTGTTGCGTCGATCTACAACTCACCTAGAAAAACAATTATGATAAATCCACTTTTAATCTGGGACTTTATTAACATACCAAATTTCCCAATGACTGGATTGTTTTGGAAATCAACGTGAGCGTCCTATTTGTCTGACAGTCAATAGCTTGCGTCGTCAAATCAAAAAGTCTGGGTCCCAATATCGCTGGGGCGAAAAACCGCAGGAAAATGAATCCCGATATCACAGAATACCTAATTACAAACGAAAATCAAATAAAAATCATAAAGAAAATTCTAAAAGCATTATTAATTGTTACATCTATTCTAGGCTATAAAAATTTAGGATGATCTCACCTTACTTCTTTATTATTAGGAAAATACATCATAGCACACTCCTTCAAATTATGAAAAATCTGACACATGAGCGCAGGACAATGAACAGCGCTCTGCGTGATGTCATCGAAAATTTTTTGAATGTAAAATTTCAAATTTGTCTGGTTTGTCTGGATAGTGTTTGGATCTTTCACGCGGGTTGGATCGATTTCGCAAGGTTTCTTCTCACTGGAAAATATTATCAATAAACGATTTAATCTAAAAATAATTATAAACAAGATCAAAACGGTTTCGAATTTAATTTTGTATTTTTTTAAACAAGACAAGGTTTGTGATGGAATAGGCCTAACAACTCGTAGCCATGCATGATATAAATTAAATATACTTTTGGAAGCGAAACAACTATTTTTATAAGATAACTTTTGCTACTGTCGTTGAAAAACTCTCTGGATTATTGGAAATCTCTATCATTTTTCTCTTAAAATTTTCTGCCCAACAAAAAAAAAATAGGATCCTCAATATAAAACTTGCAATTTTTTTTTAAAATTTTAAAAATCTGGTCTAATAAACTAAAAAATAAGGCACGCCAAATATGAAGCTTTGAAAATTGATGTTTTGCCTATTTGAAAAAGTCGATAAATGCATCAATGTGTGTTACATCTTAGGTTACATCTTTGGCTCGATCTTTGGTTACATCACTAGGCTGATTTTGATTGCAAGTTCCTGTTGTTCAAAACAGAAATTAAGTCGGCAAAATATCTGCTCTTGTTAGCTTTAAGAATACTGTGAGAGCTCAATATAATAATTGGTGCCAATTAGAACGGTTTGGTGCTTCTAAACTAATCGAAACTCGCTTAGAGCCAGGATCAATACGTTTGAAATTGCTCAGAGTGGATATTCTTCTTTTTCTAAGCATTCGGAGCAAGACATTCAGCTGCTGATTATAATAATTGCTAAAACGATAATCAGGATTTAATGTACTTTGAGCTGTGATGGGTGACGTTGTCAATGCTTTCTAGATAGCTCATTGAAGACGAAGTAAAAAAAACAGTCCTAATCAACGTAATCAATGAGGCGTCCATCTGAGAACCAACATTCGTCTTATGAATCAAAATTTAGAAATTTTCAACGATTCGTTAATTTTCGTTACCTACATCATGGAGGACACTTTCTCAAAAACATTTTGTTCAACCGCCACACCCAGTCTTGAATTCTTGAATAGAAACACTTATTCATCAATTATTTTCGGATGCCTTGGACAGTTTTAGACAACTTTTATAAAACAATATGTGGAATAGCTGGTCTTGAAATAATAACCATTTTTCACTGTGATTATTTGATATTATCCAGTTGGAATAATTTTCCCAGCGTTTTTCATGATGAGGTCAAAGTTCAAAGCTTTATCCCTACGAGCTGAGAAGATACACATTTTCGTTCAGATAATCGTTTTTATGCGGAGACATGTTCGTTCACATAGTGGATAAAATTTATGAATCTCTATATGAAGATCAACAGATAGTAAATCCAATAAATATCTTCAAGAACAACTCCAAAATCAAGGTTCCAAAGATAATAACATCGAGCTTTAAACTGCTAGAGGGATCAACAAGCATATTTGTTTTGTTCCATAATGAGGTAGCGGGGTCAGAGGGGTGATTCATCCGATAAACAAAACGAAAAAAGGCCCTGTTGCCGAATTTTTTCCTGTTCGAATAATAATCTCGATAATAATGAATATCGTCATCTATCGAAAAGTATCTATTTCAAATTTGTCTGCTTATAATAATATTAAAAATATACTTGCGACTTTTTAAGTCTATACTTAAAATAATTCTAAAACAACAAAACCTTTTATCACGACTCAATTTGGTTTTAAATGGAACTACGTACCTACTTCTAAAGAAAGATTTTACAGTCTGGCAATAACGTAGTAATTGTTTTGTGTTCTCAACTTTCTTGTGACAAATCAGCTGACTGCGTTCGAGAACCTGGTGTGTCGTATAAAAATCACACAGCTGCCGTTCGGAAAGGCGAAGTGTGGATTAAAATCATATGGTTTTCGGCGTTCGGAAGGGTGTTTGACACGTATTGATGTGCGCACCGAATACTCTAGAGTGAAATTTAAGCTCACATTTTGAAGATGCACTCCCTGAAATAATTCCCACACCAACAACCAGGTTTTCGAACGCAGCTCTCTGATACCCAAAACATAAACAGACTGGTTTATAAACATTCTATTTTCATAAGTGCGAGAAAGAGGGCCTGGTCTCATTCTGGAACCAAACAAATTCTATAGCACATTATTATCGTTATTAGTCTAGAGAGAGAGAGAGTGTTCAATGGTCGAAGGATAATAATAATAATCGTTTATTACGAAAAAACCAATACATACAAAAAGACATAAATTCAAATACATTTATTGTTTACTACTAGTAAGGCCATACTAAGTCCACCAGGATGTGTCTGGCTGTCTCAGTCTCGGGTTCCTTATTGCAGAGTCTGCAATTAAATTCTCCGTCGTACAGGTTCATCCTATTTGTGTTCAGGTCGACCTTTATTGGTGTGTGGCCAGTCAAGAGTCCCGTTACGGTTCTCAGTCGGCTCCTGCTCATTTGTAGCAGTTCCGCAGCCCTTTTGCTGCATGGTTGGTCGATAAATTCCCTACCATGATTCTGCCTGGAAGTCGATGTTCTTTACGAATCCTTTGAAGTAGCTTCTAGTCATACTTTTTGGTATTCCTAGAGCCGGTTCTGGCCCAACAAGTTTTGTCTCTGACCCTCTCTTTGCGAGTTCATCAGCTTTTCCATTGCCTTCGATTCCTCTGCGTCCTGGCACCCAGATAAGTTTCAGCTAATTCTGGTCCGCCGGGGTCCTGAGTTCTTCCTGGCATTCCCCTACTAGTCTTGATGACACTGTCTGGATCGAAAGCGCCTTCAGTGCCGCTTAACTATCAGAAATTATAAGGATCTGCCTGTTGACTGTGGCTCTCCCGTTGTTCTCCGCTCGCCGTTGGAATACAGCGTACACCTCTGTCTGAAAAACAGAGGCATGGCTTCCCAGTGCATATAATGATTTCTATAGTTGTCAGAGTATACCCCTGCTCCGGTACCAGACGCGGTCTTCGACCCGGCTGTGTACCAGGTCTGGTCTTATTTTTTGGACTCCGGTATGCCATGTTCCCATTCAGTTCTGCTTGGGAAGCTTGCCTCGAATGGTCTGTTCAGGCAGTGTCGTCTTGGCATGTAGTCGGTCCCCACGAGTTCTACGATTGCCATGTGTCTCGTCCTTTTGTTGGAGGCGGTTGTCCGCTGCAGTCTGTACGCTCCCATCCTTGCCTCCTCCTGTATCACTATCTAGATGTGGGAGGTCTAGGAGGGTCTCCATGGCTGCTGTTGCTGTGGAGCGTGGATCGCATTGACCCCGGTATTCCAGAGCAGGCCAGTCTTTGCACTTTGCTGAGTTGGCCTATAACACTTCCCTGCAGTCTTGGGCCACCACACCAGGGAGGCGTATTTCAAAATAGGTTTGACCATCATGTTGTATGTCAATACGGATGTCCGGTCTTAAGCCCCATAATTTTCCATGCAAGCGTCTGGCTATCATGATAGTACAGTAAATAAGGATATTTTACTAGAAAAAAATATTTAATGGCTGAAATTTTGAGGGTGTGTTCGGGGCAAAGACAATACTACTACGTACGTAGTAGTATTGTCTTTGGTTCGGGGGCATGTCCTGAGTCTAAGACTGAGTTCTCGTATTCGAGGGGGTGGAGGAAGATACTACCCCCTCTTTATGTAGGGTTGAGTTCGTTCTAATTCCTTATCTTCGGTGCTATTGCCCGTGCCGTCAAGTCCGAGAGATCAAATTTGTGGGAAATAAAATTATCTATCTAATGATAATAAAATCATGGTCATAGGACGTTTAGGTGAGTCACAATGGCCGGTCAAAGGTCAAAAGTGGGGGGTAGCTTTTGGTTTTTCGTGAATACCGTGAAACCGGTAGGTTTTTTCGCATACTGCTTAGATACCATTTCGAAGTACTTGAAATAACCTAAAAAACGAGTGCTCAAGCACTCATCTACTGTGAATAATAGTTTGCCGTCAATCCAACGACCAAGTTGACCGCGCGCGCCAATGTTGTACTTCCCGATAAGCTAGAAAGTTGAAATTTTCAGGGGACTTAGAACTTTAAATTTTGTCGAGCCAAAACAAATTTCATCCCCCCCCCCCCTGGGAAACCCTGGGGGAGCTGTCAAAGTTTTAACTTTCGACCCCTGTACAGGGTGTCCCATTTTCGATGTTTTAATAGGCTATATCGAAAACCAGCAGAGATATCAAAAATCTGGGAGCTCATTCTCGAGCTCTTTTTTTGAGAAAATAACAATGGCAAAGACAAATCACGGCTAACTTGATGCGTGTAGGAAATACAGGGCACTTTTCAAATTATGTCCAATTTTAAAAGACTCTCTAATTTCCTTATTAAGCCAGGGACACATCTATCATGCATTCTTCCGATCCGACTCCGATCATACAATCAGGGTCCTTATTCTTGGAACAGGGAGCAGCGTTCCCAGGAGAACTAGTGTTCCGCTGCTCCCCTGTTCCAAGAATAAGGACCTTGATTGTATGATCGGAGTCGGATCGGAAGAATGCATGATAGATGTGTCCCTGGCTTTATTCAAGATATCCAAAAACGGAAAATACTTTCTATGGGCAGTTTTTTAAGAAGAATCCTGTTTCCACACTCTGGTGCGAAGTGGTGCAGCCAAACGAAAGCGCCTACACCGCTCCAACCTCACAAACGGAATGACTTTTCAAATATATGAAATTGACTTATGACTTTTGAATTACATTTTTTGACACACACAATTTTGTTGTAATCAATCAGAACCTGTAAAAATTAATTAAAATAAAAAAGGATTTAAATGTTATATTGTTCTTTTAAATCAATAAAAATTAATCAAAACTATAACCATTCTAACCATTCATATTATGGTCCTTCGAGCCGGATGAAATCAGAAAAAACAGACCTATAATCACGACGCAGTTGGAATCAAGACGTTTTTGGTTAGGATTTGGAAGTCCCTAACCAAAAAACTGTAGCCTAGCGGACTTGGTGGAGCACTGAATCGACGGCGACGGCGTACCTACGACTACGTATAACAGATAAGTCCTTTTTACCATTCCTATTGTCCTGCTTGTACAGTTTGCATGCTTTTGCTTGTGTAATTTTTGGTTATTTACCTTTATTTATAAATATCAAACATGGATCTCGAAGCAGTCGAACCTGGCGTAATTGAGTTGAGGCATTTGCAAGCTACCAAAGCAAATATTGTTGGTCAATTATCGAGATTCAAATCATTTGTAAATAGTTTGGGGGATATTAATGATCCTGGGATCATTCAGTTATCACAAAGAATTGTATTAATTGAGTGCTCCTTGGACAAATATCTTGATACAATGATTCGAATTCAAGCTTTGGAAGGCAGTGATGCCAAGAAAATTGCAAAAGATCAAAAGGAAGTAGCATTGTTCGAAAGTGATTATTACTCTTCAATGTCTTTAGCTCAAAAAATCTTGAAAAATTATGAAGCACAAAATCAAAGCCAGAATCAAAACAACGCGCCACAGCAATCAAACAATAATGTAAAACTTCCATTAATCAATTTACCAAGCTTTAGCGGTTGTGCTGACAAATGGCTTCCATTTTATGAAACTTTTGAGTCGCTCATTGATCAGAACGGACAAATAAGCAAAGTTCAGAAGTTTCATTATTTAAAATCCTGTTTAACCGGTGATGCTGAGGTAGTGATTAGCTCTCTTGATATAACATCAGTAAATTACGACATAGCATGGTCATTGTTGAAGGAGAGATTTCAAAATGATCATTTATTAATTCATAACCATGTTCGTGCTTTGTTTGAGTTGCCTGCCTTGGAAAAGGAGAATGCATCCCTGCTGAGACAGTTCATTGAGGAGGTCAAGAAAAATATTAGAATATTAGAAAATTTTAAACAGCCTGTAGACAAATGGGACACTATTTTGATATATCTACTTACAACAAAGATAGATCAGACTAGCAGGAGGGAATGGGAGACATCAAACATTGGTAAAAAAGTACTACCTACTACCGACAATTTTCTAACTTTTTTAACCACCCGATGTCAATTGTTAGAAACGTTGTCAAGCAAAGAGGACAGTCAATCATTCAAACAAACAAAATAGATCCCGATCACTTTTTTCTGGAGCTAAAGAAACAAATAATAAAAATAAGTGCCTTTACTGCAATGAAGCACATTTGATTTTTTATTGTTAAGCATTATTTAGTTCAAACCCAGGAACATTCAATCAATCATACCATTCACCAATCAATCAACAATATAACAATCAAGCAGATAATCAATCAATTATCCAAAGGGAACAATCAATTAATCACAATCAAGCTTTAAATTATCAATATGATCCTATTAAACACTCTCAGAACAATCTAGAGTTTTTTAATCAACCATTCAATCAGACACATACAAGATCAAATAATCAAATATTAAATCATAATCAACAACATTTTAATGAAACAACAAACCCATCAAATCAAGTTCCAATCAATCAAACATACGAAAATGAATATTTCAATCAATCATCCAATCAAACTCTAACTAATCAAAGCAATCAGACACCTACATGTTCAAATGAACTTCTAGTCATAAATCCAAATATTTCTTCACTCACTACAAATTATAAACATTCAGAAATACTGTTGTCAACTGCAATAATTGATATTCTTGACAGATTTGGTAAATGGCATCAGGCTTGTGTGCTTTTGGATTCAGGATCACAATCAAATATCATGACACGTGACCTTTGTAAAAAATTGAAATTGAACACCCAAAAAATTAACGTTCCAATCAGCGGTATCAATACACATACATCTAGAATTGATTCAATGGCCAATGCCAAGATAAAATCGCGTTTTACTTCCTATCATTTAGATTCTAGTTTCCTGATATTAGACAAAATCACTGAAAATCTACCCACTTTTAGAATAAATCTCAATCAAGGAATTATTCCCCCTAACATAACACTAGCTGATGAGACCTTCTACATTCCAGGTATAATTGACCTTCTTTTAGGAGCCTCAGTGTTTTACGATCTCATGTGTATAGGTCAAATAAAATTGGGAATTAATCAGCCAGTGATACAAAAAACAAAATTAGGCTGGGTAGTTTCGGGAAAAATTTGTGAAATTAATGTAACCGAAAACCAAGCTGAAAGTCCGAGAGTTTGTAATTTGGTAAAATTAAGTAAACCTAGAAGAACAATTAAAACGTTTTTGGGAATTAGAACATTATGAGAATGAAACCAAATTATCAAAAGAGGAAAAAGAATGTGAAGAGGAATTTCAAAAATCTCTAGAAAGGAATGCAGATGGCAGATACATTGTTCCATTGCTTATTAAAAAGGGTATTGAAGATCTTGGAGACTCATACCAAACAGCTCTTAGGAGATTTAATTACCTTGAGAAAAAATTGACAAACAATGATGATTTAAAAAAGCAGTATGTTACCTTTATGGAGGAGTATGAAACTCTTGGCCATATGTCTAGCATACCTGAAGATCAAATTCAGACAAACAACCCAGTCTATTACTTACCACACCATGGTGTGATCAAAGAGACCAGTTCCACCACCAAGCTCAGAGTGGTGTTTGATGGGTCTGCTAAGAGCACAACAGGCATTTCGTTAAATGATAGACTTAAGGTTGGACCCACTATACAACCAGAATTGTTTGCCATTTTAATGCGTTTCCGGAAACACAACATAGTCATCACCGGGGATGTAGAAAAAATGTATAGACATGTACTAGTCAAAGACGAACACAGAGATATCCAAAGAATTTTATGGCGTTCAGACCCTGCTAAACCAATTCAACATTTTAGGCTCAACACAGTGACTTATGGAACCTCCAGTGCACCATATTTAGCCATTCGATCATTACAAGAATCAGCTTTGGACCCTCAACATAAAAATTCAATCGCCGCTAAAATAATAAAACAAGACTTTTATGTAGATGATTTGATTTCAGGTGGCAAAACTGTAGAATTTGTTATCAAACTTAAGGAAGAAGTTCAACAAATTTTGGATCGACATGGATTTATATGCGAAAATGGTCTTCAAACAATTCTGAAGTATTGGCTAAAGAACACTATAATGAAAAAGCAAATAAACATGTCAGTTTCCATGATGGAATTAATAAAACTTTAGGCTTATATTGGAACCCAACAGAAGATACTTTACAATATCAAGTATCAGTTCCAAATCAAGATACTAAAGTCACAAAAAGAAATATCCTATCAACAATATCTCAGATATTTGATCCATTGGGATTAGTAGGACCCTGTGTTATTACAGCAAAGATAATATTACAAAAACTATGGAAAATTAATTTGAATTGGGACGAATCATTGCCAAATGAATTTCACACTTGTTGGTTAGAATTCAAGCAACAAATTCCCCTTATCAATCAGCTGCGCATACCGAGACTAGTACTTACAAATAAACCAGAGACCATACAACTGCACATGTTCTGTGATGCTTCTGAGTCAGCCTATGGAGCAGCAGTATATCTGAGATCAAGTGACTGTTTCGGAACACATAAAGTAAGATTACTTTGTGCTAAATCCAAGGTGGCTCCGTTAAAAGTTGTATCACTAGCCAAACTAGAACTTTGTGGAGCTTTGCTAGGTTCTAAATTATGAAATCGATAACGTCATTAGAAATACCAATAAATGAGACATTTTATTGGAGTGACTCAACAATAACCCTTTCATGGATATCTGGTGAACCATATCTTTGGAAAACATTTGTCGCAAACAGGCGGGTATCTCAAATCCAAGAGCTGACCAAAATAAATCAATGGCATCATATTGACACTAAATTTAACCCGGCAGACATAATATCCAGGGGGATTTCTCCAGAACAACTAATAAAGTCTTCGCTTTGGTGGACTGGACCAAATTGGCTATCAGAAAACAAAGCAAATTGGCCAATTTCGAAATTTACCATTACAGATAAAATTCCTGAAAGGAAGATTGTTTCTAACATATCAATTCAACAAACACAAAATACTTTTTGTATTTTTTCCTTATATTCATCTTTATATAAATTACAACGCATAACAAGTCTACTGTTGAGATTTGCACACAATTGTAAAAATAAATGTAATAAAAGAACTGCTGATTTAACAGTGGATGAACTGAATTATGCATTGAATTGTCTTATAAAATAATCTCAAGTTCAATCTTTCCCCGACGATGTCAATACCTTATCAAATGAAAAACACTTAGTTAAAGGCAATAGACTAAAATCACTCAATCCGTTTCTTGACGATTCTGGCATACTGCGCGTTGGAGGTAGAATTAAACATTCCAATTTTGATTACTCTCAAAAACATCCCATGATTTTGTCAAACAAGCATAAATTAACTGAACTCATTATCAGACAGGAACACTATAGACTATTACATGCAGGACCTGAAGCCCTGTTAGCTTCAATCCGTACAAAATATTGGCCATTGTCTGGTATAGCAACAATTAAAAATGTTCTTAAACGATGTATACTTTGTTTTCGGGTTAAGCCATCATCAATGAACCAACTCATGGGAGATTTACCAAGAGAGCGTATCACTCCTTCAAGGCCCTTTCTGTATGTAGGACTAGATTATGCAGGTCCATTCAATGTTAAAATTAGCAACTTGAAGAACGCAAAAATTATAAAGGTATATCTTTGCATTTTTGTTTGTTTCAGTACCAAAGCGACCCACATTGAAATCGTAACTGATCTAACAACAAATGCATTTTTGAACTGTTTGAAACGGTTCCTTTCTCGTCGAGGAAGACCTCTTAAGATTTTCTCAGACAATGCTACTACCTTTGTGGTAGCTGACCATGAACTCCAAAAATTCATTGCATTTATTCTTGACCAGAATGTACAATTAGACATCATTAAATATCTTTGCTCAGAATCAATCAAATGGTGTTTTATACCAGCACGATCACCACACTTTGGTGGCATTTGGGAGGCAGCGGTAAAGTCCCTCAAATTTCATTTACGTCGAGTTATGGGCATTTCTCTTTTAAATTTGGAAAACATTCATACGTTAATTACACAGGTAGAAGCATGCCTAAACTCACGCCCCATGATACCATTGTCCTCAGATCCATCTGACCTACAAGCACTCACCCCAGGCCACTTTCTTATTGGAAGTGCCCTCATGTCTATTCCTGAACCTAATCTGTTCAATTTGCCAAAAAACCATCTAGATCACTATCAACAACTAACTGAAATGTTACAGACTTTTTGGTCCCGATGGTCTACTGAGTATATTTGTCATCTACAACAACGCAACAAATGGACAGCTCTCAATCAAACAGCCCTTCAACTTAACCAACTGGTATTATTAAAGGACGAGAATCAGCCTCCTCTTCGATGGAAAATGGGGAGAATTGTTCAGTTGTTTCCTGGAAAGGACGACCTTGTCCGAGTAGTTGCGATACGAACAGGCTATAACGAAAATCTGCGTACTACCGATTCCAGATCCCAATGGACCTTTCTCATGCAATGAACAACAAGGATAGTTTATTAAAATTTATGTGATAAAGAAAGAGACACCTATAATGACGCGCGATACCTGTGTGGAATGACTTTGATTGATTCCACTTGTCAAATTGTGCAATTTCGGTTATGTTTCTGTTTTTGTTTATTTTTAAATGTAAATATGACAAATATGTGGGAGAAAAGTTTAGAAAAGTTTGAGAAGTACCAATTTACAAGTGCTAACAAACCTTTAATTGTACAATTATTATTGTATTTGATATAGAAATCGTTATTTTATGAACCCGCAAACCTCTGTTCCAACTTAAATCGTCTTCAGTCAGGTTGAGAGCATGTAACCATTGTTTTCTTGAAATTTGATTGCTTGGGAACTTGTGAAAAGAAAGGTTTGACTTCTTTTTCGCCTTACTCTGACAAGATCTCACACAACACATTTGAACCACTGTATAATAAACAGCTTTTGTAATAATTTTCAGCAATATTGATTGATTATTGAGGTTAGCTTAACAAACGTCAGGGTCAGAGCGCGTTCCCGCATTCATTCGATTGACAATTTTATTATCTGTCACCCACAAGCTGCGCGCGCAGCACAGGTAAAATGAGAAAGGTTCATTAAGTTTGTTTTCAATATGTTTTTATGCGTATTTTAAATTATTTTGCATACAGTTTTGCTTACAACTTTGATTTTCATTATTTAATAAAATATTTGTTAACTAGGCACCTAAACTATTAAATCGGGCAGAAACTAGATATTTTTTTGTGTTTTTTGGCCCATGTGTGGCCGCCACGCCATCTTGAATGTCACGTGGTTTGAATTGCCTAATAGACCGCGTTCAGTAAATTCACGATTTAATTATCTGTCACCCACAAGCGGCGCGCGCAGCACAGGTAAAATGAGAAAGGTCCATTCCACAACCTAATTGTTGAAACCAGGAGGTTTCAAGGTGGGCGGCATGTTTCCACACTCTGGTGCGAAGTGGTGCAGCCAAACGAAAGCGCCTACACCGCTCCAACCTCACAAACGGAATGACTTTTCAAATATATGACTTATGACTTTTGTATTACATTTTTTGACACACACAATTTTGTTGTAATCAATGAACTATTCACAATATAAGACTATCCAAAACACGTGACACAAATATGGCCGACAAGAGGCACACAAACACAAATGATAACGTCATTAGGTTATGTCATTAATGATCATAATCAAATACTCATTATCTATTGTGTGCGTCTCAATTTTTGGCCGTTTCTACCCAATTAAGGAATCCCTATTGTTTGGGCAAGATTGCTCTACCTACATTTCACTTGGACACCCAGGACCTACCCTTAAAATGTGAAAATATTTATTTGTTGCAACTCCACCGTCCAGTATTGTGCTACCTACTTTAAATAATGGATACAGGAGCATCTACAGAAAGACGATGAAACAGGCAAGGAAGATTTATTACAATGAGAGGTTGGGCATCCGCATCCAATAAACAAAAAGAGTAACGACCTACGCGAAAAAAAAAAAAAAGAAATATACATATGTGCTTCCAATTTGAAAGCAGATAATATTAATTCCCCGATTAATTCATACTACTGTACGATTGCTCAGAAACTGAGTATCAAAAATATAAAATCTTCTGGATGGGACGATATCTCAGTTAGGCTGTTGATGTGTTGGCGGATTCCATTATTAATTATTTTCTTACCGGAAGTTTTCCCTCATTTTTGAAGCAATCTTGGGTAATACCTTTGTTTAATAGGGGGGTGATAAGAATTTACCATCTTATTACCGGCCAATATCCTTACTGGCAACTTTGACTAAAATTGTAGAGTGGCTAATTAAGGTGGATGGTGAGCTTCCTTGATAGACATAAATTGCTTTCTCTGTCTCTGTTTCAGCAGTCAAAAAACACTGATGATACCATAATTCATCTCCTGGATGAGCTGTATTAGAAGATAAATGACGAAGAAGTGGCCGCGGTAGTTTTTTGTGACCTGAAAAAAGCTTTTGATTGTGTCTGTCATGAAGTACTGCTTCTAGGGGTGCAGTACTTCAGAGGGGTTGGATATCACTGCAGGAGTGCCCTAGGGATCTGTTCTATTTCTAACATTAATAAAAATACGAGTAAAAAGAACGAGTATCAAAACGCAAATGAACAATGAGAACTATTTTTTTGAAAAAAATTTCATGACACATTGAATGACACATAAAAAAAGGGTTTGTTTGACAGCATCTTGGATAGTTCAATAGCTAAAAACTGGAATGCGCACACATTGCCATATCTGCCAAAAAAATGAAGCCATGAAAGACAGATGCCACAAGGGGGAATGTTGTTTTTTTCTGTTGCTCGCTGACATAGGACATTTTCAAAAGTTTTGTCATATTTCCCTTCACAGGTTTCATCAATTGGAATACGTGTTGGAAGCAATTTTCGCCATTTAACATAATGAGTGCGACAAAAACAGGTATCCCCTCCGCAGCAGCCGCAGTAGGCTTCACGTTCGTCCTTATGTGTTAGCATTCCAGTTTTTGGTTATAGTTCATTGGTTGTAATCAGAACCTGTAATAGTATATTACAATCCGAGACGCGAAATGCTTCATTACTGGTCGAGAGGTTTTATAGTTTATCGAGACGCGTAGCGTCGAGATAAACTGAACCTCGAGACAGCAATGAAGTTTCCCGTCGAGGGTTGTATACTATTTTATTTTTAACCATAATTTCTTGAAAAAAAAAAAATTCGGGGCAACCAAATGAGGTCGGCAAATGAAGAGGAAAATGAGAACGGGAAATATTTCCCTGCTCCATTTTCCGTCCGTGGACGGAAAATGAGGACGGAAAAAATTTCCCGTCCTCACTTCCCGCCATGGGACAGGTAATGGAGCAGGAAAATGAAAAGACAGAAATGTGACATTTTCAAATTTTTGAAAAGTCAGTAATGACAACATTTCATATATGGTTAAAAATAAAAATTAATTAAAATAAAAAAGGATTTAAATGTTATATTGTTCTTTTAAATCAATAAAAATTAATCAAAACTATAACCATTCAAATCCAGTGGCATGACCAATTTTTTTCCAGATACCACCGATTTTGGAATATTGACCAAAGTTGTGTTTTTTTAAATGCGACACCCCGTATATTATTTTTTATTGAATAGCTCTTTGTGAGCTGATTTCAATGATATAAGGTTTTATACCTTTATCTCCAATAGTTTTGGAGAAAAAAAATAAATTCCGTTTTTTCCATAAGAAACAATGAGTTAGAAAGAGTTAGTTGAACTATGAATCGGCTACAAATTTCTTAATTCTTAATTTAATTTTTCAGTTCAGCTAATTTTTTTTTTAATTTGAACTATGAATCGGGGGTGATAAATAGGCAACACATAATTTATTTAATGACTTATCTCTCTCTAGCTCATTGTTTCTTATGGAAAAACGGAATTAATTTTTTTTTTCTCCAAAACTATAGAAGGTAAAGGTATAAAACCTTATATCATTGAAATCAGCTCACAAAGAGCTATTCAATGAAAAAATGAAAAAATGGGGTGTCCCATTTAAAAAAAAACACAACTCCGGTCAATATTCCAAAATCGGTGGCATCTGGAAAAAAAATTTGTCATGCCACTGGATTCTCCTTGAAAAACTGCCTCTAGAAAGTATTTTTCGTTTTTGGATATCTTGAATAATAAGGAAATTAGAGACTCTTTTAAAATTGGACAAAATTTGAAAAGTGCCCTGTATTTCCTAAACGCATCAAGTTAGCCGTGATGTGTCTTCGCCATTGTTATTTTCTCAAAAAAAGAGCTCGAGAATGTGCTCCCAGATTTTTGATATCTCTGCTGGTTTTCGATATGTCTATTAAAACATCGAAAATGGGCCACCCAGTACAGCCCAAACGGGTGTTGGGGGGGGGGGGGGGGGGAATGAAATTTTCAGGGGAAGTAGAGAAAAAGTTCCTCCATCGAATGGATGGGGAGACGAATTTTTAAAAAAATTTTGAGGGGGGAAAAACATAAAAAACGCAATATCTCGAGAACGGACCCCTTTGCGATCTTAAAATGACGTCCGGAGGGCTTTCAGCCCGAAGTAGTGATGTATTTAGCCCCCCCCCCCCCCCCCAACGAAGGTAAAAATTAATTTTCAAAAATTCGCTGAGGCCGAACCGCTGGTCCGATCGAGTTGAAAAAAATACGAGAAACCCCTATCTTGAAAGGAAAGTCCCCTAAAATTTTTTTTCGGGCCGATTTGGATGAAATTTAAAGTGTAGGTAAAAGGGGTCTAAAAAAGGTTAAATTTCAAGTTTCAGTTCTCTACGACATATAGGAAAGATTTTAGCCCCTATCTCCCAATTTTGAGAAAGGGCGTAGAATGGGGTATACGCGTTTTGCATTTATTTTCTTTCTAGCTTATCGGGAAGTACAACATCGGCGTGCGCGGTCTACCTGGGTCGTTGGATTGACGGCAAACTATTATTCACAGTAGATGAGTGCTTGAGCACTCGTTTTTTAGGTAATATCAACTACTTCGAAATGGTATCTAAGCAGTATGCGAAAAAACCTCACGGTATTCACGAAAAACCAAAAACTACCCCCCACTTTTGACCTTTGACCGGCCATTGTGATTCACCTAATCGTCCTATGACCTTGATTTTATTATCATTAGATAGATAATTTTATTTCCCACAAATTTGAACTCTCGAACTCGGGCAATAGCACTGAAGATAAGGAATTAAAACGAACTCAACCCTACATAAAGACGGGGTAGTATCTTCCCCCACCCCCTCGAATACGAAAACTCAGTTTTAGACTCAGGACATGCCCCCGAACACACCCTCAAAATTTCAGCCATTAAGTATTTTCTTATTTACTGTACTATGAGTGATGTTACCACTTTTTTGGTGCTGTTTTCTAGATGTTAATTCCAGGTAAGTTTTGAGTCCAGTGGTACCCTCAATTACTTGACCTCGCTCGAAATCTGTATATTTTCACCCTTTAATCTAAGAGGTCCCAGGTCTCATATTTTATGCCTTCGGGTAAAGCCACAATGGTGGATTTGTTGGAACTAATGTTTAGCCCTTCTCTATCCACCTATCTTGTTCGATCTAAAGCGTCTTGCATTCGCTCCCTGTCGTCAGCATATCCGAGGGCACGGCCTCCGTCAGTCAGCACATTAAGCAGGCCGTCCGCCACTAGATTCCACAAGAATGGGGATAATACCCCGCCCTGTGGGCATCCCCTGTACACCCTGACCACCAGTGTCTCCTCTGCGATGGTGGTTTCTACCATTCTTTCTCTTGCCATGGAGTTGATCCACACACAGCAAGTGTCCTTAACTCCTTTGTGCTTGAGAGATCTGGTTATTCAATTGAAGGAAGTGTTGTCAAAAACTCCCTGTCTATCCGAAAACAAACCCAGCATCACCTCTTTGTTAGTATGGTCTCCACTATGCTGACCAGCTGGTGAAGCGCTGTTTCTGTTGACATCCCTGTCTGATACGCATATTGGTTTGGGTGTAGTGGTCTGTTTGCCAGAACACTGTCCATAATGTGCCTATCCACAAACAAGTTTTTCCAGTGTATTAAGCTGAAATGATGCAAGACTAATGGGTCTTAGGGACTTCGCCGTGTCCTGTACTATTTTTACAGGTTTTGGAATGAACGATACCCAAAGAGAACCTTAATTTAATTACTTTAATAAATAATTTCTTAATAAAATTTTTGTTTTATTTAAAGACCCAATTTATATAAATGATAAACCCTTATCGAACAAACCAAAAGAGGTTGAATTATTTCTGATCATACATGGATGAAAATTGTACTGATTTCTGGTATGATAAGATGTGCTTGATATCTCCATGGAAGAAATCCAAAATGTTCTGAAGAAGGTGAACAACAATAAAGCTCCTGAGGATGCTAGAGTAGCTACAGACGCAGTAAAAGCAGGTGGATCAGCACTACTTGGAAAGATTAACCTTTTCAATCTATGCCTGCATGGCCAAAATATTCATAGAGAGGTCATAGAACAGACCTTGAGAACTTACAGACCAATAAGCCTACTTAACCACCTATAGAAACTTTTAATTGGCATAATAACGAATCGACTAAAAGCCAACTAGACTTGCATCAACGGCGAAAACAGGCTGGCTTCCGATCCGGTTTCGTACAATCCAGTGTCTAAAAAGTCTTGTAGAAAAAAGCATTCAATACAACTGGCCTTTAATACTGATGTTTGTCCACTTCCAAAAGGCGTTCAAGACTGTGGAAATTTCTGCAAGCTTCACAAGAGTGCAGAATTGATCAAATATACTACAAAATTGTATATATAAAAACGCAATATAAACAATAAATCGTCATTCTACCACTCAAGAAATTGAAATTGAAATTGCAGTTAGATAAGCCGACACTATGTCTTCCAAGTTGTTCATCACAGTTCTCGAACACGCCTTTAAGAAATTGCTTTGGAAATGAAAAGGAATAAACATGGATGGAGAAAACCTTAGCAACTTCAGCTTTAAGGACGATATTGTCCAAATATCACGACAATTTAGGAGAATCCAAAAATATGCTCGAGAAACTTTACAATTTCATGAAAGACCTCCAAAACTAAAATGATGACTAGCCCGGTTCTCAGTGAGCAGACCCAAATAGAAAATAAGCACTTAGAAAAAGTGGACAAATACATATATCTATCAAACCAGGGAACCTTCCAGAAAAATAATTCTAGGATGGACAGCATATGGAAAAATGTAAGATATGTTTAAGGCAGACATACCGGCCACTCTAAAATGGAAAGCATTTAATCCGAGGGGGATTTCATTGTGGTAATTTAGTGTACACAATCGTGGTAATTAGTGGAAATTTTACGGGAAATGAGTGGTAATGACTGGAAATTAGGGGAAATACAGTGGTATTTAGTGGAAATTTAGGGTAATTAGTGGAAATAGAGTGGTAATTCGGGGTAATTTTTGGTAATTTGAGGCAATTTTGGGGGTAATTGAAGGAAATTTTGTGGTAATACCTCAAAGTTCTGTAGTGATAAAATTATGATATGCCTTTGAATTTGCTTTAATTTAGAAGTAACAGAGCTTCAACTAAACTATTCAACTAAGCTTTAAGTAAAATATTCTTCTGAGTCCCTATTAGTCAGTTAGAAACATCAACTTTTATTTTCTAAGGAATGTTTCATTTGAGGTTTCATTACATGAGAAGTGGCAACCTTGCAATAGTTCAACACTTGGTTCGACATAATCTATGAGCGTCGTTTTCACTACTCATTTTGAAACTTTCAAGGCCTCGTTTCATTTAAGGCCCAGTTTTGTGTTTCAGTGTTTCTAAATCTAAAAGAAAAAGTAGAGAGAATGCATTCTTGTTATATTAGGCCCCATCACACATTCGGCAAATAGCTACAAATATTTGGGTGTTTATGTGTTCTCGTCTCTCTGTTTCTCTAGTTTCAATTTTCTAGATTTTCACCTATCCTAGATGGATGCCAAATACCGAGCCAAATACGCAAATATTTGTGAGGAGCTTTACAGATTTTTTAGGTAAATTAACGCAAATATTTGTGAGGAGCTTTACAGATTTTTTAGGTGTATGTATTAATTTTGACTGCAAAGGCGTGTAAAATTTCGTATTTTTTCATGTTTTCGTCTTCTAGATGGAATCCGAAATAGAGTCCAAATGTTCTGAAGTCGCTGTTGAACTTGATTCCGAACTCGGTTCCAATCGTTTACGTTTTTGGTGGATTTACATTTCCAAGGATCTTCTCTTTGAGATTTGGCGAGCAGAGCGAGCAATCGGAGACTAAAAAATAATTTAAATTTCAAGATCCAATAACTTGGAGTTTGTACTCGTGTTCTTACTAACCACGTTGAAGGTTATTGGTCGTTTTTCAAGCAATAATAGGTAGGTACTTAAGGAGATTAGGAGTAATGCAGTCTCCCTTTCTTGTGGATTATATCAACCAATTTATTTGGTCTCAAATTGGTAGGGAATTTTCGTAGTTGATTTTTGAAAGGTGTTCAATTTTGATCGAAATTTTCTGATGGAAAATATGCATTTTGCGCATTTATAGCTTAAACGTTTCTGTTTGATGGAATCTTTCGCAAAAAATATATATATATATATACAGGGTGACCCACGAGGTTTGTCCAAAATGATAACTTCGGAACGCATCATCATATGTTCCACTGTATAATTTTTTATCATTTTCTTTAACAAAGCCTTAACAAATACGGCATTGCCGATTTTGTAATCTAAGTTTCTAACAAAAAAGGCCATAATAATATACCATGACTTACCATCGTCACCAAAAGTGTCTGGGACACAAATAATGCAAGTGTTTTTTAGAGAAATTAATGATGACTAAAGTTTTTTTTTGTATGCACTTATTCTTTTTTTCGAACTTTGATATTATTATTTTTTTCTTGTCGCCACTTTGTTATAGGTATCGAAATATAAGGTAATAAATAGAATATTTAGAAAGTTTTCTCCACTAACCAATTATTACATATTATTTTAGAAGAAGCGAGGTCGCTAAAATACCCCCAATAATACCTACGCAGCTTGAAGGGGGTGTGACCCAAAAATGAAAGTTTTAGTACAAAGAAAATCTGAGAATAAATACTGAAACCGCATTTTGCTTCGATGGTCCGTTTTCGAGTTAGGGCGGTTTAAAGTTACAAATAGAAGTTTGTGACGTCACATTGGATTATCAGGGACATTACACGTGTAAAAATTTCCCAAAACAAAAGACAATTATCTCCTAAGGCGGTTACACACGGACGTTGATGTCTGAAAACATGTACGCACATACATGAACGTGCAAACAAAAACATCAATGTGTATGCAAAATATCGTCGCCTTTTTGAATGTGCAATTTTGTATGCACACTCGGAACACCGTAGCAAGAATAGCAAGACTGCAGTTTTGTGCGAGCGTCTGTACAAAAGCGCCATGCACGTTGTTGTTTGCACGTTGATGTATGCACGTATATGTATTAAGACATCCACGTCCGTGTGTAACCGCCCCTACGGCGAATTGAAACCACTCAAAGTATAGGGTATGGTTCACTGACGACTGAACGAACAGAAGACTCCGATTTCGGCGATTGTGACATCACAAGCTCCTGCATCTTCATAAGGAATTTTCTCGGAGACTATTTCGAATATAGGACTGCTGTTTTCTCGAGAGATCTTAGAATTTTTTTCTTGATTTAGGTAGCTTAAGTCGTTTTTTAGGGTCACACCCGCTTTTTAATGTAGGTACACAATTATATTTTTCAATACCCTAAAGACGTATAAAAATTTACATCGTGTTATTATTATCATATACCTACTTAGCAACATGTTATTGAGTTCTAAATATCAGATATACTTGAAAATTAAAATAGATTTGTGTTATTTAGTGGTAATTTCAGTAGCAATTAGTGGTAATGAGAGTGGTAATTAGTGGTATTTAAAGGAAATTAGTGGTAATAAGTGGTAATTTGAGTGGTATTGAGTGGTAATTCCTGAGGCAATGAAAGGTAATAGAGGAAAAAAGTGGTAATTTAGAGGAAATTATTGGTAATTTCTGTCAGAAGTGGTAATTTAGTGTACACAGTTCCACTACTGAAATCCCCCTCGATTTAATCAGTGTGTGCTGCCGTTCTTAATCTATTCTCTCGCCCTAGTATTAGAAAAAAGGTTGAGAGTGGAACAAAGGAGAATGGAGACGTTTATGCTTGCGACGGACTTTGAGGGATCGGGTGAGAAATGGGAGGATTCTCAGAGGAACTTAAGTGGATAACATTATAGAATGGATACCAAGATCGAGACCAAGATGGGAGATAGATGAAAAAAATTATTGAGTGGAGACCAAGAGCCGACAAAGCGGAGCCAAAGGATCGCAACTGCCCAAAACAGAGAAAACTATAAATGTTTAGAGGAGGCCTATGTCCGACAGTAGACGTGAAAAGTTGTTTGATGGTGATGATGAATCTTTTTATAACCCCCTGATGTTTCACAAGGCCTATTCGCAAGTATAAAATGTCGTTCAGGCCCTATAATAGTTTTGTAGAAAATGAAAGCTTCAAAAAATAATAAAGAAAGTAAAGGTGTTTTGATATATGAATTTAAGGATGGGTGTCCGGTAATGTCATTGGTGTGCGGTTTCCCAGAACATAATATTCTAGAACTTGAACAAGGAACAACGAGTCTAGGCAAACTTTAAAATTTGCATCCTTCGAGAGATATCGAGGGTGGAAAAACTGATTGTTGTACTAAAAATTCGCAAACAGTGAGGCCGATTTATTTGAGCCATCTGACTTTCTAATTTGCAGTTAATTCAGCCTCATCTATCTATCTACATATCGGGTCTTCGTCGCATTATTGTTTCTTCATTGGTCGGGATTTTTGGCATGACATTACGACATTAAAGTTCAATGACAAAATTAACGAAAAATATTGCTAAGACATACGTTTAAAAAAACATAGGTAACAATCTTTGATTTTTTTTTTTTTTTTTGAAGACCCGATATCTATCCAATCATACCGAACGACGACCTCTGGCCAGGCTCTCCTACATTCCTCCATGTTCCTCTATTTAAAGAGCAGTTACCGGCCCCAAAAAGCAAAATTTGTAAAACTCTCACCTGAAAATAAGCTCTAAAGTTGGTCGTAGCGTTTTATGCAGGTACTGTAGTCCAATAAGTCTCATAGCTTCGTCCATCATCTTGGAAACCAAAGTGTTCCCACGGAAAATTGTTGTGGGATCCCTGAGAGAAAAAAAACTGGTTTAATTAGGCTAAAATATCGATAAATTTGTTGAATTATGACGCAATATAATACCATCATATTTCCGTTTTTGGTCGTGTCACGGTTAAATAAAGGTTCCATTCATAAAATTTTGGGCACGGTCCTGATTGGCAAACAAATTATAACATTTTTACACACCAAGGGGCCTGATCAAGGTTAACAACAGAGAACTGTTGGTTCATTCATGAAACTTTATCAATAAACAAATAATGTCTATTTTTGTCTTTGATCTATTAGCACAGAGCACAGATAATATAAAATAATGTATCGAGCTAAAATGTTTTATACATTAAGGAAAAATTAAATTATACTTTTTTATACCAAAAATCTGCTCAAGATTTCTAGTGAGACAGCATGCAACTCATGCAAGCTTATATTTGACATTTTTCTATATGAAAATAGAATTGCCTGACGCCATCCCATTCCATTAACCCTAGCCGCACGTAAATGCCGTAACAAAATCATCCTTTAGTTTCACCTTTTGACAAGATAATTACTTCTTTCTGTGTTTTCCCATCGGCTAAAAATAAAGCCGTTTTGTACGCATATTGCTCCCTTCTATTTCTTGTCTGTCACGCATTGTTTTCTTTATTTTTTAAACCAGCTGAATACAGTCAGGGGCAGTAAAAGAGTTAAACTATAAACGTTAATGGTTTTATGAAAAAATTTAATCTATAGGTACTTGTTTAAGCCTGCATAACAAAATCCTGACATGTCTTAAATATCACACCGGATGTTAGGGCCGATTTTGGTATGTGCGCCAACTCATGTTCTCCATTGTTAATTGTTGTGAAATATTAGCAACAGACTACGTGGTTTGAATGCGAACTTGTGGCACAATTTGAAAAAAAGAGTAATTTGTGATTCACTTTGGATTTCATACTGCAGTTAACCTTTAGGTTTAATTATAGATGATTTAGAATAAGTTCTAGCGGATTTCTTTTTAAAATTTATCAGATTTTAGAGTTTATTATTTTCCCATTGCTGTTGCAACAACAGGTGATTCTTGAATTTTTTCGCTAAATTCAAAATATAAATATGTATAGGTACAGGCTGTTTTTTAAAAGACAAATTTAACGATATACTGGACATGGACCTGTGGTGCACCGTTTCGGCCTGATTGGCGTTTAGCTTCAGTTCTAGCACAATATCTCATGTCATCCCTTATTTTGCAATAGATTAGCTGAAATAGTACTTTCTTTGCATCAATGGTGGCATTATTGAACATATACATTTGTGAGCATAAAAAGAGGGACACCCGTTTTTTCCTATCGTAAAACGAGCTCATCAGCTATACCTATGGCAATGACAGGGATTGTCATTTTTGACAAAAAATCCATTGTAGAGAAAATACTGATTTACCCAAAATAGCGAAAAATGACAAGACCTGTCAGTCATGTGTCCCACTTTTTATGCTCACGACTGTACGTTTATAAAGCACGTTAATGGACGGTCGACGGAAAATAGTCATGTTGTTCACCAGGGCCAGGCGACTTGGACAGATGAAATATTATGCTAGAACTGAAAATAATAGCCAATCAGGCCGAAACGGTGCATTACAGACCCTTTTTCAGTATATCGTTGAATTTGTCTTCTAAAGGGTTATCCAAAAACTCGAAAATTTACAAGAGGTCCCATTTGAAAAACATTGAAAAGCGTAACATTTTGCGAAACGTGGCAACACTGCGTTTTATAAACAAATATCTCAAATTACAATATAGTCTGAAGAAGAGCATTATTTTATAAAAAAATATCATGCAAAAAAAGTTTTAAAAGTTTATGAGTAACGTAACAATGACTGTTTAAAATTATCCCAAAGCCTGGAGATATTCATATATTATATCACAAGAGCTTTAAATTTAATCGATTAAACTATCCAACATATTTTGAGCATGATTTTACTTGGAAGATAGTTGAATGCACAATAACTTAATAAAAGGCTTTTATTTAAAAGTTATTGTGCATGAAACTATTTGCCAAAAAGCAAAATTATGCAAAAAATATTTGGATAGTTTAATCCATTTAAAATTATAGGTCGAGTGGTATACGGTTAGATTATTTCCTGAATAATTAGGATTGAATTGTTGGCGTCAATCCTATCCAAAGAGTTCTATTTATTAAAAAATGTCAGAATATTTTTATCAAACTTCTGTCAAAAAAGGTAAACAAAAATTTAATCATATATTATATCACAAGACCTTCAAATTTAATCGATTAAACTATGCAACATATTTTGAGCATGATTTTGCTTGTGTTGTTGTGCGAAAAATATTTGGATAGTTTAATCCATTTAAATTTCTAGGTCGAGTGATATACGGCTAGATTATTTCCTGAATAATTATTAGGATTGAAGCCACAAACAAAAAGTTCTATTTTTTATTATAAAATGTCAGAATATTTCTATCAAAATTCTGTCAAAAAAGGTAAACAAAAATTTAATCGCTGATAAACAGGTCTTGTGAAATAATCACTTATTTAAACAAAATTTATTCAAAAAATGACGTTGTCTGATTGGTCTATTTTATAATGAATGAAATAATCGCTGATAAACAAGGTCTTGTGAAAAATAATCACTTATTTAAACAAAATTCATTCAAAAAATGATGTTGTCTGATGGGTCTATTTTATAATGAATGAAATAATCGCTAATAAGTTCAAAACGGTATATCACAGACACATGACCAGTATATCGTTGGAATTGTCTTTTAAAGAGCTACGTAAAAATGTATTGAAATATAGGGTGTTCCATTGTCCACCCTGTATAATACTAGAGTGGCATCAAAAACAATACAAAAAAATTGTAGATAGTTTTATTAGAAACAACTTTTGTATTTACGGAAGATCTCAATTATGTATCAGGGGATTGGAGAGGAACCAAAATGAGGCACTTTTTAAGTCACCCCTTATGGGATATTATTTGGTTTTCTCCATGTGTATTTGAGACTTTTATGACAGAATTCTTTTGTCTAAGAGATAGTCAAAATTACTAGTTTTCAAAAATGTTGCTTATTTTTAAACATCAATATCTCAAAAACTAATCATACCATTTAAGATTTTGCTACAAGACTATAAAGGGAAAGCAACGAGTTATCCAACGATGTGCAACATAAAGTAGGTTCTTATCAAAAGCAAATAAGTTGGGGTAGCTACCTCCTAAGGAGGTAAGTTCCTCGTTTTGGTTCCCCCTCCAATCCGGCGACTAGTATTTGAGATCTTCCTGACAGTATTTTTTGTCCAAGAGGTATTCTCGATTGCCACTTTGCAAATTGTCGCACCCTGATACTGATCAACAAATACTAAGTATTACTACTTTAAACATATCCAGCACCACTCCTGTATCGTAGATCAGGTTATTGTTTTATCCCACTTTTCGGGTACCAGTTTCACTCTTTTATCATACAACATAGTTTTGCAAGACTGCCTTTATCAACACACAATCTACAGGTGGAAATTGGTGGTAGATCTTCGCCATCACCAACAGTTTCCGATGATTCAGCTCAAAACCTAGACCGCAAGCCGACAAAATAAAATGTCGCCTTGGTGTGCGTGTTCAAATCCGAAAACCGCAACCGTATTGCATTTTTACTTGGCCTGGTGACTCTGCACTTGCAATGGCGTGATGTTTCATGAATCCACCTTACGGATGCATTTACTAATAAAATATTCTTGAGTTTTAGATTTTTTTTTGTGACTCAAAAATAAATTATAATTGAGACTTTGTTTGCAGCAATACTTAGTTTACTCATCAATCATCACTATTATATTTGAATTTATTTTTGCTGCGCCTTTCCTGTCACCTCAAGGCTTAAGGTAATCTCAACTATATTGGCTGCTCCTTTAGTTCTTATATAAATCCCAAGTGTAGTTCGCACTATAATTAATGCTAGCCCACGTTATGGCAAAACTGATAATAGGTAGGCTATACCTATAAACAACAAGAATTTCAGAGGTAGAGAGTGCAGAATATACTTCCAAACTAGAAAAATAATTCTGGTAGATATTTTAATAAAAATCCATCAGTACTCTAAAAGTTCTCAAACAATTGAGAACATTAATATTACCTCAGAAAAGTAAACTGTTCAGCTTGCCAACTCCAACTCCTGCAAACTTGTCGCCTATTTATGAAGATTTTAGTAATAATAAATGGAAAACGAGGCGCCCACGCATCACTCATTTCGCGTGGGATCGCGCTTTAATATTAAAATTACCTTTTAAACACACAGGAGAGCGCGGTGCCCACGCAACACTACAAACTACAAGAGAAAGAAAGAATTTGGTTGGAATGAAGAAAAAAAAAAGATTATTGTGGGCCAGCTACTTATTGTTAATTATTATTGTGAGAATTTAATGTTGACTAAAAAATCTTTTGAATTCTTTCATAACTATAGTTGTGCCATTTTTTTTTTAAAATACATATTGGGTTTTCGTACCTACATACATTATTGTTGGCTCTTCTCCTTTTACCCACCTTATAGGGTCACTTTAAAGGTGTGAAAGGAAATTTATTGTAAGACCACAATAAATAAAAAAATCTAACGTATCTACTTACGTGACATTTGAAATTTCCACTTCTGACAAGGATCTAATAATTGGTACCACTTTGTCCGAGTGTAAAAGTATTCGAACTAAAGGGGGCGCTATTTCTATTTTGCTAATAATTTCACCCAAGACGTAGACCGAGCTATTTGTTACAGGCTAAAAAAAAACAAATACTCAATACTCGTATCAATAAGAAATGGACAAACCTTTTACCTGAATATGCAAACTTTGAAAAAGCAAAGTCTTTAGATTGTCATAGATAGCTGCCGGAAAAACGCGATCCTCGGTATATTGGACTTGGAGCCTCAAGGAACCTAAACTGTTGTCGCTGGACAATCTGGTGCCAGGAGGCGTTGAATGAGTTAAAAATGGACGGTTTTTGCTGGACCGGGGCTGTAGAAAATACCTGAAAAGAACCAAAAAATTGTACAATAATCTGAAAAGGTTGTGGGTTCCTTAATACAATGTTATACTAAGAAAATGTACATATTATGGCACCACCTACGTAAAAAAAAGAACTTTTGACTAATGATATGACATTCTTCATTGGCCTATCCAGGAAACAATAAAAACGACATAATATTCCATTTCGTATTAAAGTACTGGGTCTAAAATTATCCGCCGAGGCCGTCAACATAGTCTCTGAAAGATTTAGGAGGATATCCGGATGTAATTAATACCCAGTTTTAGCATGCCTAAGGAGAGTTTTAAGATTGGTACACTTTGTCGGATTTTCTTGAATGCATTTTGTATTAGCTGGTAGCCCTAATAAGTCAATAAATATAGCCAAATAAAATTGCAAACTGTAAAACGGCCTTCACACAGTTGCACCTGTAAACTTTGGTTGCACTTCTCCGCAAAGGGTTCCTCATCTAGAAAGTATCAATTTTCGCAGCAATTAAGAAAATAACTATTGCATGTTCAAGGCTCAAAAACCGAAAACTAGATAAGCTACAAGACAACCAACTATGAAGTTAGCACCTATTTCTTAGCACACAAAACTGTTAACTTAAAACCCATTTTCCGATATTCGGGAAATACATTTTTTTTTTCTACGAGCGAGCGGAAAAGTGTAGTTTTCCGCACGCATTTTAGGTCATGAAAGTACCACTTTTCCGCACTAGTGCTTTTCGGCGAGTGCGGAAAAGTAGAATACCTGAAATTTTTAGGTATACGGGTACTTACAGGTATAATACAGGTACAGGTACGAAAAAGTGAAAAAAAATATCTTAAATTGATAAATATGTAGGTAAAAATATTAACTTCCATCTCGTAGAAAAAATTGTGTTCCTTACTCGTGCGGAAAGTCTCTTTTCCGCACTTGCAATCGCGTGCGGAAAAGTGGTACTTTCCACACTAGTTAGGAATAGTTATTTACCTAACAAGTGCGGAAAGTGGTCCTTTACGTCAAGGGCGGTAAAGTCACTTTACGCACGTGTTAGGTACAAAATTTTTCCTTCGAGCAAATAATTTTTGGAATAAAAATCTAATAAGAAGTAAAAATGCATAAAAAGTAGCAAATATTGATTGTTAAAAACAATAAATGATTTTATTTTATGGATTACGCAAATGCAAATACCTTGAATGCAAGTTTTTTTAAAATTTTAATACAGTGCGGTAAAGAATCTTTACCGCACTAGTGCGGCAAAGGATTTTTACCGCACTGAAGAAAAAAGGTAAAAATTCAAGGTAAAAATAGACTGCAACTGGTGGCAGTGCGGTAATAGTATATTAAGCAACAAGTTTAGTAAAGTGAGGTTTTACCAATTGAGTGTGGCCAGTTTTGTGTACGAGCGAGCGAAGCGAGCGAGTGCTCCAAGGCCTCACGATATTGGTAAAACCCTTTGCAAATGCGTTGCTTATACTATTTTATCGCATTTTGTCTTCAAATAATTGAGAAATGTTCTTATTTTTGAGAGACAACATAATTTTTGAAATCATAACAGACCTGTGCCTGGTGGCCCATGCCTGGCTGGTTTTTCTTTTCGGTAACTTAGAAACCAGTGACATTATTCATTATTCAAACAAAAAATCAGAAAGAATTTTCGGAACCGCGTCCAGTGAAATGAATCCGAGAATTTGGAAGCAGCTCGTGCTGCTACAGCAAGGCTGCTGCCTGAGAAATCAAAATCAAAGTATGAGAAAGAATATGACCAATTCCGTCAATGGAAATTAATGAATAACGCGGAAGAAGTGCCAAATGAGGACCTCATGTTGGCTTTTTTTTATGAAAAGGTAAATCAATTAAATATAACTGTTTCAAATCCTGTGTTTATAAGATATTTTTTCCTAAATTTTGATAGAAATTTGAAATACAAATTTAGTTTTCATGACATTGACATTGTCAAGGTTTAAGGTTCTTCTACACGACACTTTAAGGAACGTTCGCTTTTTATTGTTTCAGGCGGGGTTGTCCTGGATCAACATTCCGATTCGTCTATCCGGCAAACGCAAAAAATAGAAGTTAATAATTATATTATCAATTTTTATAATAACCAGAAATAAAATAACTATTTCCTATTTTTAATTTATTTGATTGGCGTGAAATTGCGAAATGCTGCAATTTCGCACACTGTGAATAAGGCTTAACAAATGAAAATTTACTTTCAAAATGGTTGCTATCAATGACGTTGCTATGTGGTAAAGTGTTGCTATCGAGGTAAAGTGGCACTTTACCACTCAATTTTGAATGCAGTTATATATCACATTACTGTCAAAAATGCGATAATAGTATATTACAATCCGAAACGGGAAATTAACTATTACTGTCGAGAGATTTTATAGTTTATCTCGACGCTACGCGTCTCGATAAACTATATCTCGAGACAGTAATTAAATTTCCTGTCGAGCATA
The DNA here is from genome assembly GCA_917834065.1 of Ceutorhynchus assimilis. Lineage (NCBI taxonomy): Eukaryota > Metazoa > Arthropoda > Insecta > Coleoptera > Curculionidae > Ceutorhynchus > Ceutorhynchus assimilis. Next base: position 40,599,809 of record OU892280.1, on the reverse strand, counting down.
GTATACTATTTTATTTTTAACCATAATTTTTGCCAATTTATATTAGAAATTAAATTGAATGTGAACGCAGCTTCTTGCTATTTGCTTAAATTTTATGTCATTGTCATCAATTTTGAAAAAAAAACTTGACAATACCTGCCACATAAATATAATGAAATGAGGACGGGAAACGAGGACGGGAAATGAGGACGGGAAGTGGAGCAGGGAAATGAAAAGACAGTAGAGTGACATTTTCAAACTTTTAAAAAGTCTGTAATGTCAACATTACATATATGGTTGAAAATAAAGGATTTTTACAGCACTGAGTGCGGTAAAGAATTTTTACCGCCCTAGTGCAGTAAAGTACTCCCTACGGGACGCAAATGAGTGCGGTAAAGGGTACTTTACGGCACACTCGTAGGAAAATATACTATTGTGTACTCACTTACTTAAGCCAATAAATTGAATTCATCTTTCAGAAGACCCACAGGCTATAGTCGATAGAATGAAATAATTTCATGATTTGAAGCAATTATTTTTCTTGGCTCTTGGTTCGATCTACTCAGCCCTTCATCTAAAGAATATTTAGTTAACAGCTTGCAAAGATAAAAAACGGTTCGCAATTATCAGTTTCGGCTTGATAATGACAAGGATAGCAATGATTAATGAAAATAATAATAACGCAAGTCCAAAGTCATGTCCCAAATAACAAGAAACAACTAAGAACTGCGAGTTAAATTCAAACATATTCTTCTGGATGCCAAAACCAACTTAGGTTAATTATTCATTGAAAAGTTCAAATGGATTTATTTGCGTCAAACTAAGGACAAATTTATTTCAATATTCGAAAAAGACAATAATATCAGTCTATCGTATTTAATGGCCTATTATATCTGCACACCTCGTTTCCGGCCAGTGGTAGTTAAAATCCCAAATGTGCAATATTGATAAAACAACAGGCGCATTCTGTAATAAATACTTTAATGTCTTCATTATCATATTGACAATAAGACCATTGTAATTATTATTATTGGTCTCGCGGCAATAAGGCATTGTTCTTTGTGTTGTTGAGGTTTTTAACGATTTTATGTCTGTTAGCGCCAGATATGCCGGCAAGGAGCGGGAACCCTTTGTGAGTTTATTCCATTCAGTTTTTGCATTATTTATGAACCAATTACCATTTCTGTGTCAAGAAAAATAATTCTCATTAAGTAGATGAAATTAGGAAAGTTGGTCGCTTAGAAAAAATCGATTGTGAAGGCGATAGTGCAAAAACTGTACAACTTTTTTCTAATTTGCCGGAATTGGTACTACGATTACGCACGCATTCCTCACCTTTACAGTTACAAAGCCGGAACAATAGGAACAGCAAATCACAGAAACCGATAATTAGTAGCGATTAATAATTAGAAAACGTCATATTACGAGTATATCCGTTTACGTAAGAATAGAGAATTTTCTTGGTACAATAAAATTACATCAAGACTATTAAATATCTACAAAATGAATACACGCACATGATAATTTGAAACAAAATTCACACAATTGACGAAACGTACGATAGAAATATATGCATGTGATTTTATTACTATTGCTCTAGCTAACCCATTTGTTAAATTAGATTTCTTCAGTGAATAATACATAAAACCGAGACTAAAACCAATGCTAAAGTATATGCCAACTTTTCAATTTTCTTCTGACCACTCCACTATCCATTTCTTGGCAAAAAGTTCAAACTTCCTCACAAACAGTTCCAACTTCTCTAAGTACTTCTTTCCTTGCATTCTTGAATTTATTGTCTTGCCCTTCCAGGATTTTTTCGAGTCTGGTTTGTTCCCCACAGATTACGGCGGTTTAAATCGAGTCTCGCTAAGATTTGAGATTTACTTTTTGTTCTTTTTTTGATCTCTGACATTCTTGTTATTGTGACAGTGCTGTAAGCCGGTCATATTCTTCCAGGTTTTTTTTCCTGCTTTCAGACATCCTCTTCTTGTTTTTCGTTGCTTTGTAAAAAGTATTAATATCAATAATAGTAATAATAATAATAAATGCATTTTATTTGAAAAAAAAAAAAATAAAAAAAAATAAATAAATAAAAATAATGAATAAAAAAGAATATACTCATGTAAGCATAGACACATACACACATACTCCCTTCGAACGCCTACAAGTTCATTTGCGTTTCTGCAAAATACATACAGGGTGACAATTTGAAAAGTTCTAATATAAGTAGCACCATAAAATGGTAACAAGTCACTAGTTGAAAATTACAGACCCATTGCTAAGGTAAATGCCTCAAAGGTATTTGAATCTATTTTAAATAAAAAGATTTGTTCAGTCTTCCATAATATGTTATATCTATTGCGCAACATGGTTTTGTGAAAGGTCGATCTTCTGTGACAAACTTACTCATATACACTGAGTTTGTGTCGGAGGCCTTGGAGGAACGGTGTCAGGTTGATTCAATTTACACCGATTTTTCCAAGGCCTTTGACAGAATTCAGCATCCAATAATTATAAAGAAGTTACCGCGCGTGGATATTCATGGTTATTTGCTTTGCTGGCTTAAGAGTTATTTAACAAATAGAAAGCAAACAGTTAAAATTAGAGACTATAAGGTACCTGTCCCAAATAAGGCCATGTTAAGAAGTTGTATTTTTTCTGGACACTATCCACCAAGCCCGACAAAAATCACAAGCTTATATGTGAAGTGTTTCGCTTCTATTACTTGAATATTAACACCAATTTATTTATTTCCACATATAAGTGGTGGTTTTTGCATAAAACAAAGACCCTTACCATTGGCCTTATTTGTACCACTATGCTCCTAATAAGGCCACCAATAAAAAATGTTTAAAATAAATAGAATCATTTATGAAAATATAATTTTTTGACAAAAAGTTCTCAAAATAGAACTTTACCGTTTGCTGCATTCTGAAAAAACAATAATTTCAAGTCCTGGGATAGTGACCCAAATAGGTCTACATACAACTAGGACAACTGAACCCCAGCTTGTCTTCCTTGGTTATACTCCAGGCGCTCTAAAACACATCACTTAAGTTATAATATGACACATTCTTTGAAAAAAACACTGTGATGTGAGGCCAATTGAAAATTTTTCATGTGGCCTTATTAGGAACATGTTACATTGATGAAAAAAAGTCTGTAACTAGAAATCTAGAAAAGATATTTTTCTGTACTTACTCTGTAGCTTTCTCAATACATAAATGTCCGTGTAAAAATTACATTCGCTCCATTCCCTTTAAGAACATGTGTATAAACTAATTTAGTTCCAGCCTCAAAGTTATAACGTGACATATGAAATCTGTGGTTAGCCATTTTTCGACATATAACGAGTTACTAGGAATCCTCGCAATAATTTTTGATTTGGATTATAGATATCTTTTTTGATAATATTGTAATTTTTGAAGATGGGATTCAATATTAAGCAATAAAGGGCACTGGCCTTATTAGGTACATGGCCTTATTTGGGTCAGGTACCTTACATCCAAAGAAATTCTTGTTTCCTCGGAAGATCCCCAAGGTTCTCACCTTGCTCCTCTTTTATTTAAGATTTTTATTTAGTAGTAAACTTCTATTTGCTGATGATTTGAAGTTGTTTAAGAAAATTGTAACTACTGAAGATAGCATAAGATCTAGTCTTGAGTATGCATGTTCTGTTTGGAGTCCTTGTTATAATATACATATTAACTCCTTGGAAAAAGTTCAGAGACGATTTCTATTTGTGAATTTCAGGCTGGGGCATTCAATAGAAGATATTAATTATGAAAATATTTATAGACTTGGTCTACAAACTTTGGAAACAAGGAGAGCGCAATATGATGTTTGTTGTGTGTTTAAAATTATGAATAGCATTATTGACAACCCTGAGCTGCTTGAGAGTTCTTCTTTAAGATTCCGCAAAGAGTAGCTCGTCAAGTAGACTTATTTTCAGGAACTTTTCACCGAACAAATTATGGTACTAACAGCCCTATTAACAGCATGTGTAAATTGTGTAATCAGTTTTGTAGGGAGTTAGATTTTTTTAGCATAAACTTGCCATGCTTCAAAAAGAACTTGGCATGGAGGCTGAATGAGGATGCTTGAGAATAAAAAATCCAATGTTGTATTTTAGATGATAAATTAAGCTGGGTGATATTATAGAGAACAATATATTCGGTACAAACTATTTATCTTATTTGTAGTGATTTTTGATTTTAAATCTGTTAAGTTTTTATGTTTATATTTATTTGATAGCAACTTGTAAATAGGAAACCGTTAATATACTATTTATTTTTATTTTATTTATTTAATATTGATGTAATTGACTGGCTACGTAATCACCCTGTATATTTTATTTGACTAAGGCCCAGTTTATTCATCTTCTGATAAACTTGCTAATAACTGTCTACAAGAGAAATATACCAAACTAGTTATCCAACCAACCCAATATTGGAGATCACGTTTTTATCCGTCACATTTTCTTAAGGTGAATAAACGAGGCCTTAGGGTTTCAAGCCTGTGATTTTTTTGTTAGTTGTTGAAAGTCTATGGATAATACGTCTCGTACTACATAGTTTAGTACTAAATACTTTGTCGATAAGATATATCAACATACTCTCTGTCGTTCATACTGAAAACAGCTGAGAACGTTGTATAGAACTACATCAGAACGAGTGTTCTGGAAAAGACGCCACTTCATCCTTGGCAACATGCCTACAGAGTGGGCAGATTAACAGAAACCGCCCTGTTTGAGCTCTCCGACAACATCTTGCGAAATAAAGAAATAGCCATTTGTGCGTTCTTAGACATAGAGGGGGCATTTATTAACATATCTGATGAGTCAATCAAGAATACACTCGTTAAAAAATGAGTGGACAAAGCCATATCCACCTGGGTGTGCGAAATGTTAGCGACATTTCAAAAACTGATGAAGGTGAACAAACCATTCAAGTTAGTACAACTAGAGGATGTCCACAGGGAGGGGTACCTTTGAACCGGAGTGAAGTTAGCAGCCAAAACTTGAGAGCCAATTTGACGAAAACACCCGAAAGACCATCGGCATAGCATTTTTTTTTAAACCAAAATAAATACAATAAATCATACTTAGACATCGAGTCTAGCCATGAAATTGATAGAGCACTATTTCAACACCCTTTTCAACCCTAATGCAAAATCCCATTGACTCGAACACCATCAAAATATGGAAAACTACCCTTAACAAAAGAAATAGAAAAATATTGAGATTTTTGTATTTCCCTAACTTGGACTTCGATTCTTCCAATGCAAATAATAGGGTACTATTCTAACACAATTTCCCACCCCCATGCAAAATCCTATCGACTCAAACCCCGTCAGAATATGAAAAACTACCGCCAACAAATGAAAATTCCTAAATATTGAGATTTTTGTATGTTTCCCCAACTCAAACTTGGAGTCTTGCCATGAAATTAATAGGGTACTATTTTAACACCATTTCCAACCCCCATGCAAAATACCATTGACTCAAACCCCGTCGAAATATGAAAAGCTACCCTTAACAAGTAAAAATGCATAAATATTCAGATTTTTGTATTTTTTCCCAACTCAGACTTCAAGTCTTGCCATGAAATTAATAGGGTAGTATTCTAACACCACTTTCAACTCCCATGCAAAATCCCAAAGACTGAACCCCCGTCAAAATATAAAAAACTACCCTTAACAAGTAAAAATGCACAAATATTCAGATTTTCGTAAGTTCTTCCAACTCGGACTTCGAGTCTTGCTATGAAATTAATAGGGTACTTTTCTTACACAATTTCCAACCTCCATACAAAATCCCATTGATGCAAACCCCGTCGAAGTACGAAAAACTACCCTTAGCAAGTAAAAATGCAGAAATATTCAGATTTTCGTATTTTCCCCCACGCAGATTCCGAGTTTTGCCATGAAATTAATAGGATACTGGTACTATTCTAATACCACTTCCAACCCACATGCCAAAACCTATTGACTGAAACCCCGTCGAAATATGAAAAACTACTCTCAACAAGTAAAAATGCATAAATATTCAGATTTTATGTTTTTTCAACTCGGACTTCGAGTCTTGCTATGAAATTAATAGGGTACTATTCTAACACCATTTCCAACCTCTATGCAAAATCCCAATGACTCAAACCAGTCAAACCCCATCGAAATATGAAAAAGTATAGAACCAGTAAAACTGCATAAATATTCAGATTTTCATATGTTTTTCCATCTCGGACTACTATGAAATTAATAGGGTACTATTCTAACACCATTTCTAATCTCCATGCAAAATCCCATTGACTCAAACCCCGTCGAAGAACGAAAAACTACCCTTAGCAAAAAAAAAAAACAAACTCCGCCCTTCTGATAGCTTTATTAATTTGGAAAATGTCCTAGTCTTTTGTCTGTGTTAAATTAGTATTTAGTGTGTGTAAATTGTAAAAGTCCATTCTACTGTTTTTATTATTATTATTATTTTTTTGTTTTCTTTTGTTTTACTTTACTTTGTTTTATTTGTAAGTCACTCTTTAAAATTTAATTTTAAGTACATATTATGTACGATTGGGTACAACCCGTTTATATGATGAATAAATAAATAAATAAATAAATAAAATGCATAAATATTCAGATTTTTGTATATTTTCCCAACTCAGTCTTCAAGTCTTGCCATGAAATTAATAGGGTACTATTCTAACACCACTTCCAGCCCCCATGCAAAATCTCATTGACTCAAACCTTGTTGAAATATGAAAAACTACCATTAGAAGGTAAAAATGCATAAATATTCAGATTTTCTTTTTTTCCAACTCGGACTTTCCGCCTTGCCTTCAAAATGACTAGGGGTTCAAAATGGTGTTCAAATAGTACCCTATTTTTTATATAGTAAGACTCGAAGTCCGAGTTAAAAAAAAAATGCGAAAATCTCAATATTTGGGCATTTTTTTAAGGGTAGTTTTTCGTACTTCGACGGGGTTTGAATCAATGGGATTTTGTATGGGGATGGAAATGATGTGAAAACATAGCAAAGCTTGAAGTCCGAGTTGGAAAAAAAATGAAAATCTAAATACATATTTATGCATTTTTACGTGTTAAGGGCTGCCAAGTTTTGGCTGCTAATTTCACACTGTTCGCCTTTGATGTGGAGTCTAGTGGTTCATATCTCTTGACTATACAGACCGATCAGGGTTTCACTTGCTTCGCGTACGCCACTGATATTTGCTATTATTATTATTATTATTATTATTATTATAGTCAGGGGCAAATTGGAAGGGACACTCTGTGACCTCATAGTAAAAGCACTTCAAACCACGAACAAATGGTGTCAGTCAGTGGGGCGAAAACCCCACTGGTTATACATTCACAAGAAGAACATAACTCCCAAACCTCAGAAACATTCGCCTCAATAGAATAAAACTCAATTGGGTAACAAGAAGTACAGTTTCTAGAAATGAGCCTAGATTCTTACGTTCTCTGGAACTGACATGTAGTAAACACAAACAATCTCGGCACTCATCGCCTGTAAAAACATTGCTGGCAAAACGTGGGGCTGAAACCCATCAATTCTGCGATAGATAGATATCATGATAGTGAGACCTATCATTGGAGATTAAAGTGTGGTAACGTTACCGCGGTAACGGTAATTTTGGTAAGGTAATTTTGGTAATTTAACCCGACAAATTTCTTTACCGGTAATTTTCAGAAATGCTTCTTGAATGAAATCACGTTCAGGCGACAATCCTACTCATGCATTATTCGCCATCTTGTTGTGAAATTGTGAATCTGTAACGCGCATTCAGGGTTGGCATAAATGAATAGTTATTTACCAAACAAGTGCGGAAAGTGGTGCTTTTCCTCACGCGACGGAAGTTGGCAAGCTGTCAAGGGTGAAAAAGACATTTTCCACAGAAGTTAGGTGTAATGTTTTTCCACAAGTATTTTTGTACATCTAATTTATCAAAAATTGATCAAAAAATCTGTGTAAGATCTAGGTTTTCTCAATGGAAAATAGTACCTATAGATATATGTATACCTAGTAATTTGATTTGAAGTGAAAAATAAGTACATAGTACCTATATTTTGAATTAAAACATTGTGCTCGTAGGAAAAACCTATTTCAAAAACCTGGTTGGTTTTTGTTGAGTTCTGAGTTAGAGATTATCATTTGGAATGTCAAAGACCTTAAAACACAAAAACCCTACAGAAGCACAACTCTTGCAAAAACCCAAAAAAACCAATAGAAATTTTCAAAAACCCCCAAAAAAATCTCTTATGCTATCCTTATTCAACTCATTTTATTTATTTGTTTTCTTTTTGCCCTTTAAAAGTAGGTATTTACTTTACTAGCAGCTGTATGCGACATCCTCTTTTAACTTAAAAGCACTTTTTAAAACTGGTCACTTTTAAGATTCTGTATTCTAAGCCATACAAATTTTTAAAGGTACCAGTTTTAGAAAGTGCTTTTAAGTTAAAAGAGGATGTTGCATACAGCGATAGGTATTTAGTTTAGCACCAGATTAAGGAGAATTTATTTCTATTTTATTTTTGTCTGATTTTCTTTGCTTGTTTTTCGTTTATTTGTTTAAATATTGTAATATTTCTATGAGGTTATGTTTTACAACAAACAATATTATAACTTATAATAAATGGGTGTTTAGGTAAAACATCCTCAAAATCTATAATCCTTGAACGTATAGGTAGGTATAGTATATAGTCATAATTGTTTCTTTCATGAATCATGAAATATTTCCAAAATTACCAAAATAACCGCAAAATTACCAGTAAATTACCACTGAGAAAGAACAAATGAAAATTACCGGTAAACTTCAATCTCTACCTATCATTACTTACAGGGCGGTAGCTTAGCATAGCCGAACCCAGCTGGTAACAGGTAGGAAACCTATAGAAGTGCAAAGATTCGCATGTCTGTATATGACAGGAGCAGTGAGATCATGTTCAACTGCAGTTCTAGGAGACATCCTAGACCTCACACCACTCTACATCATAGTGAGGAGGGCTGCCAGTGGATCATATCTTAAGATTGGCATCCAAGGGAAAATGCCTCGGAAAATGCACTCTGGTAGAACTTTTGCTCTCCCAAACTGAGCACACCTTATGAATCTACCAAAAGACACGGATGGTTCAGCTTCGAGAAAAAAAATTCCATCGGGCTAAGAATAAAAAACAAATGGAACATAGAACATTTGTTTAGTTCCTGAAAGCAAAAACCGTTAAATGGTGTACAGACGGTTCCAAAACTGCTGAGGAAGAAAGCCCCCTTATACATCTAGAATACATCCCAACTCTGGAACCACTGGATATCGTAAGATTCCTAAAGGACTTAGGACTAGAGGGGCTGCTTTGAGAAGGAAACCTGAACATAGCAGCAGAAGGAGGGGTACAATAGATCAACCTAGGTCGCAGTACAACCGACACCTCCAACACACATACTACATGTGCTTTGGACATTTAAGCTTGGTTCTTGGTTTGATTTATACAAACAAACCATTTATATATGTTTATGTATTTTAGTTATGCTAAAAAAAAAAAATGCAAATGAAAAATTCAAACTCAAAAACAGGTTAATAGCTTTAGGAAATGTGTGGGCGGCTAGTAACAAGTAAACCGCGAGTATTTTTTCTGTTTTCTCCTGCTCATATCCCCATTTATTTATTCTACTACAAAAAGGTAATAAAACCGGCAACACTCCCACGCGCCGATTTCATTCACAATAGATGCCATATTCATTTCTAAACTGACATCATTTTTATGATGGTTTAATATTTTTATCTGTGGCATAGAATACAATGAATCCGCTTTATGAATGAATTTTAATTACTTGATGGCTCGCTTGATGGTGATTGGTCGAGTGTCGAGTTGATTGGATTTTATTTTGAATTATTTGTCCTAGAAAATACAACCATTTATTTATCGAGACTGATATCATACCTGCTGCGAGAATAGCAATGGATTTTCAAGATTGATAGGGAATACAAAAAAAAACCCAAACGTCCAGTAACCAGACTGTAGTTTATTGAAAGCTTCAACTAGGACCACTGAAACTTGAACATTTATATTATCATTCTTGACAAAACTTAGGATTTGTCAGGGTTCAAGAAGAGAAATCAGAAAGGCATCAAGAGAATCATCCCTAGCAGAAACTTGCTGATGCTTTGATGAATGCTGAGATAATTTTAGGGATAGTTGTTAATTATTTCATCTAAAATGTTGAATGAACTAAGTATATCAGATAACAAATAAATAAACTTGCACTTCTGAATTATCGATTTTACCAACATAACTCAAATCTAATTTAATTTATTCAATACCCACCTGATGACCATCACGAAATCCGATATGCCTAGCTTGGTTTCATGTGTCCCACCATGTGTTGCGGTTTCCACACTCATATTAGAGCTTCCTGACATAATTCTTGGTATACATTGCTATCGAGTTTCGTGTTTTTTGTTTATTTTATGTTAAGCGTAAACTTGACCACTGAATACTCAAGATTTCTTGTAAGAATTGTATTCTTTGGGCTTCTAGGAAGACTTTAAAGAAGCAGAAATTCTTTCAATTCTATGAGAGATTCTCTTTGACAAACTGGGGAAGATGGTATTTGTCAGTATTTGAAGCTGAGATAGGTTTTGCATAACTATATGATTTCGCCAAGAATTTTTCTATTGACCATATCGATACCAATATTCTAATAGGACGTAACCCCTAAATCCAAAGTTTGTCAGGAGGTGAAATAAACGTATATTTTTTTAAGTATTCGAAGGAAGCTTGACTATTTTCAGTTGAATGTTTCATACGATATACTAGAATTAAAGACCCATTGAACTCATATTCATTGAAAACGCTAAATCCCAAAAGTTGTGGGATACGTCCTATTAGAATATTGGTATCGATATATTGTATGCACACTTGAAATTGTGAGGAATGGTTAATTATGTTTAAGTCTACTATGTTGTAATAATGGAGATATTGTAATATCATTATGATGCATTTCTATTTTTGTTTTATTGTAATCTATTAAAGGCTCCGGAAATACACCAATCGCGAATTTCAGGCTCCATTACTTTTCTTGTGAAAATGCGAAAAGTCGCATCACGTGAGTGTGGTCGGCCAAGCATGGCGTGAAAACCTCTTGGACAGTAAACTTAGTGACTTATTGAAGGCTAATTAGATGCAGTGATGAGGAAGTTTGGGTTAGTTTTCAATTTTAATCAGATATTCCCAAACTTACCGATAATAACCCGGGTAGTTTGGGTACATAGCAATTTTAATCAGACTTTTCCAAACTTACTAAATCAAAAAAGTAATTGAGCCTGAAATTTGCGATTGGTGTACTTCCGTAGCCTTTAATGTGTCTGAATTTCAATTTATGCTGTTTTAGTCACATTTTTGGTTAAGTTCTTCTGACTTTAGTCTTAAGTTAAAGCTAGTAGAACAGCCATTTTCGCGAAAATTGGCGGAGCCCTAAATTTTTCCTTACGGCATTTAATTAGCCTTTAATGTTCCATGTATTGATTTTCGATTTTGCTGAATTTGCTCTTCTAGCTTAAAAGACATAAATGCAGGAAGAATTCGGTTCCTGATTCATGAAGGAATAGAAAAAAATAATGCCTAGCAATATAGATACTATAAATCATCCATTTTATCCGAAAAAATCCAACATCCTGCCAGAAAAGAGTATGCAAAGTAATCCGTAAGCCGCACTGTTTGATGTGGTCTCAAGAAAGCTTTCCTTATTTTCTAAGAAACAACATAAACGTTTTCTTAGTAATTGCTGCTAATTAAACCAATAAAAGAAAACCCGCCTAGAAGAGTCAAAGCAAAAGCCAACGATATTATTCTACAGGATATGACAGACGTTATGCCCACAATTTGTATTCTGTATCTTGCACGCTTTTTATGAGGGGAAAATCTCTTGGAAACGGCATACTTAAAGACTAATTATAAATTATTCATTACTATTGATTAAGATTTTATTATAAGTGCGGCAGATAACATAGTACAGTGACAAATTCCAACAATAACATTATTTTTTTTGCAATTAAAAAGTAAATACTTAAATACCTTCTAAGCAAATATTGTGAATGAGAATGTTTAATGTATTTTCCCATTCAAAAAGCGTTAGTTATTTGTGGAATTACCTAGCTCGTATCTAATTCAAATTTATTCATTAAGAAATAAATTGCGTTTTTTTTTTGTTGAATGAAAACAGGTTCATTAGTTTGAAATTACTTGAGGCTTATCTAGATTAGATTATTATTACAATATACTGCTCGTCATGTAAATTATTATTATGAAAATTGCCTGATAAAAGTGTGGTGGTAATATAGTCTCTATATTAGCTAGGTTTGAAACTTTTCCTTGATTAGATACGTAGAAACTTGCAAATTTGCTATTTAAATTTTCAATATTGCACTTCAGTAAGTAGTAGAAATATGAATGTTTAATTCCCAAATGGATGAAAGAATGAATAAACCTCGGATATAACATACTTATTACGTAATTATACAGTTTCTCAGGCAATTTTGATATTAAAAAAAATCAAGAAAAACTATTAGATTGAAATTCAAAGAGAGTCTAAGATATACTATAGGTACTAAGGCCCTTGAGGGAAAATTCTTTAAATTAATTAGCTTAGGAAGGTACCTTTAGTAATTTCCAGAAAAAAAGTAATTATAAAATTGGCTCAGAACAGGAAAAAAAGAGAATCTGTTTGACAGATGAGCTAAAACAGGGCTGTTTTTTGGGGAATTTGAATCGAGCTTCGAATCAACAGTACAACGACCCCAATGTACAAAGACTTTACACGAAAAAACACTACACAAATAAACAAAAATGTATATTCAAGGCTTGATTCAAGAAGGGTACAATATTCCTAGATATTTTTCAGATATTTTACATATCCTAAGTAGAGAAGGTACACACTCGGGTAGGTACACATCGAGGTACACATCATTCATCGTTCATGAAGTATTGATAGGTCAAAATTCACATTTTGCAAATTTGACAGCATGCAAAATTTTTGAAATCAAGCCAAATGATTCGCACAAGGACGAGCACAAGGATTTGCACTTTTGATAGTAGCTACTAACTTGATATGCCTTTGTGAGGGAGTTGGTTACCCACTTCTCCATCTTGTCCTCCAAATATGCAGGTGACATCCAGGGGGACATAACACGAAAAAAAAAATTGGGAAGAAACTATCTTTCCTATCTTTGAAACCATCTTTTTTTCGTCATAGGTAATTTACCTTAGATGCGAGTTTTTTTTTTTTTTTTTTTGTTTTTTTTTTTTACGGATATGCGCACTCGCAAGGAAATGTCCTATCACGCTCGAGAAGCGGCAAGTGCGCGGAAATGTCGGTGTATGTTGGTCTTGAAACGGTTCAGGTTGTAACCTGCAGGGAAAACCGTCGCAGGGAGTTTATTCCACAGCGATGCTGTTCTCCAGAGATATGAATTCTGATATAATGAGGTTCTTGGTGCCTCTAGTTTGACAGTAAATTCATGGTTACCGTCTGTTTGACGGGTTCGCCTGGTAGGCGCTACTCTCGGTGGAATCATACGTGCCAACTCTTCAGAGCATTTTCCGTGATAGTACCTGTAGAAGAGAGATACATCGCCCACAGATCTGCGATGTTCGAGACCATCCAAGTTACGAGTAAGTGCGGGGTCATTGATCAGCTTGATACCTCGTTTTTGCACGGTGTTCAAAAGCATTAAGGTATGTTTGGGTGCTGCACTCCATATATGTGAGCAGTACTCCATAGTTGGTCGAATCTGGGCTTTGTAGAGTGTCAGCAATTGGCTTGGTGTGTACAGATGTCTTGTACGAAATAGCACCCCCAGCTTTTGGGACGCCCTTTTAGCAATATCTGCCACGTGATTGTGCCAAGACATGTTGGTCTCTGCAGTAACCCCCAAGATGTTCAACTGACTCTGTAATGTGACAGCACTTCCAAATAGCATGGTGTTTGGCTCACCGGTGCTGTTCTTTTTTGAAAACAGAGCTGCTTGGGTTTTCTGTGCGTTGAACTGTACAAGGTTTTTGTTACCCCAGTCCTCTATTATCTCCAGGTCGTTATTTATCTGTGATATTTGAGTTAGTCTAAGATGATGGAATTCACGTGCGGAAAGACCTGTGGGTGGTATGAGTGAGGAGACTACATTGCCATCGTCTGCAAAGCAATAAAGCTTATAGATGGTTGATGGTTTTCTACCACACACTTCGGTTTTGGAACGACGTGTCCTATTTCATCGTAGTATGTGGCGCCCTTAAGAGCCCCATACACTACGTTCTTTCTCAACGGTTTTCATCGCCGTGATGGAACACGTCGTTCCAAAACCGAAGTGTGTGGTAGAAAACCGTCGTGTTTTTCTACCACACACTTCGGTTTTGGAACTATAGCTCATCATCTCCGTGCTGAGAGTAAACTTTTGTGAATTCTTCTGCAAAAATTTTCAGCTATTACGAAGTCATCAGTTATTAAAATATCCGAGTTTTTAAGTTAATTTTGGAAACATTTGAATTGAGATTGGGTTTGATGTGTATGGAGCCCTTTAAGGCAGCCAAAGGCAAGTTAATTTCCGTTCGTGGGAGGGTTGAATCTTGGGTTGAATAACCCCTGTGCCATTTGTCCTTCAAATATGGATGTGAAACACAATCTGGGAGACAAAAAAATTGGGAAAGCTTATATATTTTTTGCCTGATTTTATGGTTTTTGCTTGTGTTTTTTGCTAGGGCTTTCCACCATTCTAAGTTTTTTATTTTACACAGAAATACAAACATAGGTTTATGTTTCCTATACAATTTTTGTACAAAATTGTTTACAAAATAGGATTTTTATTTCTGAGGTACAGATTTTACCTTTTTGAAGGGCTTTGGATGTTGACTCAGGATAGGTAGACATACCGCCCATATTCAAAGTCAATTTAAGATATTATCTTCAAAAAATATGAACCCTGCCATAGATAAAATAGTCAAGAGCTCTTAGACCCTTAGAATCATCCAAGTTTTAAATTCCAAACTAAGAGCATTCCCTAATCAATTCTGCAACTGTTGAAAATTGTTCACTGAAATTGTTCTAAACCAAAAAATCTTAATATTCTTACCAAGCATTTCTATGAGCTGCATTCTGTTGTTGCAATCCCCTAAGCTGCACCCGAACTTCACCCATAAACACATCGTCACTCATCCCAGGCGTATCGTGCCAAATAGATACCAAAAGTTCACAAATTTCAGTGTCACTATCACCGTCCTCGCTACTGTTAAATGCAAACTCCTCATCAAACTGAGGACTGGTTGTTTTTTTCCGCACTTTAGTTCTTTTCGATAACCTTTTGCCGTTTGTGTAAGTCACCGAGACTAACGCGTAAGGGTCACATGCACCGTTTTTCAAAGTCAAGTCCAGACACTCTACAACTTGCACAAAAAGTTTCCGCGTATTGGTGTTGTAGCTGGAATTTTTGCTGCGATTAAAGACAGGTTCGAATTTGATTTCTATGTTGGCTTTGCCTTGGACTTCGCTGTCAGCGTCAACAGCTTTGATCGGGAACCAATGGTCTTTGTTGTTGTAGGAAGCTAAGTGTTCACGACGGATAGCTACTTTGCCTAGCACCTTGTCTTGTTTGTTATTTTGCCTGTCCCTGTCAAAGACATAAACGGAGATGAAACGGAAATTGCGTGGCACATCGAATTGGAATTCTTCACCAAAGAATGGACTGAAAAGAAAATGTATAGTAAGTTAAAGAATAAAAAGGCCTAAGCAAACAATTTTTAAAGACTTGACTAATGACATAGTGGGCTTCACAAAAACCCTTGTCCTAAATAATAATTTCTTTAGAAATAGGCAGGTGTCAGTCTCAACAATAACCCGGATTATCAGCAATAATCTCAGTAGAGAGTGAATTATGTTTTTTTTTTTTCAACTGGACGCAAATATATAAGAAATATTTTTCCCTAGACTATCTTTGGGCATGACTGACTAGACACAAGAAGTAAAAAACAATCCAAAGATAATTTTCATGTATATTTTTGAAATTTTATTGTCATTTGAATTGCTAAAACAATTTCTTAGTAACATCCTCGTTGAAAAGGACAAATTGTCCTTGTAGAGACGTTAAATGAAGGCTTAGTTTAATCGATTGAGATGATATTGATAAGAATATTAGGAATTATTGGCTCTAAGATAGTAAATGCTAATTTTACTGTTTAAACCATTAATGGAAGAAAGTGGGTCAAAGACCCTTGGCACAGCCGAGGGCACAGCAGCAGAAGTGCGATAATCCTTAACCCAAAAAATACTCTTAACCTATATGCAGATATCTTAAAAGCCCTCATAGTGATGAAAAAGCTGGACCTAATTTGTATGCATTTACATTTTCTCAGGGTTGGCATAGAATCTCCCCAGGTTATAAAACCCAGTGGGGTTTATCGGGTTTTTTCAATTGATAAAACCCACCATTATTGGGTTTATTGGGTTTTTTTAAAAATAGCAAATTTTCAGTTGAATGAGCGTCATTTTCACAGGAAATATCAGAAATTCCTCCGATTCCTCGATGATTCCCCAGTCCCCGGCTGTTTG
Organism: Ceutorhynchus assimilis; assembly: GCA_917834065.1. Taxonomy (NCBI): domain Eukaryota; kingdom Metazoa; phylum Arthropoda; class Insecta; order Coleoptera; family Curculionidae; genus Ceutorhynchus; species Ceutorhynchus assimilis. The sequence continues at coordinate 40,583,224 of OU892280.1, read as the reverse complement.
CTGTTGGCGTGGAGGTCTGGGGAGGGACTCCGTGCCATGTATTTAGAATTCGATATTTCGAATGTGTCAAGTCTATAGAATCCTCTTGATGAAGAGTTCTACATGACACAGAGTTTCTCCAGAGGTGTGGAGGATATTTTATTTCTGCAACAAAAGTCATATTTTTTGTAATACTTTTGCTAGATCAGTAACCGAGACAGAAACTATAAATCAAATTTGAAGAAAAAAACGAAAACTCCCGGGAAGCCCGAAAAAAACCCAAAAAAACCATAACAACCAGACGGGTTTGACTTTTTCAAAAAAACCCTGGTTTTTTCCAATTCTGCATTTTCTACACACTACTGTGGGTTAAAAGGCCCAAGAAAATGTTTACTTGTTGTAAATTGATATTAAATTTCCTTTTGATAGGAATCATATTCCAAATTTTAAGGACCTGACTGGTTATTATTATAATTAATAGTATATTAAAGTATAAGTGGATATTAAGCTCGAAATAGAGCAAGTGTTTTAAAGACCAGTTATCCACAAATACTTTACACTATTTTTTTTATTGGTATACGTTCAAATCATAAAAAACTGATTATTGTAGAATGCTAAATTTGTGCTTAACACTTTTTATATTTTATGGAAACATATCGGGCACATACAGGTGATTTGCTCACTTAGGTGCCGCTAAATAGATGTAGAAGTAATATTATTTGTGTATGTTAGTTAAAACAGTTGTTGATTGTAATTGTGTTTGAATAAATTTATTATTATTATTATTTGACGTTATCTACAGGTACCTACTCCTGACAAATCAATAATTAAAAAGTTGTCACATAGACTTTACCTTTCATGGGTTGTTGACCACAGAACGTTGTTGACGTTGTCATGATAACTTTAAAACACGGGCGTTTTTGAATGTTGGATTTAAACACGCTATGGAGTACTTTATAGTATATTAAAGTATAAGTGGATATTAAGGTCTTTAAAACACGCGCGATTTTTCGAGCACGACGGCGCAGCCGATTGCTCGAAATAGAGCAAGTGTTTTAAAGACCAGTTATCCACGAATACTTTACACTATTTTTTTTTATTGGTATACGTTCAAATCATAAATTACTAATAATTGTAGAATGCTACATTCGTGCTTGACACTTGTTACATTTTATTTGACGTTATCTACAAGTACCTAACCTACTCCTGACAAATCAATAATTAAAAAGTTGACATTTAAACCTTTCTCGGGTTGTTGGTTGTTGATGTTGTCATTGGTAACTTTAAAACACGCGCGTTTTTGAATGTTGGATTTAAACACGCTGAGGAGTACTTTAAATAAGTGAAATAGGTTATCAATAAAAAAATATAAGTAAAATAGGTTATCAATTAAAAAAAAAATATATTAGCAATTACGTTCAAACTCTTCAGAACAATATGGCACTTTTAAGGGTTGATTTTCCCCTAAAAAGTATTTCACGATTATGTCTGTTTTACAGTTTAGTTACTTTTGCATATTTTCACAAAAAAATTTTAAAAAAACAAAATCGTTTCACATAATAATGAGTAAAGGTCCTATCAAACTCCAGGTCGCGCTGGGTACTCTTCCTACCCAACAAAGCCACATTCATAATTATTAACTTTCTGCTTCAAAGTGAAAGACATACACAAACATTTTCCCTGAGTCTTCCTGAGAATTAATATGCGTACATAACACAAGGCGATTTAATGATTTGGGTGTCGTAATTAGGCTTTATAATCCTCATGTTCGTTCACACTTAGAATATGCTTCTGTTGTTTGGTCTCCGCAGGCAAAAACACACTGATGCAATTGAACGCGTTCAAAAAAGATTTCTAAGGTTTATGTATCTCAGAAAAAAAATTATATATCCTTATCTAGTCTGATATTCGCCCTGAGCATGAGTGCGGGAGGTAAAGTTGTCATTTTTGAATTTAAATTTTTGTGAAAATACAACAGTGGCGAGCGTTTTTTACAAAAATAAACGTGATAAAGAGCTTATTTTTGTGGTGTCAACTTCGGTAACTGTATCTTGTCAAATTTTCGTAATTTCGTTATAAATGTTTGCAGCAATCCACTTTTGTCTCTGGACTAATCGCCACTGGCTTTGCGGAAATCGAGGCGGAAATTTATAAAATTTATATTTCCTATTTACGCTTGTGTTTTTACAATCAACCATGCAACAATAATTACGGCCCATTTTATTTTGTTCAAAATGATCGTATGCTTGCAATTTACCTCATTACCTCCCAAGTTTCACTATTTCTCCGCCTCGCGCGCTGACAGTCATTTTAAAATCCCTTCCCCGCGGACGCTCAGGGCGAATAGAAGCATGTTGGATGACTTAAGTTCCAGACATTGGAAAAAAGGAGGCAGATACAGTGTATGCTGTTTATTTATTATGTT